>JACEEZ010019692.1:470304-505917 GCA_016584305.1 Chionoecetes opilio
TCTGAATTATCCATGAATTATCCAATAGTTACCTCTAGCCCCTCCACACAAGAACTCACTAAAACATGCCAAAACAGCACAGATTGTAGTAGCCTACTTGTACTCACCAAAACATGACTGATACTGAAGTCTTGAAATGCAGTACTACTACTGTACACTGAGCACTCAGGCGTCACTGATAGCGTCTTCAAGTAAAGTCTGCGTTCAGGCAACACACACGGAGGCGCACGGTGACGTCGGCATAGAGTAAGGCTGCTTAGTCAAAAGTCACACTACACGTTTTTGCTGTCTGTGTCTACGTGGGCGTGGCGATCAGTGACGTCACAGTGACGTCGCCCCGCCACTTCCGCAGCCATGTAGAAAGAATTGGGAGCTCCGAATAATGTGAGAGGCGACGCGAGTCTCAAGGTCAGTGACGTCATCACTGCTCCAGCAATGTGGTGGTCGCGGGGAGCCTGTGTTCACATTACACCGGCAGGAAGTGACGTCACTGTGACGTACTGTGAGTCACTGATGACAAGATGCACGTAGACTACGTCCAGCAAAAACGTTTAGTGTGAACCGGCATATGCCTAGGGCACGCTACCCCGCACTACACCCCTGGGAGGACAGTGGGATGTGGATCGCCACTGAGTTCGCCACTCGCGCCACAATAAGGTATTGTTATGCGCTTGGCGTTATGCATGTAGTGGGTGGGGGGAAGGCAGGTTGAGTCGGTGTCTGTGTATCCAGCAAACACAAAGACAGAGGGCCTCCGGAGGCCCTCCGTATGTCTTACCGGCGGCCCAACGGAAGTGTACGACGTAGGGCCGCTGGGAATTTGCTTATAGGCTCACCGGCGGCCCGCCGTAGGGCATATGACCATTTGCCGCTGTTATATTAACTGATTGAGGAATATTTATGGTTATACTTCCTTAGTATATTGCAGATATAGTAATGTTTTAAGGGGTGTTGCACAACCCATTAGCCGATTAATAGACTAATGTGCTGTTCAACACTTAAAGACATTACTATATATGCAATATGCTTAGAAAAATTAACCAGAAATGTTCCTATGTCGTTATCCAGTAATACGATGAAAAGGAGATCATAATTGCTACGGTCATTGTTTATTTCATTAGTACAAAAATATTTTCGTTATTGGGTTTACATGCTGGTGTACGTGGAACACAGAACAGCCATGTAGAAGGATATAGGTTGCGGCGAACAAAATAACAATTCATCCACCCACTTGTGCGTTATCCCACTAACTGATTTCACTCACTGACACAACGCTGCCGAGGAATTCCTAAGAAAAACGTGTCGTACTGCAATTATTTATATTATTCAGTCTATTTCGATATAATGAAGGAATGAAAACATGTTGTAACTAAGTTCTCATTATGTTATCGACTGGTTAAGGGTAACAATCTAGGCCTTTTGTGGGTTTTTAACTCTTTGTAATGGCTATCGTACCTCTGGCAGTTTAGTGCATTGATAGCTGGGAAACGATTTCAAATAATATTTATTCTAAATCATGATATTATCCATGTCATATCATATCCACTCCATCATCTACATATTCCTTATTAGGTGTAGCCTACCGTTGAGTATTGATACATGTTGATAATATGTTGGAAGTTATTGAAATAAGGGAAAATATGACCTTGTGTTATCCTGTAATCTTTGCTGGGTTAATCAAATGTTATTTTTATAGATACTATAGTCTATTCACTTAAGCCTGGATTCCTGGGCTGGGAGCTGCTCGCTGCCTAGCCGAGTTTGTAAGGACGTCGCTGATTGGCTGATAGACTCGGGCTGGGTGGCGATGGTGGTGGTACTTGCCTCGCAGCAACCCAAAACCCTTGCGTTGCCTCAGAAAAATATTCATATTTCTTGGCTTTACTCATCTCTTACACAAAATAGGCCTATTTTGTTTGCATCAGTAAATCAGGCAGTGATTGTTCAACAACAACACGCCATTCATAACTCAATAGGGTAAAAAATAAAGTCATGACTGACTATCACAAGAGTAGGCGGACTTTTAGGTTTTCAGTGCATTGAAATGTTGTACTCCTACCCGATATAACCAAGCTACCAGATAATAGTTATGAAAGCTGAGCCTACCATCGTGTTCATAATACATTGCTGCATATCATGAGCATAAAAAAATTACAGTAAGACTTCACTAATATTAAGCTAATTAAAGGAAAGTAAAAGAGTGTATAAACATTATTTCTTGCTTATTTTGCTTCAACTCGCTCTAACTCCATATTTTTTGGTCACATTCAATTTTCAAGAACTGTTTCAAAATCCTTATACTTTTCCGCTTCCTGTGGTATGTAGCACGTACCAATAAGGAAAAGGTAGGTGGTCAAAATGGCTAAGAAATTTTAAAACTGTTTCAAAACTGGGCCGTGACGGGTGGAGCCTTGATAGCTCTCCCGAAAACAGTCTCTCCTATATAGGGAGCAATGCTCACCCGTAACTGGTCAGTTTGCAGTAGTAGTTTTAACTTTCTTAGCCATTTTGACCACCTACTCTTTCCTATTGGTACGTGCTACATCCCACAGGAAGTGGAAAAGTATAAGGATTTTGAAACAGTTCTTAAAAAATTGAATGTGACCAAAACTTATGGAGTTAGAGCGATTTGAAGCAAAATAAGCAAGAAATAATGTTTATACACTCTTTTACTTTCCTTTAATTATCTTAAATTAGTTCGTCTTACTGTATTTTTTTCATGCTCATGATATGCAGCAATGTATTATGAACACGTGGTAAACTCAGCTTTCATAACTATTATCTGGTAGCTTGGTTATATGGGTAGGAGACAAACATTTCAATGCACTGAAAACCTAAAAGTCCGCCTATCTTGTGATAGTCAGTCATGACTTTATTTCTTCCCCTATTGAGTTATGAATGGCGTTTTGTTGTTGAACAATCACTGCCTGATTTACTGATGCAAACAAAATAGGCCTATCTTGTGTAAGAGATGAGTAAAGCCAAGAAAAATGAATATTTTTCTGAGGGCAAAGCAAGGGTTTTGGGTTGCGGCGGCAAGTACCACCACCATCGCCACCCTGCCCGAGGCTATCAGCCAATCAGCGACGTCGTTACATACTCGCCTAGGCATCGAGCCGCTCCCAGGAATCCAGCTTAAGTGAATAGACTATAGCTACACACATAGACTAACTGATAACCTTTTTCCATGTAAACTCCTTCCTATGTACGTATCTCATCTTTATTTCTATGTATCTCTGGGTGTTCCTGATTAAGCTGGAAATATTTGAAATAAACTGAAATGTGATAATTTCTATAAACTATTATAAAAACTTTTATAACAATTTTTAATAGCTTGAACAGGCCTAATAATAGTGATGGTACCGATATTGAGATACTATGTATATTACTGAGTTAATATTATATAATATGAAATTAATATTTCCCACTTACAAATCCGTACCAGCGGGCCTCCGGAGGATTGACGTCAAGTTACCGCTGCTTGTCACTACTGATGTAATACTACAGCAATATAATCATATAACTCTTGTTTCAAAATGTTTACACATAGAAATATTAAATTCTTGAAATTCTGTACATTAATTTTCAACATAGTAAATTATCCCGTCTGAAAATACACCAGCAGGCCTTCAGAGGGCTGACGGAGGTAAATTTGCCGCCGGCGGCCGCCGTTCGCCGCTCTACGGCCTACGTCGGCCTTCCGGTGATGGTTAGCTGGGTATATTTGTCGAGGCATGGGGCGAGCTCGAGTGTGTCTGTATGTTTGTATGTATGAGCGGGCGGCACGTGGTGAGGGTGTTTACTGCTCCTCTCACAAAGAGAGGGTGACGTTATTCGCGGCGATCTTTCTGATTGGGTCGCGCACGGCCGGCAACGCCACGGGATTGGCTGGCTAGCCGGCGGCAGGAAGACAAGGGAGAGGGGAAGCCCGTCGCCCGAGTAGCTAGACAGAACAGAGGGGAGCACGGGACGGTGAGGGTGTCTGGAGAACGGCGGGCATAGCCAAAGCCGTCTGTATGTAAAAGCCTGCGCCTGAGATTGATGACGTCACGGACGGAGTCTGTACGAGGCCACCGAGATGACAAGTTTACCTACCTAATTATATGTTTATCAGTATAAAAGATATATTGTTATCTTCGGAAATGTTTGTTCTATAATATTATCAAATAAAAACCCGTGAAACACACTAAAGAAATGCCATTATGAGACTTTCAAGAAATATGCATGAACTAAACTCTTCGCCATTTAATATTTTTCTCGAAAACATTTTACATGAAAAACATCAATAGAAGCGGAATTTAGTTAGCTTTCCATTGCTATATTTTGTTTTCTGATAAATGAATTAGCAGCATGCATAAATTAGCGTTAACTAAATACATAACATCATGAAATCGGGTAATTTCGTACCTAAAATATGTTTATCAGTATAAAAGATATATTGTTATCTGCGGAAATGTTTGTTCTATAATATTATAAAATAAAAAACCGTAAAACAGACTAAAGAAATGCCATTATGAGACTCAAGAAATATGCATGAACTTTAACTCTTCGCCATTTAATATTTTGCTCAAAAACATTTTATATGGAGAATATCAATAGAAGCGGAATTTGAATTTAATTAGCTGTCCATTGCTATATTTCGTTTTCTGATAAATGAATTAGAACCATACATAAATTAGCGTTAACTAACTAAAAAGATCATGAAATCGGGTAATTTTTCCGGATTGATGATGTTATTTATTTAGTTAACGCTAATGTATATATGGTTCTAATTCATTTATCAGAAAACAAAATATAACAATGGAAAGCTAATTTAATTCCGCTTCTATTGATATCCTCCATGTAAAATGTTTTCGAGCAAAATATTAAATGGCGAAGATTTTAAGTTCATGCATATTTCTTGAGAGTCTCATAATGGACTTTAGTGTGTGTTTCTTTAGTGTGTTTTACGGTTTTTTATTTGATAATATTATAGAACAAACATTTCCAAAGATAACAGTATATCTTTTATAGTTATACTGATAAACATATATTAGATAGGAAATTACCCGATTTCATGATGTTATGTATTTAGTTAACGCTAATTTATGCATGCTGCCAATTCATTTATCAGTAAATGAAATATATCAATGGAAAGCGAATTAAATTCCGCTTCTATTGATATTCTCCATGTAAAATGTTTTTGAGCAAAATATTAAATGACGAAGAGTTAACAGTGGGTGAAAGGTGGGTGCAATGAGAGCCCGTACATCCTCACACGCTGAAAGCTCGGCTCCTACTGACTTGTGGAGCAGACTCTGCTACTGACGTGACGTCCATCCCGCTCTCCCAGGCGCAGGCTTTTACATACAGACGGCTTTGGCATAGCGCCGCGCGCCTGAAGGGTCCGCCTTCGTCAGGAGGCCTCGTGTGCGTTAAGCAGTACCTTCGTGTGTTTGTGTAGCCTCCCAGTATCTCAAGTGAAGCCTCGTGTATGTGTGTGTTAGGGAAGCATGCTAGACAAGCGTGACCATGTGAGTACTTTGTTCTTTCTCTCCACCGTCAGGAGAACTGTGTATTGTGACTTCTGCCATTAAATGTACAGTGTGAGTTAGTGTCCTCTTTCCGCCTTGTGATTGATTGATTACGTGTTATACACCGCTACTCGCTTCAGATAATTCTACCGAGCCCTTCGTCAGGAGGAAAGTGGTTACGTGGGGCGCCTTTGGTGGTGAGATAAGACAGGTGAGTCTGTGAGTGAGGGCCCTGCGCAACAGTATGTAAACAAAGGGCAAAGAAATATTCCTCTTCTAGCCTCCTTATTATTTCATTTTCTGCTGCTATAACTTCTGCTGCATCAAATACAGGGTCATCAATAAGTTATTCTTGTCACGATGTGACTACTGTGTTTTTTTTATTATCCTATAGTTGTACCATAATATTGTTTATTCCATGTTTAGTCTTAGTATATTTTATTTTTAATAAAGGCCTGTGTGTGAGTCGCGCCATGGTACCACATGTCAGGCCTGAAGTTTCCCGTTATTTCCGTTTTCTGTAATGTCTCGTTGAGAGGGGGAAGAAGGCGGCCATTTTGGGAGACCCAAGCGGGAAGGAATCATTTTTATTTTGCTTCTTCCTACCTCCCATTCTTCCTTAGGCTACATTTCTTAGTAGATATTAGGTATGAAGGTTCATACCATCATTTAGGGAAGTAGGCCGAGGCCCAGTCTTACCGGACAGAGCCGGTATTACGATATTGTTTGTTGTTTGTTGTTTGTTTGTTTGTTTAGAGGATAATTCCTCAGAGCCGTAGTGATCTACCGCTGCAGCTTAGTGTTGGCCGAAGCCACCACCCCGGGAGGGGGGTCACAAACCCCCGGCTAACACCCGGTACCCATTCACTGCTGGGTGGACAGTGGCTCGGGTTCTTAAGGAAGACCACCCATCTATCTTCGCTCCGCCCGGGGATCGAACCCGGGACTTTTCGGTTGTGAGCCGAGCGTGCTATATATTACTTCCTATATCTTTTATCTATATTGTTATCAGGCCAATATACTTGTTATATTATGTATTAGGATTAAGAGATGTAAATATTAGCGGTTAGATATAGTGTTTTTGCTTCCCCCTGCAGGGAGGTAAATTTTGTGGTTTACACAATTGATAGACGCAGAGGTTGACGCGATTCATATGCTCACACCAGTTTAGTATTAACTTGTACCATTGTTTTAATACCTTATCAAGTGTGATACATGCAATATTATATAGGTTTCCTTTGTTTAAGTATAATACGTTAAGTTAACGCCCTGCATTTTTCAAACGCTGCCTGACCCAGCGGGCGCGGTGTATATAAGGTGGGCAGTGACTGAGTGACCCTGCTCGGCCACCTCTGTCTGACCTGCTGTGTCGCCCGACACAACCTCCGCTCCAGCTGTATCGAGACGGTATGATCGCCAGGAGGTTGATTGTGGTGTGGTGTGTGGTGAGGGAGACGAGAACAAGGGTATAAGGCCTCTTCCATTTGCGACATTTCATGAACCAGTTCACGGAACCCAGGAATTCAGGCGTTCCATTTGCGCACGAAAACCTGGGTCCGAGGCAAAGCGCGTAGTGACTCAGCAAAACCCGTGAACTTTCTCTACTCACATTGAGAGGTGGGTAGCTTGGGTAGAGTTTTCAGTTCATAACAAACAATGGTCGCCTTGGGCCCTATTTCTCTTATCGTGAAGGGTTTTCCGCATGCACGAGTCGGAGAGGATGTCAGACGGCATAAAAGAGGCATACATGCCTGGTGGAAGCCATGCGTTCCCGTGATCTTAAACTTGATATGATCCCTTCACATAGCAGCTAGCTGAGTTATATCTCGTTATCTCTCTCGTTATCTCTCTCTCGTTATCTCTCGTTATCTCTCGCTATCTCTCTCTCTTGTTATCTCTCTCTTGTTATCTCTCTCTCGTTATCTCTCGTTATCTCTCTCGTTCTCTCTCTCGTTATCTATCTCTCTCTCTCGTTATCTCTCTCTCGTTATCTCTCTCTCTCGTTATCTCTCTCTCGTTATCTCTCTCTCTTTCGTTATCTCTCCCTCGTTATCTCTCTTTCTCGTTATCTCTCTCTCTCTCTCTCTCTCTCTCTCTCTCTCTCTCCCTCATCTCTCTCCTCGTCTCTCTCTCCTCTCTCTCTCTCATCTCTCTCTCTCTCCTCTCTCCTCTCTCTCTCCTCTCTCTCTCCCTCTCTCTCTCTCTCTCTCTCTCGTTATCTCTCGTTATCTCTCTCTCTCTCTCTTCTCTCTCTCTCTCTCTCTCTCTCTCTCGTCTCTCTCCTCTCTCTCCTCTCTCTCTCTCTCCTCTCTCTCTCTCTCTCTCCTCTCTCTCTCTCTCTCTCTCTCTCCTCTCTCCTCTCCTTCTCTCTCTCTCTCTCTCTCTCTCTCTCTCTCTCTTCTCTCTCTCTCTCTCTCTCTCTCTCTCTCTCTCTCTCTCTCTTAAATTGCCTTGCCAGCTGAGTATGTTTGTAAACAAAAAACGGGGTTTTTTGCGTTCCATTTGTGACACGCGAACCAACCCTGAACCCAGAACCCAACCCTGAACTGAAAGAACTGGTTCATGCAACTTGGGCACAAATGGAAGAGGCCTTATAATGTAAGGTAAGTTAAGTGTGTTTTCTCTCTTAGCCAACAGTGAAGGTCATGTGTTATGTGTTTTTGTGCTCCGCGGGAACGGGGTTTTGTTGATGGGTTTGCTGTCGTGAGGATAGTTTATGGTATAGTTAAAAAGGCCTCTTCCATTTGTGCCCAAGTTGCATGAACCAGTTCTTTCAGTTCAGGGTTGGGTTCTGGGTTCAGGGTTGGGTTCGCATGTCACAAATGGAACGCAAAAACCCCGTTTTTTTGTTTACAAACAAACCAAGATGGCAAGGCAAGAGGAAGGAGAGCTTATTCCTGCCGTGTCTGGGGCTATTCTCGCAATGATGGACGATTCTAGTGATGAAGAGGTAGATATTATGTACCAATACCATCCACTGCTGGCATCTTTGGCAGATATGATGAGGTATTGTGTGAGGTATGAGGTAAAATGGTACCAAATTAAGCATGGCGATAGTTTACATCAGAGGTTCGCAAACTTTTGTCAGTGATGGCACCCTGGATTTATATAATCCTTTCTGTGGCACCCCTTTTTCACCATTTTATTTTTATCTTTTTCACCATCGGTTAGCAGCAAGGAATACACACGTACAGCTCGATGTATAGTGCCTCACTGACAAAAATGGGACAAGAACCGATCAGGTACTGGACGACCGACGCGTATAAACAAAGAAAATTTGGTTACGCAAGGAGTACTATTACATTCTATTGCCATTATTGCCAAAATTCATGGCAATCTTGTGGCACCCCTAGGCGCTGTCCGTGGCACCCCAGGGTGCCGCGGCACCCAGTTTGAGAACCCCTGGTTTACATCATATCACCCAGTCTGTGACTGTGAATGGTTGGCTTTGATAAGCGGCGGCCTTCTTCTTCTTCTTCTTCTTGTGACCGACATATAAAGCGGCGGCCTTCTTCTTCTTCTTCTTGTGACACCGTTGTTGTTATCGCTTCATAGGTCCTCTTCCACTTTGTCTCCTTCGTTAACAAAACTTGTTAACTCTTCCCCTGTTTATTTAACTTTCTGCCATGCTATTCTCTGTTATGAACTGGATGAACTGAAAATTCTACCCACCAATGAATGTGGGTAGAGAAAGTTCACGGGTTATACTGAGTCACTACGCGAGTCGCCTCGGACCTAGGTTTTCGTGCGCAAATGGAACGCCTGAATTCTTGGGTTCCGTGAACTGGTTCATGAAATGTCGCAAATGGAAGAGGCCTTTATGGTTAGATAGTCGGTGACCTTTTTTCTAGACGTGTGATTTCAAGTGATAGTATTTTTTGTGAACATATTCCTTGCACTGGTTAGTGTTTTGTGTCTGTGCTTCGCAGTCAGATTTTATCCTTTCATTTTGTTGTGAAAGGTAGCTACGTTTATTTTTGTGTGTCAGTCAGAGATAATTTTTTGCCGTTTGTTTATTTTCATTCAGTATTTCTAGTTTAATTTTGTTAATTTTAGTGAGTTTGTTTTGTTTTAAACTGCAATTGTTGAGCGTGTACATCCATCTTTGTTTTTTCTAAATCCTTACTGCGTGTGGAAATTATCCACTAAAACCGCTCTCTACTCGGGAGAATGGTATGGTGGGATAAAAATTCCACCTATGTATATATTATTATAGAATTGGGTATAAATTAAGATGCATTAAAATTAATATAGTAATATAATTATGGTGGTATTCACTAATACCACAATTAATCAAAGGATTAACATAATATAAGAATTGTGAGGAAAATATTGGAATTTCCACGTTTTTTTTTTTTTTTTTTTTTTTTTTTTTTTACATCACAAGGAACTGGCCAAGGGCACAACAAAAATGGGTAACACAAAGCCCGCTTAGTTGCCAGTCCCTATAAAGAAGACAGTATGAGAATAAAATAAAAAAGAGGGGTGAGCCAATTTAGTTCGGGAGGTGTCTTGTTACTCTTCTTTTGAAAAGATTTAAGTCATAGGAAAGTGGAAAAATAGAAACAGGAAGAGAGTTCCAGAGTTTACCAGTGAAAGGGATGAAAGAGTAAAGATACTGATTAACTCTTGCATTAGGAAGATGGACAGAATAGGGATGAGAATGAGTAGAAAGTCTTGTGCAGCGAGACCGCGGGAGGGGGGGAGGCATGCAGTTAGCAAGTTCAGAAGAGCATATCATAGAAGTACAATCGCTCATCATAACATTTGCCAACAGGTCTCACAGAGGCAGACGAGTGTTGTTTACATTGGAGCGTCCCTTTTCTGACGTCATCAATAACATGCGTAGCCCTGTTGGAGGGAAGAAAACATTTTTCGCGCGCTTTTTACAAAGTCTGTGTTTTTTACGGAAATATAGTGCTGGAAATCAATTATTTTTGGTGGATTAGGTGTTTTGAATGTACATTCAACATAATTAGGCAAAAAAAATTAGGTCTGGACGATTACTTTAACGTCATGTTAGCATGAGAAGCAGCCAGACACTCATTGGGTTAAGTCGCCTCTGGGAGGTGATATTCTCGCCCTTGGAAAAGGGTCCCAAGGTAGTAGCTGTTGGTGTACATGGTGGCCCAAGACGGTCCCAAGGTAGCAGTGTGTGAGACTGCAGCGTATGACAGCAAGCTGTGTGAGGCAGCGGAGTGAGAAGGGAAACCGTAAAGAGTGAGAGGGAACTTTGGACGTGTGATAGACTACATTAGGATAGAATAACGACTTGAGCACTATGTGTGCGTATCGTTATAGTGGGGTAACAGTGCGACTGAAGTTACCAGAGATAACAGACTACATTAGGATAGAATAACGACTTGAGCACTATGTGTGCGTATCGTTAGTGGGGTAACGCGACGGAAGTTACCAGGGAAACAGACTACATTAGGATAGAATAACGACTTGAGCACTGCGTGTGCGTATCGTTAGGGGATAGGAATACTTAGAATTAAGGCGGTTTGTGAATGTACACAAGTTGGGAAGTGATTATTAATGATACAGTAAAGAGATAAATATATTACGACTATAAGTATATTAACGCGTTGTCATTCAGATCCAACCAGTACCTACATATTTTCTTACATCTTTTATTTTTATTCATTTATATTTTTTTTCCCACTCAACGTGGGTGGTGGCAGCAGAATAACCAGGATTGTGGAGCACACACTCATTGTGGGCGACACATAATGGTGGCAGCGGTTTGGATCCATTCAATGGTTTCCGCTTACCCACGTGCCAACTAACTCCTTGTTAGTTGGTTTTTTTGCCAAGTGCCAGTACCCAGTGATCATATCCATGTAGGGTGGTGTCGGGGGACACCGTACTATTAGTGGAAAAATATTAATAAAAAATCCATTTTTTACCTGAGAGAGTGCACACTGTGCCCAAAACAAACTTCACAATATGGCCCACCTATGGTACCCTCATGAATTCTTAACTCAAATAATAAGGGTCATTTAAGGTTTTTTTATAAATTTTTGGCACCTCGTCCGGTGTCCCCCCCACGAGGGGGACACCGGATCAGGTATGGGGGGCACCGTATGATATTTTTAAACTCATATTACATCAACATTATTGTGTTTTTTTTGGCCTGAAAATCAACTATATGCTAAGCCTAGACACCCACCATTATTATAGGTGATGAATGAAAGATAAGCTCATATAAAATAGCATTTATTAAAAGATAGGTCTAGTATTTTTATGCTCACTATTCAGAAGTGCTCATGAAGGCATGCAGCGGGGAAACACCTTCACCAGGTCAGCCTGCCTCTTGGTGATGCCCTTGGAGGTCACCAGGACACCCTTGCACTGTTCTGGATCAACAGAAGCTTCATCTAGGATGTAGGGAAGGTGAACGTGTCTCGGGTGTTAGCGGACTTCATCCGGAGGAAAGAAAGGTTTAATTTTTCCATCCTCCATGTGGCCAACCCTGAGCAACATAGCACACTAATGTTCCCCCACCCCCCCACTTCCCCTCCCCCCTTTTTTCCAGCAAATTAGCTGACTTAGCTACACACATAGACTAACTGCTAACCTTTTTCCAGAAACTCCTTCCTATGTACGTATCTCAGCTTATTTCTATGTATCTCCGGGGTGTTCTGATTAAGCTGGAAATCTTTGAAATAAACTGAAATGTGATAATTTCTATAAAACTATTATAAAAACTTTTATAACAATTTTTAAAGCTTGAACTCGCCTAATAATAGTGATTGGTACCGATATTGAGATACATGTATATTACTGAGTTAAATATTATTTAATATGAAATTAATATTTCCCCTTACATCCGTACCTGCGGGCCTCCGGAGTATTGACGTCCCAAGTTTACGCTGCTTGTCACTACTGATGTAAATACTAACATGCAATATCGCATATAACTCTTGTTTCAAATTGTTTTAACACATAGAAATATTAAATTCTTTAAATTCTGTACTTAATTCAACATAGTAATTATCCCATCTGAAATACACCAGCCAAGGCCTTCAGAGGGCTACGGAGAAATTTGCGCCGGCGGCGCCGTTCGCCGCCTCTAACGGCCTACGTCGGCACTTCCCGGTGATGGTTAGCTGGGTATATTGTGTCGAGGCTGGGGCGCTCGAGTGTGTCTGTAATGTTTTTTTATGTAGGAGCGGGCGGCACGTGTTGACGGGTGTTTACTGCTCCTCTCACGCAAGATAGGGTGACGTTATTTCGGGCGATCTTTCTGTTGGGGTCGCGCACGCAGCCCGCAACGCCAACGGGATTGGCTGGCTAGCCGGCGGCAGGAAGAAAGGGCGAGGGAAGCCGTCGCCCGAGTATCTAACAGAACAGAGGGGAGCACGGACTGTGAGGGTTTCTGGAAGAACGGCGGGCCATAGCAAAGCCGTCTGTATGTAAAGCCTGCGCCTGATATTGATGACGTCACGGCCGAGTCGTACGAGGCCACCGATATGAACAAGTTTACCTACCTAATTATATGTTTATATCAGTATATAAAGATATATTGTTATCTTCGGAATGTTTGTTTCTATAATATTCTCAACTAAAAACCCGTGAAACACACTAAGACATGCCATTATGAACTTTCAAGAAATATGCATGGAACTAACTCTTCGCCATTTTAATATTTTTCTCGAAAACATTTTACATGAAAAACATCAATAGAGCGGACTTTAGTTAGCTTTCCATTGCTATATTTTGTTTTCTGATAAATGAATTAGCAGCATGGCATAAATTAGCGTTTAACTAAGTCTGTACACACTTATAGAGCAAGACGCTGAGGTATATGGCTGGATGTGCTTAGAGCTTTCTAAACGCATAGAAGCAGGTCACAACAGAGTGCCTCGTGCAAAAGGTAAGCAACTGGTATGTACGTAATGTGTCCACTACCAGCTTGCTTACTTTTTAATGAGACTCTGCTGGGACCTGTTTCCATGGTTTTAGAAGGTCCTTTGCACATCAACCGTCATCATCTCGGTCTTCTTCTTTATGTTGTGCTAGGGCGAGCATGGTAAATATAGCACGTCTGGAGTATTTCAATTTCGCCGTGGCACAACAACTCAAATTTTTTCATCATCAGTCTTTCTCTTTGTAGGTTGTAGCAATATTGCATGGTTTGATAGTATTAAATACCTTATTAATTGAGTTTCTTTGGGGGGGGGTCTTTGCGCATTCATATAAGTAGTGGTAAGTCATGCCTGGTTTAAGTGTTACTTGTACAGAGTAGTCCAATGCATACCTCTTTGAGTCTTATAATAGGACCAACATGCCACCAACCTTTTGCTTTGATTTATCTTATTACTCCATCCATAAACAAGTACGTGCCAACAAACCTCCTCGGGATAACATTACGCCATCCTATTGGTACCTGGTGACTGTTGCTACCGATAGGTTTTTATCCTAGCGTACAAAATCGGGGATTTTTGGGAGCTGGCTGCTCGATGGCCGTACCTGAGTTTTGTAAGGACGTCGCTGATTGGCTGTATAGACGCGGGCTGGGTGGTTTGGTGTGGTAACCTATTATTGCTCGGGCCGGCTACCAAAATCCTTTGCGTTGGCCATTTCAGAAAAATATTCATTATTTCATTTCTTAGACTCACCTCTTACACAAGATAGGCCTGATTTTGTTTGTATCAGTGAATCAGTCAGTGATTGGTCATACGAATAAACACGCTAATTCGCGTAACTGCAATAGGGTAAAAATTAAATCATGACTGTATATCACATGGAGTGGCGGATTTTCAGGTTTCAGTGCATTGGAAATGTTGTACTCCTACCGCGATATTACCAAGCTAGCAGATGTATATTTAGGTTAAACTGAGCCTACTATCGTGTTTCAGGATACATTGCTGCACTAATCTTTGAGTCGTATAAAGAAAATTTCGAGTAAGACTTCGACGACCAATATTAAGATAATTGAAAGGAAAGTTAAACTAGGAAAGGAAAAATTATGTGGTCAAAGTGTTTATAAAGTAAAACTACTGAACTGCGCTCGTGACTTGTGGTGAGCCTCTGATAGCATCTCCCCGGCCAGTAACTCATGCATCTCATGATAGGTGAGCATGCTCACGGGGATCTAGTCACGGCATCCAGTTTGGCAGTAGTTTACTTTATTGAACCACATTTTGACCACCTAATTTTTTCCTTATTGTGTTACATGCTACGTACCGTTCGAGAATTGGAAAATTGTGAGGATTTTGAAACAGCTATTGCAAAATTTAATGCGAGGCTATAACTAATGGCGTTTACAGCGAGTTGAAGCAAAAATAAAGGCAAGACAAAATGTTTATACACTGTTTTAACTTTCTGCTTGCATATTAATATCTTAATGATATTGGTGTAGTCTTACTGATATTTTTTTGTTGGCTGCCAGATATGCAGCAATGTATCCTGAACACGATAGTAGGGCTCAGTTTTAACCTAAATATCCTCTGCTTAGCTTGGTAATATCGGGTAGGAGTAGCATTTCAATGCACTGAAACTCTTGAAATCCGGCCTACCCATCGCTGTGATACTCAGTCATGACTTTATTTTTTAAGTGCCGCTAATCGAGTTAGCGAATAGGCGTGTTATTGTTGACCAATTTGCACTGACTAGATTCTGAGCTGATTTAGCAAACAAAAATATGAGCCTATCTTGTGTAAGAGCAGAGTTAAGGCCAAGATATGAATGTTTTTCTGAGCCCCCCCCCCCCCCCCGTCCCCCAGCAAGCGCAAGGGTTTTGGTATGCAGGCGAGTTCGAAGGTGACCCACGCACCCGAGCCACCACCCAGCCCGAGTCTTTGATCAGCGCATGCAGCGACGTCCTTACAAAGCTCGGGTAGGCATCGAGGGCAGTGGTCCCAAAAATCGCAGGCTTAAGTGAATAGACTATAGAAGAGTATCAGTGTTCAAGTTAGTTGCCGTCACAGCTCAGTACACGTGCGTTACATAGAAAGGTTATTCTTATTGCTTATAAATTTGCTATATAATTCCTAATGGCTAATAAACTTCGCGCATAAATTGTTTCTTTATAGGAGGGGCTTATCTAACATCAGTGAAATCATCACGGACGAATCTAATTGTTTTGTTTCACCTTTGGTAAGAAGTAGTCAATAGGATAGTAGTTAAGGCACAGGTGGTAAGAGGGCAGACTGATATCTTGTAGGAAACAAATCTCACACACAGGCCTACAGGGACTCTTTCTTGATGTCAGAAATACACAACTTGTCACATATATCTCCCGGCAATCATCTGCATTACAACCGGCCAAGCACTTTTCCTAACATTTTTTTTTTAGGGCATTATGTTACTTTGGCCTAGTTTGATCGAAGGCCTAGAACTGTCTGTCATCATTCGACGATATTCCACCAGCAATGCTATTATTAACCAATACATTATTGAATGTTTGCATCTGATTCACAGGCATCATTTGTCCACAAGTAGCTAGCTTCACGTCGGTCCAGACAAACAGTCTATCATTGGCCTTATAGGGCTTATAAGAAGACTGTCAAGCTGACCTACTTCATGGCCTAAAAGGGAGGGGGCTTAGTGTTGCTGCTTGATGAAACTAGCATATATGAAATGATTAGTGCTTGCTTGATACAAATTAATCAGGCAGTAAGGTAAAATCGGCTTGTCTATATTTCTCTCTTGGGCTAATAGCATAGTTTTGTAACAGCTAGAAGAAATGCATTCATGGTAGCAGACTAATCATTAGCTTGAGACAATCAGTGATACGGGCAACAAATTATATCATTTTGTGGAGACAAGAATAGGAGTACCCGGAAATTGTAATTGACAATTTGAAACGTTAACTAGCTATAAAAAATGTATGTAAACAAAAATAAAAATAAAAATAACCACTATTGAAGATGAAAATAGTATTATGTTTTAGATCCAAACTAAACTTACTTGACTGAGAGTGAAACAGTCCTCGCTGGAGAACTTTGGCGCTAACCCACTTATGGAAACGCTGCCTTCATTGTTTATTTGGTAAAAGTTTTTTCTGCATCAGCGGCGTGTATATCCTGGCCATAATACCAGCCTGTGAACAGACAACAAAATTGAAGGAGGATGATGAGTTAATATCAATCATTATGACCTTAACATATTCCATATTGCAAATATATGCAAATTCCTATGACTTCAGCTAAAACATCAGTATAATGAAATATAACCCCCCAATGAAATACCAACAAAGGCTCATTCAAATATTTGAACAAACCTCTGAGAACCTCTAGCGCGAGTAATGATGTTACATGAGATATACAGCAAAGAATTAACCTTGACACTTGTATGGCATCTACGATGATATAGCTTAACTGATACGACCGTAACTTTTTTTATTTTTTTTAAAATTAAAGTGCTAACTCTCAGTCTCTAAGATCTGTCCCATCTCTTCTGAGGGGATCCCTCTAAGTTGGGCAGCAACTGGTCTGAGGCTTTCTTATATGATCTTGGCATCTTGCTCCCTGAACGGCAGTGTAGCTGCAAAATTTTCATGAGTTGCAAAACTGTGTGATAAATGTAATCGTTGAAATACGTAGTGATTAGGTGTCTAACCAGTATCTGCTGCTATCATCACTGGACCAATAAATGTCGGACCTTAGGGCATTTTGATAATTCTTTTAGTCAGTATTTGTATACACGATCTGCATCGCATAAATTCTTCCAGTCATAATGGAAACTGACACGATAATGCTATATAAATGTGGTAGGTAGAGAAAGGACAAAGATAGACTTCATAGCTATGCAATAAACAGAACAATAGGGACTATCAGTAGAAACTATATAAAAGTATGGCCTAGGGAAGTATAAGTTTCTTCCCCCCTATCAGAGTTATTACAGATATAGGAACTTAAACTAACCGGCGGCTGATGTAGCGGTCTGCAATGTAGCTATAGCACACTGATAGGAAAATAAATGATGTAATATTATTATGATGATGCAGGATGCCCGATGAGTCTACTCAATCTAGTCAGTAAAAATCGGCAATAGGTGGCCTTGCGCACGTGACTTCAAAACGCCCTTGTTGTGGCTGCGATAGGGGGTCGCGGAGAGGTGGCGGAGCGTGGAGGACCTAACAAACTCCACTTGTGTCCAGGGGGCCCAGTGTTTGCCAGCTTATGGTAATTTTCCCGCTTACCAAACATATGTTTTAATACAGTATAAAAGATATCCTGTTATCTTCGGAAATTTTTTCTAAATTATTAGTCCATACAAAAGCCGTAATAACACACTAAAAAAATGCCATTATGAGTTCATCTGAAGGAATATATGGGCATGAACTTAAAATTTCACTTAAACTCTTGCGCGCATTTAATGATTCTAGCGAGAAAGGAAAACCTTTTAGCGGAGAATGATCAATAGAAGGGCGGAATTTCATTATAGCTTTCCTTTGATATGTTTAGTTTTCTGATAAATGATTATCAGTCATCTATAAATTAAAGCCATTATTAAATAAATAAGCATAATCAATCGGGACAAAAACCAATTTCTCACCGTTATTTATTTAGTTAGAACTGCAAATTTTGGCATGCTGGCTAATTCATTTAACAGTAAAACAGAAAGGCATATCAATGGAAAGGCTAATGAAATTCCGCTTCTATTTGATATTACTCCATGTAAAAAAGTTTTCACAGCAAAATTATTTAAATGGCGATAGAGTTTAGTGAATTTTAAGTTTCTATGGCATATTACTTGAGTCTCATAATGGGCGTAGTTCTTTATAGGTGTTTTATGGTTTTTTATTTGATAATTATTATAGAACAAACATTTCCGAGATAACGCATACCTTTTATACGATTAAACGATATATTTTGGTAGGGGAAAATTAACCAAAAAAAAAAAAAAAAAAAAAAAATAAGCTGGCAAACACCTGGGCGGCTAGTGGAGTTTGTTGGTCGGTGCTCCAGCACCTAGCTCCACGGGCGGCATTTGGCTTAGGGTAGGAGCCGGCTAGGATCGGGCGTCATGTGCAAGGCACCTATTATGTGAAGAAGCACAGGCATACACACACCCACACACTACTTACCTCGTGACTTTTCATTTCAATATATTTGGTCTTGGGATGAGGCATCATTTGCCATCTCAATTCTGCTCTATACCGTTATAGTCTATCTTCCATATTCAGCCACCTGAGAAAAATTACCTTTATAGAAATTTTCATTACCTTCTGTGAGTGCAGTAGAGTCCTTCAAGGTGGCTTCCCATTGGTTTGGGTTCATCATCAGCTCTTGTTAGATACGTCTATCAGCGCCAGAGATTTTCAAATTCATGCCTCAAAACTTGGGGCGAAGTGGTACTTAAGCTATTTTCAACATGGCCATTTGGCAAAGATAATTTGACATTGATTGCAATGGGAATGTAAGATAATAATAAGAGTACATGTTCATATGATAGAAGTTGTGGCATACACGTGGCAAAATGAAGCGGTCGCTTTCCCATATTATAAGATATAGATCTTCAGTTACGCTAAATGTTTTTCTGGCAGGGTAAATTATGAACAGTATGAGCAAAGGGCCTTACTGAATGTTAGCATTTTTCAAGTGCAACCTAAAAATCATTAGTTCTCAAAGTGTCACGTCAATATTTGTGATGCTATTAACTCAAAATAAAATGGCATTACCCATGGCAGAATGTACAGCAACTATCCGGTGGTTGTTCTTGGCGCTTAGTTTGGGAAGATCAAAAGCATAGGCAGAGCTGACTGTACCGAAAACGTATTTAACGTAAACTTGAATTCTCCCACTGCATTATATTGCTACTGAAAACTATAGTATTCTTCTATCTAACCTTGTAAATTATAAGCAGTTATTGAATTTTAAGATGCTTTATTATGGCTTATTTATGACAACAAGCTGGCTTTATTTCTGAATATCTCAATGCGCAGGCGAATTGTACGAATCGCTGCCACCACCCTCATGGCGCTAGTTTGTAAAATTATTTGCAAGCGATGTGGCCGATCCTATGTGTGTGCCGTAGGGCTGACTACGAATTCAGCGAGACTTCACACTTGACTTTACTGGGTGGAAGGCTACAGTAAAAAAAAAAAAAATACAGGAAATCACTCTATCTGTTCCTTGCACTTCATGGTCTGGAGATATGGACGCGCACACCATAAGCAGTTCAGGATATAGTGTGATATTTGGCATAAAAATGCTACTACAGTGTCGCTTAGAGATGTCATTGATGGACATGAAGGCCCAACTCTCAACACGGCCGCCTCAAGCTTAACAGCCACTCAGTGTGACACATCAAGCAGCCACTCCTGCAGATAGAGGTTTTTGTGTTTCAAGATATCTCAAGAGCAAGTCTCAAAAAATTTGTAGGAGTTATTCTTGGGGTTGTTTATATCAATCAGTGCGGCTACATGGTTCTTTGTGTGGTTGATGTGCTGTTGGGCAGTGGTGTGCAGAATGGCAGACTTAAAAGTTGTTTTGAATTTCTCGTCCGCTTTGCCGGCAACGGAGAAGAATCTACCAGGAGGCTAGATATTCGGGGGACAGAGAATTTGTGTTTTTCTTATTTAATGTAGTTGCTGCTGAGTTTCGCAATCCTGCAGTTTAGGCACAATGCCTTCGGAAGAAAGCAAGGCAGCTTAAACTCGTGAGGGTACTGTATAATCAGGTGTATAAAGGTGGGAAGTGTTAACTGACTAACCACCCAATGCTGGCATAGAGTTCTGTTGCCGAAAGCGAGCGACGCGTAGAACCTAGCCCATCGTTTAATGTGCCCTTCCTTCTTACCCTGTCGCACTGCTAGAAAGTAACTTCAATGGTCCACTACAACTCTGATCCTCCTGTGCTTCAAGGATGCTTAGGACCCCATGGTTGGGCAACCTTTTGAGGGGATAAGCTTATGAGCGCTTGGGAGGATATTACGTATTTTAGCCAATAAACCCAGTACGAAAACACAAAAATGTGCGACTTCTAAATCGCTTACTTACTTTCATACAAAATAATCTTTACTATTTGACTAAAAAAACATGAAGTATCTCTTGTTTGTAAATATGTAACAGTGCAATGCAATTCATCAATACAGTTAAGTGAAATTTGATCAATAGAATACATTTAATATATCCTCTTGCATAGAAGTATGTGGGCAATGGTGAGATATATATTCAAAGTAATTAATACGGAAAATTTCATACATTAAAATCTGTCCTTTTCTAAAGCTTGAGTTCAGCACTCAGGCAGTGGCGTAAAGTCATGTTTTGGCACCTTGCTTCACATATGATATATCTGAAATTATATACTTATTATTATTATTATTTTCCTATGATCTGAAGTATACTTATTATTTTACTCTTTATTAATAAGCATTTTTGATGCAAGAATACCATGTGCAGACAGCTATCACATAGGCAGTATCTGCTATAGGAGTTTATCAGAACTTTCAGAAGATGGATGAATAATTATGTTTTTTTGTCTGAAATATGTTTGTGCCGTTTGAGCATGTCGCAGTTTGAGGGCGCCTAGAAGTTGTGTCAGCCATCAGGTAGTGGCAGCTTAACAATGGTCCGCGCACACTTAGGGCAGTTTATAATGGGATGAATGTAGCAGTGAATAGACACATTCTATACGTCTTGGTTCGTAACAAGTGTATCTCATTCCTACAACCTGCTGATTGGTAGTAAAAAAAACAAAGGCAACTCCATCTCTTGTTGCTGGCGCAGGTAAGTTTACTACTACTAACTCATCAGGCCCCTACTATCGTTCCATATCAATGACAACAACAACTACTCTCGTTTCTCTGATGGTAGTTCGTGCCTAGTTTGTGCCCTCTACGTATCATCTCGCCGGCACCCGCTCATCCCCCTAGTCACCTAGCAGAAGCTACTAGGTGAACATAGTGCAGCAGCGATTGAGGAACAGAAAGGGGTACGGAGGAGGCAATGATTGTGATGGTGAATATGGCCAGACCTATCGAGTCAACTGAACACGATGTCTGTACTGGCATTATGGGGCTAAACCTCTATGTCGGCACAGTCTCTATGCGATCCCTGAGGGCGGGCGGGAGTGTTTAGTGGGCCTCCTGCCGCCCTGGATCTTGCTGATGGCTACAAGGTATGCCGGGCGACTTGATGGAGGTGGGCTGGTAGCACTTCAGAGGAGAGATCATGGCAGCAAAAGAAGGCTGCATTACTTTGGGGGGCAAAAGGCAGGGCCTCCTGCTTCTCTTAGCGGAGAGCGAGATGCATCTGGGTGGGGAGGTGGAGGAAGGTCAGGGCTGAGTCAGTGACATGGTTGCGGAAGGACCTGACCTACACAATCAGTCTGTGGGGGCGTGGGGGACTTGTTTATGTCTGGGCCACCAGGCGTGTTCCGGTATCGGCGGACGGTGTGGGCGCCAGAGTGGGTGCACTTATCTTCAGATTCCGTCATGAGGGTGGCTTGCAACAAGTGATGATGTGCCGGCAATCGCTGGGCCTTTCACCCGCCATTTAAGTGCGCAGGCCGTTGTACTGGGCAGTAAGTGTGGATACGCCTGTCCGATGGGCGGTGTTTGGATGTCTCCAATGAGTGAGAAAGTCCGGAATTCCTTAACGAGCACACACCATCATAGGACGCACCATCGCTATGGCAGGTCTCCTGGGGGGGGAGGCTGGTATTGTAAAAGATAGGGATTGCATGAATGAGATGGCGGTGCCATTGGACCAAGCCTGGGCGAAAATGAAGAGGCGAGCATGCATGGTTGCCATAAGTAGGCAGACAGCTATATCCCCAGATATGATTCTGCTGCAATGGTTCAAAGTATTCCAGGCGCACCGAGCGATGATCGGAAGTAACGGCAGGGAGGGTGGGCGGTGGCCTGCGGACAAGGGTTCGCCACAGCTGGGATTGAGGTGGCGGATGTGGGTGCAGTCAGTAGGTGGTTCTGGAGGGACTTATTAAAGCCAGGCGCAGTAGCAGTATCTAATGCGAAGGGCCGACCCCTTCATTTCATGCCAACCAGTCGCCCTGATTGAACACAGTGTAAGGGATTCTAGGGCACTCTTACGTGGGCAGACTGCGAGTCAACCAGGCAGTAGAATCAAAGAGGAGCCCCATTCCATCCACTGAGTTGCGGCAATTCTCGGGCTGGCACAAAGCGCCTAAACGAGCAGGAGGGGAGTGGGCAAACGTCCAGCTGTCAGATATGTGAGCGGATAAGGGCGGTGGGAGCAATCATCAGGTGCGGGACGCTTATGGCAGTGCCTTATTTGGCCAGCGCGAGTATGTTGGTATGATCTACACGAAGTAATGAAGGGATGTCACTCTTTCGACGGAGATAGGTGCTGTGGGGTAGTTGACGGCTCATGTGACCGGCTGCGGATAACGCACGATGGCATGGGATAGTGGTGGCAGGTCGCGGGAAGGTCGGTAGACATAGAGATTGAGACCAACAAACTCTTGTAAGATGGCTTATCTTGTAGGTTCCGCCCTCTTGTACGGGGGATAGCTCGAAGTCCAGTGAGAATGGTAGGGGGCGACCGACGCCTCGTGTCTACGAACGAGGTGGTTGCGGTACGTCCCGCTATGGGTCATGTCCGCGTGGCCTGTGGCATCTACACGTAGTGTCGAGGTGGGGCCGGTCAGATGGGTTACTAGGGCGGAGGACACTGGATGGAGTATTTGGACAGGGCGGCAGCTGGGCGCAGGTCCATTGGCAGCGTGTGGGTGAGGGGGCTAGCTGCCTCCATCTTGGCTGAGGTGACGAGCTCAGCGACATCCTACTTCACTGTGCATGTATGTTGGGATACAGAGAAGGACATATTTTAAAGTCGGTCCTTTACTAACATGACCTTCTACTCTTACAGACTTGCCGATAGTATCAAGGGAAAGTGGTCCGCTCTCCAGTGCTGACGGGGTGCCAGGGAGTCAACCTAACTCCATCGCACGCGACTGCTGTCTCGCCCAATCGACACAGCGCCATATAAGGCCTCGCTTTCCTAATGGTATGTTCGCTTTGTTGGCAGTCGCTCCACGTATCAATCAGGCAGGGCAGGTTTGTATTGTAACCCTATGATGTCTGCAAGAGATTAAGGTCTTTAGGGAACTTGTCGCTTCTAAGAGCTACTGCATGTGTGGACTTACCTTATGAGTATGGGGGGGGAGGGTAGACGCTCTACTCAATCGATTAAAAACTTTCATCGACACGATCTTTAAAATGAGTGGGGCTGCATGTGGGGCCGGTTTGCCCATGGTATGTCGGGCCGTCTCTGCTGTGACATCAGCCTAAGGCCAGTTTCGCATTCATACATACAAAATCCGCACGACAAAGAAAACCTTCAAAAAGAATAATCAGAGGGCGTACATCAATGGGATCGCTCGATTTTTAAGGATGGGTCGGCTTGAGGTAAAGCTAAAATGAGTAGGTTGGATCAACCTAGATCTTAGTTAGGTAGAGAGCAAAATATTACAGCTATAATAGATTATGAGCATGCGATATACACGCAACCTTAACCCTTATAGAAACTTAGCACATCATATGAATGTAGAGGAGACTTTGTAACCTTAATGGTACATTTAAACCTATGATATAGGCCTGGATACTATCTCAACTCTCATTGGGGCTTTGAAGCTTCTCACCTTAAAATATAGCAAAAATATAAAGATAGTAGAAAAAAAAGGTACAAAAAAAAAAACACTAGCGGTGATGTATGCGGCTGTCTAGAGAAGTAGATATCTTGCTCAAACATTCAATGATGAAATTACTGTAAGACTCGATTTTCAGGCAAAAACACTCTGCACAGGAAAACAATTCTTCATAACACTGATAAGATTAAGCTTTACATACACCTCATACATGCCCTACAATTATTCACGATAACTATTAATCATAATCAACTTGGGGCCGTATAATATAATACATAATTTGCTTTGGCGCTTTTGCTGCTTAGATACTGAAAATATAAAAGGCTAGAAAAACTTGTATTTTCTTTTTTCCTCAATGATTAGGTCAAGGATGTATCTGGTACTCAAATAGGCTATCAAAATACAAATTCGATGGCGATGATGTATATAATTTGCATACAGGAATCATCACTAGGTACAGCAGGTGTTTGTCAGATAGGAAGCACAGTAGGCTACAAAGTAAAATCTAGGTGCAGGAATAAGGAACGATGAAACGAAAGCTGGAAATGTTGCAGGCAGGGTGGTCATGAAGAGGGCAGTAGATCGTTTCCGTTTTTACTAGACTAAGGCAGTAGAAGGCGATATGTTTTCTTGTGCAATGAAGATTATTGACAGGAAAAGAATGATTGAGGTAAATTGTGTTAAGGTTTCCTAGATAGGTATACGAGAAGGGCTTCATAACAAGTGCGCAAATAGAATCACTTTAAGTAGGTATTAATAAAGGTGTGGCTGACGTAGCTAAGATAGTTAAAATTGTGCAAAAAGGTTAAAATTCATGGTAGCAGATTTAGGTCAATGTTATGTTCCATCGCCAACCTTATCTGAGTCTGCATACGATGAATGAACTAGAAGTTAGGTCGATTAGGATATAGAAAAATGCATGGAGGAGTGAGAGATGAGAGAGGGCATAAATATGGATCTTGTTCTATGTAAAGGATGTGGTGAGTGATGAGTATAACTCAGCAGAGGAGCTACAAAACGTATTAAATGTTGTAGGTGGATGATGTGGTTGGGGGGGGGGGGGAGGGGCATTTCATGTAATCAGCGCAATGCAAAGTATGGCAGGTCATCGTTGGTTTGGTCTAGCAGTAGGGAAAGGGACAAAAGGAGTGGCTGAGTGAAAGCTGATGATTTTGTGGTGGATGGATTAAAGATGATAAAAATGATTTGAAGTGTGGGTTGCATTTTGAAGTGGAAGGCGTGGCAGCAGCGCAGTACCAAGATACAATAAAGGAGGAAGTCCAGAGGAGGGATCTTACATACGATCACAAGACTTTTACACCGTGAGTTCATATAACTAGCATCTAACGCAGACTCGTATGTGCTATAGGTTGAAGAAACAAATTTATATTTATATTTTGCCCTTGATAATTTATTGTCATTAATCTGTATACTTTGCTTGCAATACTCATGGTCTTCGAGTATCACTCGGTGCTGTGGCTGGCCGTGACACATCGGGCGGGGCAGCTTAGAGGGTGATCTGGCCGCACACGAATTATACTGTACTGGCTTGACACGGTAGGCAGTAAACCCGTCTCTATTGCGAACGCGTATTAATTCAAACTTTGGATAATTCAACTGCTTCAGGCGAGCTCAAATTTTTCAACAAGGCTTTCAATTATATTTAAAGCAGAAGTTCCAATTATCCGGTGTCCTTTAGCTATCTGAGTGTGTGTATGGACCTCTCTCAAAAAATTCCCGCATGCGGTGAGTGCCGTGGCTGCCATGGCGTGACCAGTGATATTAGCAATAATTATTGCATATTGCGATGGTTTTTGTGAGTACGAAGTAGCTGTAGATACAATCTGTGCTGTTTTGGCTTGTTTGAGTGAGTTCTTATTGGTGTGGAGGGGGCTAGGGTTAACCATATATAATAATCTATTCGGTGACTTTCGGCTTAGTTCGAAAGCAGGTTCCCCCTCAATTAGTTCGAATTAGGAGTGTTTGACTGTATTATCAAACTACCGGTGTAGCCAATTATATATTATGGGGGGGGTTAGGAAACTGAACTACCAACATCCACCACTTCACGAGAGCATTACTTCCATATCAGTTCGAATTATATAATTAATTAGCAATAGCTATAGCCTAGAATAGGATATAGTGAGCAAAATAAAATTAGTGCATAATACGATTTTTTTTTTTTTCTGTGCAAAAAACTCCTTAATTCCTGTACATTTTGCTTGGTACAGAATTTGCAATTCATGTCTTAGAATTGCGGAAGTGGGGTGCACACTTTTTTGCGGATTCTGATGGTACTATACGACAAGCTACCAATGCTTAAAAATTAGGTAGGTGTGCTAAAAATGACAATAATGTAAAACTTTTGCCCGTCTAAGCAATGGATCGGGCCCCGGGGCGCCAGGGGAAAAGTGGAGTTGCCGGGAGGCTAGGGTCTATTGTGAGTGTCCTTGCTCCAACTCATAGGTAGTATAGTCAAGGTCAATGTACTAGTTTCATTTGCAGGTACGACATTGTAGCCACTCTAAATCGCACCTAAATCTACCCTAACCATACCGCTAAACATTAATATTTGGGGTAAAACACTGCACTTGAACTCCACCCTTTTTACACTTAAAAAAAAAAAATTTCCCCCTCCACTACCCAATCACACCTATGGGGATTCCTGGTCGGAAGCTGGGTTTTGGGTGGTGGTAAAAAAAGTTAGAAAAAGAGTGGGCGCCTAATTCTAGGGAACAAATCTAAACTAAACTAGAACCTAAACGCATGAACGCTGGCATATTCTCTGTCCCTAGGGCTTTGGACTTATAATTTTTGCAGGCATCCCCGCTCAGCACTTTGTAAAGGCATTAGTGTGGTATAAAAAGACCTGACGGGCGCATCTAATGGAAGCCTTTTGCAGATATGAAGTACGAGTAAGTGTACTTATAGTGCTGTCTGTAACGTCATTCAGGTGATGCTTGGGCAGTCATGTGTTTATACATTTTAACCTGGTACTGTAATATCAATATAAAAAAGCTAGAAGCTAGGTCGCCTGTAATAAGGAACACTCCCGACGTGAAAAATGGTGGAAGTCACTCGGCCGACCAAGTCGGCGGAAATTCCTATTAGGCGAACCGTCCTAGGTACTCTCCCATGGGGGACCCCCCTTTTTTATTTTTGCGTTCATTTCCAAGCGGTGGCTGTTTGTATTCCGGTCGGGGTTAGTAATTATTCGGTAAAATTCTAGATTCCTTACCGGTGCGCCCTTATTTGCGGTTTTTTTTCTCTTCTAGAGCCTTTCACAGATCCGCTTGCAGATCAGCCTCTAAAACTTACTACTTATAAAGTGAGGAGGAGATGCCGCCTGTCACTCACTCCTAAATTTTTTCCCCCCCGGGAGCGCCCCGCAAATATAACCGACTAAGTGCTACGCTAACCTCATTATAACCTGACTTATCTTACTAATAACCTCCTAACCGAGACCCATAAAGATAAATATAAATTAAGAAAAATAAATAAAAAAAAAAATTAAAAAAGGAAAAAATAATAAAAAATAAAAAAATAAAAAAAAAAAAAAAAAAAAAAGAAATAAGAATCTAATTTGGGCGAGAAAGACTTAGTAATTTGATGCTTAGGTTGGTTAGGTTAGTATAATTTTGGGGGAGGATCTCGCTAGGAGGGTTATTAGTGAGTGTTATTTTAGGTTTTGGGTAGGTTGTAGGTTGTAGTGAGGTGGGTAAAGTAATATTTAACCTAAATCTATTTTTCAGGGGTTCGCGTTAGAGTGGGATCGTTTAGGGTGGGAGGGGGGGTTGAGGGGGCATCTCTCTCCGCCACTTTATAATTAGCGCTTGAATAAAGAGGTATATGAAATGGGTTGCTGTGAAGTATTCTGGAGTAAAAACCGGTACATTTCAAGATGAACACGCAAAACTTTCTATGGTGGAAGGCGAAATTTTTTTCGAATGGGTGAGTTTTGTATGTGTTTTGTAATGAATCTGCTACCGGTCTGTTTGTGCGGTCAAATCGATCTTTTTTTTTTGTTTTTTCGCAACAAAACAAAAACTAATTGAAGCCTATACCTAACGCTATATCAAAACCTAACCTAACTATACCTAACCTTAACGGCTATATTATAGAAAAAAAAAAAAAAAAAAAAAAAAAAAAAAAAATTGAGAGCTAGAATACGGTTAGCATTATTAATATCAAAATTCACATCACAACTCACAAGAAAAAAACTGTGTTTTGTCGCACTAGCAAAGTGAATTCGGTGTTTCATCTGGATATAAAAAAATGGAAAAAAAAGAAACATCTAATAAGGGCTGGGCTAAGGACTCTAGAGATTTTCCTAGAAAACTCCTTATATGAGTAACAAAACGTTTGCTAGAATACTTAAGAGCCACCGATCGTGTATTGGTTGTAACTGCAGCTTATTACGTCTCATCATCAAAATCTTGTAGGAGTAAAAATGATAGTCTCCTCAAAAATATTGCGGGATGGCTGAGAAATCGAAAATTTACCGGGACTCTAAATCTGAAACGCCGAACGGGTTGCCAGGCTATTATTATTTGGAAATAAGGCTAGTTTCTATTTTTGTGTTTGCGTCGGAAGGACTTGGATCCCCACGAAATGCTGGAGCAGACAACTGTACAGAT
Organism: Chionoecetes opilio; assembly: GCA_016584305.1. NCBI lineage: Eukaryota > Metazoa > Arthropoda > Malacostraca > Decapoda > Majidae > Chionoecetes > Chionoecetes opilio. The sequence goes on from JACEEZ010019692.1 coordinate 499,039, forward strand.
AGGCGTGAGTCTTTAAGGGCGCGGCAGAGCCACTTTAGCCCAGTCCTCCTTCCATTAATACCCTTGAGTTTGTTTCTATTTTGATCATCTGGAGTGAAGAGGAGGATGTGACAGTGGTATTATTGGGCATTTGCCTCGTCTACTGCACTTACAATCATATAGGAGTTGATATCTTTATTCCTTTGGTGTGATGGGCGAGTGGTGTAGTCTTTGGCAAGGCCGAGGATGGTGGAGTGCGCCTTGTACAGGGGTGTGGAAGGAGGCTCGTCAGGCCTGTAAGATGATACACACGGAAAGTACAACCCCGCGGCCCAACACTCATCGCCTGCTTCGCTCCCGCTTCCCCGGCCCTCCCTCTATATCTGACCTGCGTAGGTATCAAGGGCGGGGCGCCCACCTCAATCCTTTCGCATTTACAATTTATCCGTGGTGTTTTTGTATATTCACATGTACGCTTTTTTTTCTCCTTTATAAATCACGTAAAATGGGACGTAGCCTCATCAACCCGCGCCATTACTCTTGCAGAGTTTAAGATTTAGATGTGGGGGGGGGGGGGGGGGGGGGGGGGGGGTATGGGGGGGGGAGGGTAGGGGGAGTGTTAGGCTCTTTTTTTTTTCTGTACACTGTTGCCCTACGCTTTATTCAACATGCTCATGTGCCACATCTTCTGACTTTACTAATATATAGATAATGAATTTCGAGTTACGTGGAGACTTGTGTTTTATCTGGCTGGTTTCATTTCTCATGATTAAAATTTGTGCGCTTGGGAAATAACGCTTATGTGACTTTGGTGAATCATTGATAAATATTTTTATACATTTTTTTTCAGGCTTTTTACTATTACGCCGGTGTAAACTTATCTGATCGCTGATCTTGATCTTCCTACATATATGTCGAAATTGGCAAGAATGGCCTTTTAGGTCGGCAGCTCCATACATAATGCCAAAGTACAACAATAACTAAGCAAATAACAGTTAATAACAATAACACTATTCTCCCACTTTGCAGGGCACATTTTGCTCTTTATACCTTTCACATGCCACAATTACTTCTCAGCTGTCTCCTTACCATAGACTCTTAAACTCATCAACACCACCCGATTTTCTGTTTTCTCGCCTGTCTTTTCAACTGCACGCTTCTTCATTTCACATCGCCATATTATCTGGTTAGCCCCTAGCTGCAAGAGCCGCCTATATATAATTTCATGCAGTCAGATGCCTCTTCATGTGTCTCTAGGTATGTAGCTCAGAAGAGGATCACTAACTAAGGTTCTCACCATTCCATTATATCATAACATTCGGCCATCTTTTTATTTAACACCACGCACCGAGAGTTTTTCTTTCGTTCCATCTTATTCTTCGCGCTTACTGCTAGTTTTCCACACACGATTTCAATTATCTGTCTATCTCATTTTTTATAGTCTTTACTCGACATTCTACTGGCTCGTATTCCGCTTTTCCTTTTCGGTCGTCACCGTTCATATATATTCTATCTCATTCACTACCAGCATTATATCTTTTGCCCCTCTAAATAGTTAGTATGTGCTATCCTCCTAGGTCGCAACGATATCACCTCGCTGTCTACCATTCTTAAAATTTTCATAATGTACCTTCTTGGGCGCGGCCATCTACCACGCGTATTATTTTCATTCGCACAAATAAACATTTCGGCGGCAATTTCATGTCTTTCACGTTTTCAGGTTTAAGCTTTGTAGGCCTTAAGCCAGTCGTCTTCAGAGTCTCCCACGTCATTCCTGCTCCTCTATTGTTCGCGCTTCTAATAGCTTCTATTCTCATGCGTCTCATGTCCATGGCAAAAAAAAAATTACATTCATGTCGCTGTATACATAATTATAATAACTCGGAAGTCAGGCCCCACTCTTCATAGCTTTTCAGAATACCTTCATTGATCTGGCTCGTTCACATGCTTGCTGTGGGGTTGCGCTAGAAACTCGCAATTGGGCCGTTTCCACTGCGCCTTTTCGCAGCTATGTTTTTTTGTTTTGTTTTTTCTCATATCCGTTCGGGTTGATCCGTAGCGCAAAAAAAATAATGACATATGGCGCTACACACTTCATCTACAACCATGCCGCACCCACCCCACAGCTCTTCATATCCACCTGTCTTCCTCCTGCCTAGAGACTCCTCGTCACTCAGACAGCCTTCTGCCCTGCCCTCTCACGATCTTTTCCTATCGGCTCTGGCTCCATCACAGACCCGGGCGGCCCTCTCATCCCCTATCTACTGGCTCATTGCTGCCCGATTTCACTGCTCCGCCAGGCTTCCATGTGATAATTATATGGAGGGTGACATTAAGAACCTTAGAAATGAATTTATCCTGAACTGAAATCCATCGAATAGCCTTATACAATGCTACCTATGACAATCTTTCTTTAGGCAGATTCGTGGAGATGAATGTTGCATTGGGTACCGGGAGCTATACTGGTTTCCCCTGTCGCTACCGTGCGCACATACACGGTACGGCGTCAGGAAAAGCTACCATTGACAACACGAACCACACAAACACACACACACACACAGTCAAATCTTACGGTAAAAATATGATAATTTGGTATGATTAAAAATGGTCTGGTCTAGTGGAGCACTGACAAACTTGGACTTCAGCCCTACTTCGAAATAAACAAATAGGTAAAGCACATACACACATCACACACTACATCACACAACGACACACACACATATCATCAGCTGAATCACACTAGTACTAACACCACCGACACACAAAGATGAATGAGAAAACTATAAGATTTTTGGATGATGGAGAGCGAGGACTTCTTACGAGCGTTGCTCAGGCGCGTCATGTAAAATACTATACTAGATGAATACACTAGTGATGAATATCAAGCACCTGTGTGTATTCGCTGTGTGAAGGGCATTTCTGTGGGCAGGGGCAAAAGAAGAGCTAGTAATGCAGAAATCGGTGGAACGCGGGAAGGCCGCTGCCAGTCGTGACCCAATATCGGGACGGCTCGACTGCGTGTGTATCGAGACTTGCGTTGGTGAACTTGGGTCGTTAGGAAAATTTTAGTTATCTATGGAAAATAAAGGTTTCCGTTAAAATCTGGAGGAGAGTAGAGAGAGACGAGCGAGCGAGAGAGAACTTGATAATACTTTGCCCCCATTATAGCGTTGTGTAGGGCTGCGGGCCAGTAGGTTGACGCATTCGCTAGGTTGTGAAAGCGCTCAGCCGTCGGTGGTAGACTGTGGAATTCGCTTCCATTCTTCAAGAAGTAATGCCTGCAGAAACATGACGCAAAGGGCTGTGGCTGCCCAAATGAGACTAAGAGGCTATGCCACTGTTGTCGGCTGAACACGCAAACGGTGCCCCCCCCCCGCTATGCGTTGCTTCGGGCAAATAAAAATGGAAACAGAAATTGCATGGACGCAACTGATTATATGGTGCGCAGTGTAGGTGCCAGACCGCATGCACTTGTCTGCGGCGCTTATTCTCGACAGAACAAGCGCTGACGGTCTACGTGAGTTGTGGGCCTGAACTCATCTGAGGGAGTGGCTCCCTTGGAAGCTGCATCCCTGAGGTAAGATAAGTTTTGAGAGTCCCGCATTGAATATCATGAGTGGTGTAGCCGTTTGGAAGTGGGTACAAGCTCGGTGTGGGCCGAGTTGCGAATCCGCGCCAGTATGTCTCGAAAATCTTTTGGGCTCAATCGTCGAGTGGTCTTACATAACACCTTCTCATCAAACCCTACATGTTGCCCATTAACTCTAGTAACTCTGCCTTCGAGCTAGGGCGAGTGGGCATCGGAGACACAGGGGGCATGAGGGGCATGAGGGAGGGTATGAGCCACTATGGATCTTTAGACGCACCATATAAATCTGGCCTGTCGCCCTAACGAGGGCGAAGGCCAACCTATCATAGTTCTGCAAATTAACTTAATTTGCGGCTGAGGTCCTGCTATCGCGAGTCCCCTCTGAGATTAACTGCCTACAGGTGCTATAGGCCTGACACATGGGGAAATAAAATATATATATATATAATCACACTTCTATATATATATATATATTTATATATATATTATATTATAATATATTATAATATATATATAGGGCTTGATGTAGTAACATAGTCCGTGGGTGGCGGTAGACGCCACAGCGCATGACGGCGGGAATCGCGTTAGGTATTGGCATTATATTGCGCCCCTGACCCTCCTTTATTCCGGCGGGCGTAGTCAAGGGAATGTTAATATGCTAACCCGCTAATAGGGTCGAAAATATCCATCCATCTAACATTGTTGGCCGGGAGGATCCGGGCCGCGCGAGTCTATCTTGTCATGGCTGGAGGGTGACCTCACAGACAGCTCTTCTCTCCTCCTCTCTCTCTGTCTTTCTCTCATCTCTCCTCTTCTCTCTCCTCTGCCACGTCAGGGTGGCAATGGTTGGTTAGTAGGTATCTGAGTTCCCAATGTGCAGCGTCCGCTGTGCATTCCGGTCATCGGTTCGAGTCCGCCTAGTTCCTGCTGACGTTATGGGGCGGCGCTTTGTATAGTCAATAAACACCTTGTAGTTGGTACTTGCAAAGTGTCTAGATAGGTTGAAAATCTATTTTTCTCTCTCTCTCTCTCTCTCTCGATCTCTCGTTCGGCGCCATCTACGCGTCTCTCGCTCGTCCAGCTCTCCCCTCATCTATCGTCTTGTCTCTCTCGCTCTGGTCTATTGTAAGGCGGCACTTGTGTACTACACGTGAAGTGGCGCGCCTATGGCGCAGCGCGTTCTTATGACACGTAGACAAAGACTTTTCGGGCCAATCGAGGCTCTACGTAGGCACCGCCACCGCCATCCACCATGGGCTGGCCATTGCCATAGTGTACCTCGCATCGCTCCTTGACGTACCTGAATTACTAGGATTGACAAAACCATTATCTTTAAAGTGAGTGTAAGGTGGTTTGACAGGGGCGTTTGTGACATTTTATTCGATGATGCGGGTCACTTAATTCGGAGAAAAGAAAACGGCAGTATCAGTCAATTGTTTTTTTTTCAGGAACGCTTGTAACGTCTCGGTTATCTTTCACAATGCTTGCGCTATATGTACAATGCTAACCGGCTCATTTTAAAATAAACCCTACCCCAGCTTCGGCTAGCTCGATATTCATATGCGCGAGATACAGTCGCGCATTCTTAAAGTACGCAAACTTTGACTGGGCGTTTTTTCTCCACTTTCTTCTCTTTTTGGCGCTTAACGCGGACTCATGTTAGCTATACACCTCATTATATATATAGTCTATATATGGCTAGGCATAATACATTTCATATATTATATTATATATTATATATATTATATTATATATATATAGAAGGTATATATATGATATATTATATATTATATTATATATATATATAGTATATATAATGATATATTATATATAATATAGTATATATAGTAATTATATATACTATATATATATTTATAATTATATAAGTAATATATACTATATGATCTAAATGCGTGTGTGTGACAAATTTTGTATCTGCAGTTCTACATTATAGGACGGGGCTAGCGAGTGTGTCGGCAGGCTGATGCATTCCAAGGGAGATTTTGGCCTCATACTGAGCCGAAAAGCATCCCTGCGCTGTCCATTGTCCGCCACGCCGGCGGCATCGGCTGCCAAAGGTCGACAGACCCTCAGCGCAGGTATGCAGGCGTCAGGGATCCGCCTATCCTCTGAGCGCAACGGACACGGAATGGTTCACTCGATGTGGGAGAGTCAAGGACACCCGATACGTATACTAGTATAATTTCTTTCAGTCTAATCTAAAAACTAACGAAAGAATAAATGAAAATGATCAGGGGCGTTGACAGACTACACATTACATCATTATAAATATTCTCGCCAAAGCAATATGATCCTAGCTGATTTCATTATGTATATTACTGTCGGAGGGTTGTCTTTAATTGGTAGCTCCATTATATGGCCGCTATTATCTTAAGCATGTATTTATAATACTTTTATCCTTTCTTGCTTTTTGTCAGGCTAATGCATCTGTATACGCTTCTTCTCGCTATCCGTAGATACAGTTAAAGTCGACAGGACAAGGTCTTTTATTCTGTTTAGGCAGTACGTGTTGTGGGCGTTAATAGCTTGACGTATTTCTACATCCATGATTTCAGGAGAGTTAGACGGGGGCTATGCTGGAGGTCTGTGTCAGTTTTGTGTCTTTCATGCTGTGTCATAGTATGGCTATAAATGACTCAGCATTATACAAAAGATATCACGCAGAGTGGCTGACCAACAATAAAGGTCGTAGCCAGTTATTGTTTATTTACTGAGTTCCCTTCGTCCGCTGTCGTCGTTCGCCGTCGAAAAAAAAACGAGTAGTGGAAATTTGAAACCGTATAATACTTGCAGATTACAGAAGTAAACATATAATCAACGCTGAAAGCTTAGAGGTAGATTATACTCATGATATAAACTACTGTGTTATCCATCTTCAGTGGGCACTTATAACAATTAGTATGTAATGCGTATATATTCGTAATATATTGGGCGCCTGGCGCATAAGTGCAGGTGGTGGACTTTACTGTTATCTACGGTGACAAGAGGACTGTGATGGTTGGCTCCTCGCTTCCCGTGGTTGCCAAGCAGACATAACTTTTTTTTAAATAGCTGAGCGCGTGATGTTTTAACCGGGCTGCATGTCGCCCTCCCCTGGACGTTGTCCTGCCAATATAGGCACGGATCGCCTGTCGAAGGCGGGGTTTTAAGGGGTAGCTACAAAGGCTATCTTGGTTTTCTTCCTCGATTGAAGGAGAATTTGTGCTCCGGCGAAGCTCGAATGTCGGGAGCGCCCGAGTTGCACGCACATCGCTAGGTATGAACACTCGACCCACCGCCGCGACGGACTG
>JACEEZ010019693.1:0-2500 GCA_016584305.1 Chionoecetes opilio
TCTCTCTCTTTGCGCCAGCGCCAGATTGGGGAACGCTGCCCCCCTACCCCCCCCCACAGACCATTTAACCCCCGACAGACCCTATGCCCCCCGACAGACCCATTCCCCCTCTTTATCTGCTATTTCTTTGCTCCTGCCCCCCCCCCCTTTTTTTTCTTCTTTCAGAGCGTTGAAGTGAAAAAAAGTTGAGTATGTAAATAATATGTAATTTAATATTAATATGTTTAATATGTAACATAATTCAAAGATTTTATGAGTGAAATATTGCAGGTTACTAGATATTGATCAACAGAGAGAGAGAAGAGAGAGAGAGAGAGGAGAGAGAGGAGAGGAGAGAGAGAGAGAAGAGAGTGTGTATTTCTTCTTATTATGTCTTGCTGTAACCTTTATATTTCTGACTGACATATCAACGCTTTCTTGGTATTCTCTCTCTTCTCTTCTCTCTCTCTCTCTCTCTCTCTCTCTCTCTCTCTCTCTCTCTCTCTCTCTCTCTCTCTCTCTCTCCTCTCTCTCTCTCTCTCTCACACAACACACACACACACCACACACATATATTCCATCTCCATATAGTAATTTAAACCATAGAATAGTTACATTATCACGAGGAAAGAGAGAGGCGGTCTAGAACAGGGTACAGACAATAGCTAGGATGGTGCAAGCGGGATAAGGAGGGCTGTACTGCAAGGGGGACTTAGTGTCTATGCAGGAAATGCGGCAGTGGTAAGGAGGGTAGGTGGGTGCTAGTGTGTGTGTGGGGGGGGGGGTGTGTGAATGTGTGTGGGGGGGGGTGCTGAGTGTGGGGGGGGGGCTGTGTGTGGTGTGGTGTGTGTGTGTGTGTGTGTGGTGTGGTGTGTGTGTGTGTGTGTGTGTGTTGCGTGTGTGTGTTTTAGTGGGGGGAAGGGAAAGGACTGCGGACTAGAAAAGGAGTTTGTTAGCTACTGAAGGAATAGTAAAGGAGTTTGTTAGCTATTAAAAGAATAGAAAAGGAGTTTGTTAGCTATTAAAAGAATAGAAAAGGAGTTTGTTAGCTACTGAAGGAATAGTAAAGGAGTTTGTTAGCTATTGAAAGAATAGTAAAGGAGTTTGTTAGCTATTAAAAGAATAGAAAAGGAGTTTGTTAGCTACTGAAGGAATCGTAAAGGAGTTTGTTAGCTACTGAAAGAATGGTAAAGGAGTTTGTTAGCTACTGAAGGAGTAGTAAAGGAGTTTGTTAGCTACTGAAAGAATAGTAAAGGAGTTTGTTAGCTACTGAAGGAATAGTGAAGGAGTTTGTTAGCTACTGAAGGAGTAGTAAAGGAGTTTGTTAGCTACTGAAGGAATAGTAAAAAGGGGTTTGTTAGCTATGAGGAATAGTGAAAGGAGTTGTAGTACTGAGAATAGTAAAAGGGGTTTTTTAGCTACTGAAAGAATAGTAAAGGAGTTTGTTAGCTACTGAAAGAATAGTAAAGGAGTTTGTTAGCTACTGAAAGAATAGTAAAGGAGTTTGTTAGCTATTGAAAGAATAGAAAAGGAGTTTGTTAGCTACTGAAAGAATAGTAAAGGAGTTTGTTAGCTACTGAAAGAATAGAAAAGGAGTTTGTTAGCTACTGAAAGAATAGTAAAGGAGTTTGTTAGCTACTGAAAGAATGGTAAAGGAGTTTGTTAGCTACTGAAGGAATAGTAAAGGAGTTTGTTAGCTACTGAAGGAATAGTAAAGGAGTTTGTTAGCTACTGAAGGAATAGTGAAGGAGTTTGTTAGCTACTGAAAGAATAGTAAAGGAGTTTGTTAGCTACTGAAAGAATAGTAAAGGAGTTTGTTAGCTACTGAAAGAATAGTAAAGGAGTTTGTTAGCTACTGAAAGAATAGTAAAGGAGTTTGTTAGCTATTGAAAGAATAGAAAAGGAGTTTGTTAGCTACTGAAAGAATAGTAAAGGAGTTTGTTAGCTACTGAAAGAATGGTAAAGGAGTTTGTTAGTTACTGAAAGAATGGGTCTTGATAGTGTTAATAGACGTTATGTAGTGTTAAAAAAATATTTGTTGTTATATTGTAAGATTACTGTACCGTCAATAACACCATAGTCGCCACTGCACTAATGTCGCCAGGCGCCATATATTACGAATGTTAGCATCACTACAGACTTGTATGTGCCACTGAAGACAGGTACATAATATAAACTACTGTGCATGCCTCTTCAGTGGCACATACAAGGCTGTTGTGATGCTATTATCCGTAATATTTGGCGACTGGCGACATTAGTGCAGTGGCGACTATAGTGTTGTTGACAGTACATGTGTTAGAAAAAAGAATACGGTTTGTGAAGGGATGTCGAGGAGAATATTTGCGTCTGTTCGGCAGTGTGAGGTGTGTGGACAGAGAAAATACCAAACCGTAAACGATTATATGTAAACATTATCATATATAGAGAGAGTGAGATTTAGGGTATTGCAGTGTTATAGTAAAGTGTGAGATTTAGGGTATTGCAGTGTTGTAGTAAAGTGTGAGATTTAGGGTATTGCAGT
>JACEEZ010019693.1:15000-20000 GCA_016584305.1 Chionoecetes opilio
AGGAGGAGGAGGAGGAGGAGGAGGAGGAGGAGGAGGAGGAGGAGGAGGATTTTTTCTCTCTAAATAACTCCAACTCCTGCCACATCTATATATAAGAAAGGATATTATGCAGGAGGAGGAGGAGGAGGAGGAGGAGGAGGAGGAGGAGGAGGAGGAGGAGGAGGAGGAGGAGGATTACATAGGATTACATAGGAGTAACAGACACCAGGAGACCTATTGGTCCATAGCGAGGGTATCTGCTGAACTACATACTACTAACTATCAACTACTTGTAAGAAAACAGTTGGAAAATGATACCATGTCCCTAAAGAGGATAGGAACATGGAAGTTTCATAGTGCAGAATGATAGGATATGAAAAATACTAACTACAACTACCACTACCACTACAACTAATCGATACGGGGGACTAGATACGAATTCGCACTATCAATACCCATTTACTTTACAGTGCGCGTCAAGTCTGTTTTTGAATGTAGCTATTGTGCTGGCTCCGACAACATTTGCTGGTAACTTGTTCCATCGATCAACGACTCTAACATTGAAATAATTTTTACGGAGATTTGTGATGCAACGTTGACCGTTTAGTTTTAAACCATTATTTCTTGTTGTCACTTGAGTTGAAAGCTCGAATAGGTTCTCTTGATTAATGACATCAAAACCTTTTAGGATCTTAAAGGTTTCTATCAAGTCCCCACGGATTCTACGATCCTTTAAGGAAAACATTAAGTTTCCGCAGTCTCTCTTCATAAGATGAATTTCGCAGAGATGGAATTTGTTTGGTTGCTCTTCTTTGCACTGAGGAGGAGAAGGAGGAGGAGGAGGAGGAGGAGGAGGAGGAGGAGGAGGAGGAGGAGGAGGAGGAGGAGGAGGAGGAGGAGGAGGAGGAGGAGGAGGGATTTTTTTATCTCACTAAATAATTCCAACTTCTGCCACATAAGAATTAAAGAAAGGGTAATATGGAAGAGAGAGAGAGAGAGAGAGAGAGAGAGAGAGAGAGAGAGAGAGAGAGAGAGAGAGAGAGAGAGAGAGAGAGAGAGAGAGAGAGAGAGAGAGAGAGAGAGAGAGAGAGAGAGAGAAAAGAGAAAGAGAAAGAGAGAGAGAGAGAGAGAGACAGTGGTTATAGATGACAAAATAATAAAGAGGGTATATAAGAAAAAAAAAATTCTGCCACATAAGAACGAAAGAAAGGCATTGTAATATTTCAGAAAAAGGAGGAGACACAAGAGGAGGAGGAAGAGGAGGGAATGGAGATAGATGGACAAGATAACGAAGATGGGATAGAACAGAATGGACTAAAGAGACATAGGAGGAGAAGGAGAAGGGGCATTGGAGATAAGGGGAAATATAGTAAAGATGGGAGACAAGAAAATAGAATATAAGTATGGAAGATAGAGACAACAAAGGATTACAAAGGACATAGGAAGAGAAGAAGGAGGAGGAGGAGGAGGAGGAGGAAAGGCATTGGAGATAGATTTTTTTTTAATGAATAAGGAAGAGGAAGGATAATAATAGAATAAAGAGACAAGAGTAGGAAGGAAAGAGGAGGAAGAGGAAGGGAGAGGGAGAGTAGGAAGAAAAGGAGGAGGAGGAAGGGGGGGGGAAGGAAGGATATTAATAGGGAGAGAGAGAAAGAAAGGGAAGAGTAGGGAAAGGGAGAGTAGGAAGGAATACAAAGGAAACACAAACAGCAACAGACCATTAAATCCTTACATGGCTGTTTGATTTAACTACACTACACTAACTAGATAATAAGAGAGAAAGGATAGGACAGTAGAAGGACGGTAGGATGTAGGAGGAGGAGGAGGAGGAGGAGGAGGAGGAGGAGGAGGAGGAGGAGGAGGAGGAGGAGGAGGAGGAGGAGGAGGGAGTGGATATAGATGTATGAAATAGTGACTATAAGGGGATATAAAAAATGGAATATCAGTCTCCTATAGGAAGTTCTTGTAAGGTTTCGATGGATAAGATACGTGTAAAGGAAGCCATTGGGTGCTCTCTCTCTCTCTCTCTCTCTCTCTCTCTCTCTCTCTCTCTCTCTCTCTCTCTCTCTCTCTCTCTCTCTCTCTCTCTCTCTCTCTCTCGTGTGTGTGAGTGTGTGTGTGTGTGTGTGTGTGTGTGTGTGTGAGTTAGTGTGTGTGTGTGTGAGTGAGTGAGTGAGTGAGTGAGTGAGTGAGTGAGTGAGTGAGTGAGTGAGTGAGTGTGTGTATGTGTGTGTGTGTGTGTGTGTGTGTGTGTGTGTGTGTGTGTGTGTGTGTGTGTGTGTGTGTGTGTGTGTGTGTGTGTGTGTGTGTGAGTTAGTGTGAGTGACTGTGTGTGTGTGTGTGTGAGCTTCGTTAGTAGTCAAGACTTGAGTTATGAATACCACACACACACACACACACACACACACACACACACACACACACACACACACACACACACACACACACACACACACACACACACACAATTAGCATAAAACACCTGGTGAGAGAGAGAGAAAGAGGGAGAAAAAAAAACACACAGAAAGATATTTGATAGAGTGAGGAATATTTTATGTGTGGAGATGAAATAGAGAGTGGAGGTAACTTGGAGAAGAGAGAGAGAGAGAAGAGGAGAGAGAGAGGACGAGAGAGAGAGAGAGAGAGAGAGAGAGAGGAGAGAGAGGAAAGAGAGAGAGAGAGAGAGAGAGGTGTAGGTAGACTGGAGGTAATAGTAGTAGTAGCGTAGTAGAGTAGAGTAGTAGTAGTAGTAGTAGAGTAGTAGTAGTAGTAGTAGTAGTAGTAGTAGTTATTTGGGGTAGGTAATGGTGGATGAGGAACAGGAGAGGAGAGTAAACTGTGGAGAGAGAAGAGAGAGAGAGAGGAGAGAGAGGAGAGAGAGAGAGAGAGAGAGAGAGGAGAGAGAGAGAGAGAGAGAGAGAGAGAGAGAGAGAGAGAGAGAGGAGAGAGAGAAGAGAGAGAGAGAGATGAGAGAGAGAGAGATGAGAGAGAGAGAGAGAGAACTGAGTGTGTAGTAGACTGGAGGTAACGTAGTAGTAGTAGTAGTAGTAGTAGTAGTAGTAGTAGTAGTAGGAGGAGGAGGAGGAGTGGAGGTTACTTGGTTGGGTGAAGAGAAGAGGAGTGGAGTGGAGTGGAGTGGAGAGAGAGAGAGAAAACGAGAGAGAGAGAGAGAGGAGAGAGAGAGAGAGAGAGAGAGAGAGAGAGAGAGAGAGAGAGGAGAGAGAGAGAGAGAGAGAGAGAGAGAGTATTTCATAGTGTCTTGTTTCCTCCAAAGTTAAGAAAATTAGGAAAGAGAGGATACTAGACACCCAATTAACCTACCTTTCTCTCTCTCTCTCTCTCTCTTCTCTCTCTCTCTCTCTCTCTCTCTCTCTCTCTCTCTCTCTCTCCTCTCTCTCTCTCTAAACCCGTATGAATGACACCCGTATAAACAGAACACGGGATGAGGCAAGGTGGCTGTGGCGGCGTTCAAGCTATTACGTATTCACACGGCATGATCTAGTTAGGGGCGGGCGGGGCGAGGAGCCTTGGGGCGGGGCGGGGCGATGAGCCTTGGGGCGGGGCTGGGCGGTGACCTAGCCTCGTAGCCGCACGTCCGTCACACACACACACCCACGACACCCCCACGACTCGCCCCGACACCTCCACGACCCCCCCCGACAGCCCCACGACCCGACCCCGACACCTCCACGACCACCCCCGACACTCCCACGACCCACTCCGATACCTCCACGACCCGACACCCCCACGACCTACCCCGACACCTCCACGACCTTCCCCGAGATCTCCACGACCCGCCCCGACGCCCCCACGACCACCCCGCGACCCTCTCATCGATGTGGCGATACAACCCGTCGGCTTATGTTTCCCCCTTTAAGCCACTCGCGCCCTTGAGTCACAGGGTTTCCCAGTGGCGGATTTAGGGGGGGAGGGGCGAGTAGGCCATGACCTAGGGCCCCGCATCCGTAAGGGCCCCGCACCCCAGAGGAAAAAGTATGTTTCCAATGAAAATCTGAACCTTGGACCGTTCATATTTGCTGGAACACTGTTACATTGCATTTGCATGTACCCTAATATGCCACAAATTAGTACCAAGATAATGTAAAATGTGGGTGGATAACGTTTCAATTCAACTAATATGAAAGACCTCTGAAGCACATTTCATTCAGGGCCCCGCACTCTATCGGCCTAGAGCCCCACACACCATAAATCCGTCCCTGTGGTTTCCCTATGGCGTTCGACAACTTAGGGCAAAGTCGTGAAGCCGTTCAGGAGAGGGCGGGTGTAAGATAAGTCAGGTTAGGCGGATGGGGGGGGGGGGGGGGGGGGAGAGAGAGAGAGAGAGAGAAGAGAAAGGAGTAGACGGGGAGAAAAAGGAGAAAAAGAGAGAGAGAGGAGAGAGAGAGAGGAGAGAAGAGAGAGAGAGAGAGGAGAGAGAGGAGAGAGAGAGAGGGGAAAGGACAGAGAAAGAGGAGAGGATGGAGAGAGAGAGAGAGAAGAGAGAGAGAAGAGAGGATAGACAGACAAGACGGAGAGAGGAGAGAAGGAGAGTAGAAGAGAGAGAGACAGAGAGAGAGAGAGAGGAGAGAGAGAGAGAAGAGAGAGAGAGAGAGAGAGAGAGAGAGAGAGAGAGAGAGGATAGACATAGACACAACAGGAGAGTGGGAGAAGCGAGGGTAAAGAGAGAGAAACAGAGAGAGAGAGAGAGGAGAGAGAGAGAGAGAGAGAGAGAGAGAGAGAGAGAGAGAGAGAGAGAGAGAGGCGTATATAAGAGGGGAAGGTAAAAGTTAGCTCACAACAAAAACACGGAGAGAGACTATTGTTTGAAGGCCAAGGAGGTAAAGTAAGGAGGAGAGATAAGGCGTTCATCTCGACTCACGGTGGCGGAGGCGGGGAGAGAGAAGACTACAGTGGACTCTTTGGAAAGAAGCGATATAAAAACACGGTGGACATGAGAGCATAGTGTTTAGAGGCAAAGGAGGTACCGTAGATAACACTTTAGTCGCCACCTGCAATAATGT
>JACEEZ010019693.1:22500-45000 GCA_016584305.1 Chionoecetes opilio
AGAGAGAGAGAGAGAGAGAGAGAGAGAGAGAGAGAGAGAGAGAGAGAGAGAGAGAGAGAGGAGAGAGAGAGAGAGAGAGAGAGAGAGAGAGAGAGAGAGAGGAGAGAGAGAGAGAGAGAGAGAGAGAGAGAGGTAAAAATATGAGTGGTTTAGGCGGATGAAGGGAGAAAGGGGGGAGACACAAGGGAGATTATATAAATGGACTTGGAGAGAGAGAGAGAGAGAGAGAGAGAGAGAGAGAGAGAGAGAGAGAGAGAGAGAGAGGAGAAGAGAGAGAGAGAGAGAGAGAGAGAGAGAGAGGAGAGAGAGAGAGGTAATGGTGGTGGACAGAAGGTGTTAAATATTCAATAGAGAAAATAAATGTTAGATATCTGTAGTAGTAGTAGTAGTAGTAGTAGTAGTAGTAGTAGTAGTAGTAGTAGTAGTAGTAGTAGTAGTAGTAGTAGTAGTAGTAGTAGTAGTAGTAGTAAAATAGGTTAGTTATAGTTAGTATATAGTTACGTATATAGTTATAGTTTACGAGTGGTTGGTTGTGTGTTTATTATAGTTAAGAGTCTAAATGGTAGTGGTTATAGAAGTAAAATAGGAAAGTTATAGTTAGTATAGTTAGATATAATTATAGTTTACGAGTGAGTAGTTATGTGTTTATTATAGTTAGGAGTCTAGAATGGTAGTAGTGGTGGTAGTACTATATGGTCAGGAAAAAAGTGGTTACAGTGTGGTAGGTGAAATATAGTGTGGTAGGTGAAATACAGTGGTAGGTGAAATATAGTGTGGTAGGTGAAATACAGTGGTAGGTGAAATACAGTGGTAGGTGAAATATAGTGTGGTAGGTGAAATACAGTGGTAGGTGAAATATAGTGTGGTAGGTGAAATATAGTGTGGTAGGTGAAATACAGTGGTAGGTGAAATATAGTGTGGTAGGTGAAATACAGTGGTAGGTGAAATACAGTGGTAGGTGAAATATAGTGTGGTAGGTGAAATACAGTGGTAGGGAAATACAGTGGTAGGGAAATATAGTGTGTAGGTGAAAACGTGGTAGGTGAAATACAGTGGTAGGTGAAACATATAGTGTGTGGTAGGTGAAATACAGTGGTAGGTGAAATACAGTGGTAGGTGAAATACAGTGGTAGGTGAAATACAGTGGTAGGTGAAATATAGTGTGGTAGGTGAAATACAGTGGTAGGTGAAATATAGTGGTAGGTGAAATATAGTGTGGTAGGTGAAATACAGTGGTAGGTGAAATACAGTGGTAGGTGAAAGGTGGTATGGTAGGTGAAATATAGAGGGGATGTAGTGGTTGTGTACGGTGGAGTGGTTCTGTGAGGGGATAGAGTGAGGGGATTATGTGTGGTATATGTAGTGAGAGGGGAGGATTATAGTGGGGGGAGGGGGGAGGGGAGGTTGTGGAGGGGGTAAATGGAGGAGGAGGAGGGAGTAAATGGAGGGGTTTTAGTGAAGGGGGTTGACTGAGTTGGAGGGGGAGGATTACTGTAGGGGAAGGAGGGGAGGAAGGGGTTAATGGAGGGGGTTTAGTGAAGGAGGTTGACTGAGTTGGAGGGGGAGGATTATTGTAGGGGAAGGAGGGGAGGGGGGTAAATGGAGGGGTACAAATGAAGGGGGAGGATTATGGTGGGGAAGGGGAGAATTATAGTGGGGGGGAGGGAGAGAGGAGGCATAAATGGAGGGGTTATAGTGAAGGGGTGACTGAGTTGGTGTCAGTGGTGAAAAACAGAGAGAGAAAAAAAATATATATACACCACCACAGTAGTTGTAGAGAATAACAATACAACAGTTTTTATATACATATTTATATTCGTGGCAAAAAGTGAGTGGCAAAATATATGAAGTAACTATTTGTGAACCAGTTTTTCCCTATTTCTTAGATTTAAAAAAAGAAATAGGGAAAACCTGGTTCACAAATAGGGTGGTGAATGATTGGAATGGACTCAGTAGACAGGTAGTTATAATTAGTTATAGTTAGGTTAGTTAGTTATAGTTAGGTTAGTTAGTTATAGTTAGGTTAGTTAGTTATAGTTCGTTATTATTATAGTGCGGAGTCATTAGGGAGCTTTAAAAGGAGGCTAGATAACTTCATGGACGGGGATGAAAGGTGGATGTAGGTAGTGTTAAGTAACAGGAACTACCACGTGTAGGTCTCACGGCCTCTTGTAGCTTCCTTATTTTCTTATGTTCTTAAATAACTGAAGACTATATACAGTAAACACAGATATTTGTCGCTTTGTTATTGTTGTGCAAAATGAATCCAGTGAAAAAATGAAATCACTGAAGATACACACACAGACACTTGTTATTGTCGGCATTGTTATTGTTGTGCAAAATAAATCCCATAAAAAAAATAATAACACAAATTATATATACACACAATCAATCAATCATTGGGGGCATACGCCGGGGAGCGCGTCGCCTCGCCCACCCTACGACGCCACTCCCGGGGGTCACCACGCGCGAGTTCCCATGCAGGCTCCTTTCACATACCAAGCAGCTCTCGACAAGAAACATCAACTTGCCCGAGCCACGAGCCTTGTGGGCGCCCCCTTGGCCTCCTCCACGCCGGATTGTCTCTTACAGATACAACCCGATGGGAAGGATCGATTTCAGGGTAGCGTGCCACATGCCCATATAGCCGAAGTTGGCGCTGACGGACTATGCAGGTAATAGGACTCGATTCAGTCTCACAGTGCAATCGCTGATTTGACACGTAATCATCCCAGCGATACCCCATGATTCTGCGAAGACACTTATTACCAAAGGCATTGATTCGTCTCTTCAAGTCACTATTTAGTGTCCATGTCTCACAACCATAACCATAGAGTAAGACAGGGATCACAAGCGACTTGAAGATCCGGATCTTTGTCCTCCTGCACAGGTACCGACAACGCCAAATACTCCCGCTGAGCGAGTCCATAACACCGTGGGCTATGCCAATCCGCCGTAAGACTTCTTGACGTGACCCGCCGTCATTATGGACTGCGCTACCAAGGTATGTAAAACTTTCCAAGATCTCAATGTCCTCGCCACACGCATGAACAGACTGTACTGCTTCATCTAGACACAGAGACTTATCATTGTCGCCATTGTTATGTGGTGCAAAATAAATCCGAGTGAAAAAATGAAATAACTGAAGATAAAATATAAACACAGATACTTGTTATTGTTGTGCAAAATAAATCACAGTAAAAAAATGAAATAACTGAGGGATACACACACACAGACACTTGTTATTGCCGCCATTGTTATTATTGTGCTAAATAAATCCCTGTAAAAATTGCCAACATAAATACTCTGCAAAAACGTATGAATATATAAAAATATATATATGTACATGTTTTTGTTGCTGTGTTTCATGATACAAGGGTGGGCGTACATACAATGGCAGGGCTGTTGTAGCGGCAAATGGGGCGATCCGGTCATATATCATTATTATTATTTCCCATTACATTTATCCACCTTTTTATAATACAATTTTTCAGGTGGTCAGTGCGGAGTCAATAGAGAGTTAGTGAGGATTTAGAGGAGGAATAGGGAAGAAAATAGGAAAAACTGGTTCACAAATAGGGTGGTAAATGATTGGCATGGACTCAGTAGACAGGTAGTTAGTGCAGAGTCAATAGGGAGCTTTAAACCCTTCACGCCCAGATTTCTCCTTTGCTATAAAAAATCGTATGTTGTCGAGCCATAAAATTACGAAAAGTAACTGAATATACCCAATTAGTTAGTCGACAAGGATACAGGTCATAGCTATAAAATATTGCTTATAGTCACTAAAAATCGTCTAATGGTACCCAAATTACAATGAAAATTACGTTCTGGGCCTCAAGGGGTTAAAAGGGAGTCTGGATAAATTCATGGATGGGGATGAAAGGTGGATGTAGGTAGTGTTAAGTAACAGCAACTACCACGTGTAGGTCTCGCGGCCTCTTGTAACTTCCTTATATTCTTATGTTACTTTCTTCATTCTTTATAACAAAACTTTACGATACACACACGTTTCTTGACGGCTTAATTTAGTCATTGTGTGTGTGTGTGTGTGTGTGTGTGTGTGTGTGTGTGTGTGTGTGTGTGTGTGTGTGTGTGTGTGTGTGTGTGTGTGTGTGTGTGTGTGTGTGTGTGTGTGTGTGTGTGTGTGTGTGTGTGTGTGTGTGTGTGTGTGTGTGTGTGTGTGTGTGTGTGTGTTGTGTGTGTGTGTGTGTTGTGTTGTGTGTGTGTGTGTGTGTGTGTGTGTGTGTGTGTGTGTGTGTGTGTGTTGTTGTGTGGTTGTGTGTGTGTGGTGTGTGTTGTGTGTGGTGTGTGTGTGGTGTGTGTGTGTGTGTGTGTGTGTGTGTGTGTGTGTGTGTGTGTGGTGTGTGTGTGTGTGTGTGTGTGTGTGTGTGTGTGTGTGTGTGTGTGTGTGTGTGTGTGTGTGTGTGTGTGTGTGGGGTGTGTGTGTGTGTGTGTGTGTGTGTGTGTGTGTGTGTGTGTGTGGTGTGTGTGTGTGTGGTGTGTGTGTGTGTGTGTGTGTGTGTGTGTGTGTGTGTGTGTGTGTGTGTGTGTGTGTGTGTGTGTGTGTGTGTGTGTGTGGTGTGTGTGTGTGTGTGTGTGTGTGTGTGTGTGTGTGTGTGTGTGTGTGGTGTGTGTGTGTGTGTGTGTGTGTGTGTGTGTGTGTGTGTGTGTGTGTGTGTGTGTGTGTGTGTGTGTGTGTTGTGTGTGTGTGTGTGTGTGTGTGTGTGTGTGTGTGTGGTGTGTTGTGTGTGTGTGTGTGTTGTTTGTGTGTGTGTGTGTGTGTGTGTGTGTGTGTGTGTTGTGTGTGGTGGCTTTTTTTTTTTCTTTTCTTTTTTTTTTTCTTTTTTTTTTACATTTGTGCCTTTTACATTTACATTGTAGTTAATTTGACGTATATAAATTATCTTACATATCCTCTTATTATTTCCCATTTATCTACAGTTTTCAATAATTCTCATTTTTTTCTTCATAAGCCACTATACGATACCCACACGACGTTTCTTGTAGCTTAATTTAGTTTTTTATAGTTAATTTGACCTTTCCCATTCCCATTCCCATTCCCATTCCCATTCCCAAATCATTCCCATTACCCAAATATCATCTATTATTACTTCCCATTAAATTGTATGTATCCACCTTTTTTTATAACGCTTATATCTTTGTTCTTCATAAGCCACTATACGATACACACAAGACGCTTTTTGTGGTTTTAATTCATCGTAATATTTAATTTGAGTTTTATAGATCATTCCCATACACCCACGAGGTTAAAAGATCAAAATTCTGTTTCATATATGATGATAACTTAATTGTTTTGTCTATAAACACTCAGATTCAAGTCCTTATCAGAGCTATTGATGTTCTTCACTCATAAACTGTGCCATCGTTATATATTATCTTACTGTCTTCTTTATAGGAACTGGCAACTAAGAGGGGTTTTTTGTTACTTATTTTTGTCTTGCCCTTGGCCAGTCCTATATGATGTTAAAAAAATTATCTGGGTGTGAAAAGGTCTGCCATATCTATATATATTATCTTACTATCTTCTTGATGGTAGTAGTAGACGTAGTAGTAGTAGTAGACGTAGTAGTAGTAGTAGTAGTAGTAGTAGTAGTAGTAGTAGTAGTAGTAGTAGTAGTGTATAATTTGTATGTTACCGGTACACTTGAAGTAGTTTTGGTGCGGTAAGAAAGGTAGTTCGGGAAACGGTCTTCGGCTGACGTGTTCAAATACAGGTTTTGACCCTTTAAAGTTTTTAGGTCCCCGTGGCTCGGTGGTAAAGTGCTGGTCTATCTAACTCCAAGCTGCCCTATCATCTGAGGCTAAGCGCATGGGTTCGAGTCCAGCCCGGCCAACAAATCATTATCAGCCTTGCCTTCGCCGCGCATGGCCGCTATCTCAGCCGGCACCTCCACACACACTATATCCTTCTCTCTTACCTAATCTTCCCTTAATTCCTTCCTTCCTTTCTCTCCCTTCTTCTTTTCTTCTCTTCCTTCTGGGTCTGTTTTGGGTCCATTACTATTTTTTATTTACATCAACGACTTGGATAGTGGGATTAGCAGTGATATCAGCAAGTTTGCTGATGATACTAAGGTAGGTAGGATTATTAGATCACAGTCTGATGTAAATATTTTGCAAGGAGACTTAGATAAATTAAATGAGTGGGCAGATAGATGGCAGATGGAATTTAATATTGATAAGTGCAGCGTTATGAATGTTGGTAGGAAAAATCCTGGTAATAGGTACACCATACGCAATGTATCGCTGAAAAGATCAGAGGGTGAGAAAGATCTGGGAGTGCGGGTAAGCTCAGACCTCCGTCCTAAAAATCAATGTATTGAGGCCAGAAATAGAGCTAATAGAGTATTAGGATTCATTACCAGGAGTGTTAAAAGTAAAGGTGCTGAGGTTATTCTAAAGCTTTATTTGGCTCTAGTCAGACCTCACCTAGACTATGCGGTTCAGTTTTGGTCTCCGTATTACAGGATGGATATAGCCTTGTTAGAATCAATGCAGAGAAGGATGACCAAAATTATTCATGGAATGCGTAACTTTAGTTATGAGAAGAGATTGAAACTATTAAATTTACTTTCACTCGAGAGGCGTAGAGTAAGGGGCGATCTGATAGAAGTTTTTAAGTGGATAATGGGATACAATATAGGCGATGTAGGAAAAGTTCTTAAGGTTAGTAAGCAGGGTAGAACGAGAAGTAACGAATTTAAGCTGGAAAAACGTAGATTTAAAAAGGAAATAGGGAGAAACTGGTTCACAAATAGGGTGGTGAATGATTGGAATGGACTCCAAGTCGTCAGGTGGTCAATGCGGAGTCTATTGGGGTCTTTAAAAGGAGTTTGGATAAATTCATGGATGGGGAAGAGAGGTGGATATAGGTAGAGTTAAGTAACAGGAACTACCTCGTGTAGGTCTCACGGCCTCTTGTAGCTTCCTTATGTTCTTATGTTCTTATGTTCTTATAGGGAATGGCAACTTAGTGAACTTTTTGTTACTTCTTTTGTTTTTGCCCTTGGCCAGTCCTTCATGATGTAAAAAAAAATATCTTATTTTTTTTTGCCCTTGGCTAGTCCTTTAGGATGTAGAAAAAAATATCTGGGATTTTTTTTTTTTTTTTTTCCTTGGCTAGTTCTTTAGAATGTAGAAAAAAATATCTTCGGGCATTTTTTTTGTTTTTTGCCCTTGGCCAGTCCTTTGTGATGTAAAAAAAAAATTATCTGGGTGTAAAAAGGGTGTGGTATAATTCACTGCGACACAAATCATGAATATTATCCCCGCATGCTAATGAAAACCACAGCAGTAAATCATGACCCTCCAGGCATAAGATAAAAAAAAATATTGCCATACGTATTCCCTCCCGGCATAAAACATTGAAAAAACATTGCATACGTATCCTATAATTCTCTTTGTTGCGGGAAAATAGGAACACATAACTGACAATACCAGTAATGAAGTAAAGAAAGACAGCCAGATAGACAGAAACAAACAGATGGACAGAAACAAACAGATAGACAGAAACAAACAGATGGACAGAAACAAACAGATAGACAGAAACAAACAGATAGACATAAACAAACAGATGGACAGAAACAAAAATGGACAGAAACAAACAGATGGCAGAACAAACAGATGGACAGAAAACGATGGACAGAAACAAACAGATGGACAGAACAAAAGATGGACAGAAACAAACAGATGGACAGAAACAAACAGATAGACAGAAACAAACAGATAGACAGAAACAAACAGATGGACAGAAACAAACAGATAGACAGAAACAAACAGATAGACAGAAACAAACAGATAGACAGAAACAAACAGATAGACAGAAACAAACAGATAGACAGAAACAAACAGATAGACAGAAACAAACAGATGGACAGAAACAAACAGATAGACAGAAACAAACAGATAGACAGAAACAAACAGATAGACAGAAACAAAAGATAGACAGAAAAAAACAGATAGACAGAAACAAACAGTAGACAGAAACAAACAGATAGGACAGAAACAAACAGATGACAAAAAAAAACAGAAGACAGAAAAAAAACAGATGACAGAAACAAACAGATAGACAGAACAAACGATGGACAGAAAAACAGATAGACAGAAACAAACAGATAGACAGAAACAAACAGATAGAAGAAACAAAAAGATAGACAGAAACAAACAGATAGACAGAAACAAACAGATAGAAGAAACAAAACAGATAGACAGAAAAAAACAGATGACAGAAACAAACAGATGACAGAAACAAACAGATAGACAGAAACAAACAGATACAGAAACAAACAGATAGACAGAAAAAACAGATGGACAGAAACAAACAGATGGGACAGA
Organism: Chionoecetes opilio; assembly: GCA_016584305.1. Taxonomy (NCBI): domain Eukaryota; kingdom Metazoa; phylum Arthropoda; class Malacostraca; order Decapoda; family Majidae; genus Chionoecetes; species Chionoecetes opilio. Next base: position 30,859 of record JACEEZ010019693.1, read on the forward strand.
AACAAAATAGACAGAAACAAACAGATGACAGAAACAAACAGATGGACAGAAACAAACATGATACAGAAACAAACAGATGGACAGAAACAAACAGATGGACAGAAACAAACAGATGGACAGAACAAAACAGATACAGAAACAAACAGAGGACAGAAACAAACAGATAGACAGAAACAAACAGATGGACAGAAACAAACAGATAGGACAGAACACAGAAAAACAACAGATAGACAGAAACAAACAGATAGACAGAAACAAACAGATGGACAGAAACAAACAGATGACAAAACAAACAGATAGACAGAAACAAACAGATGGACAGAAAACAAACAGATGGACAGAAACAAAACAGATGACAGAAACAAACAGATGGACAGAAACAAACAGATGGACAGAAACAAACAGATGGACAGAAACAAACAGATGACAGAACAAACAGATGGACAGAAACAAACAGATGACAGAAACAAACAGATAGGACAGAAACAAACAGATGGACAGAAACAAACAGATGGACAGAAACAAACAGATGAGACAGAAACAAAACAGATGGACAGAAACAAACAGATGGACAGAAACAAACAGATAGGACAGAAACAAACAGATGGACAGAAACAAAAACAAAACAAAGATGGACAGAAACAAACAGATGGACAGAAACAAACAGATGGACAGAAACAAACAGATAGACAGAAACAAACAGATAGACAGAAACAAACAGATAGACAGAAACAAACAGATGGACAGAAACAAACAGATGGACAGAAACAAACAGATGGACAGAAACAAACAGATGGACAGAAACAAACAGATGGACAGAAACAAACAGATGGACAGAAACAAACAGATGGACAGAAACAAACAGATGGACAGAAACAAACAGATGGACAGAAACAAACAGATAGAAGAAACAAAGATGACAGAAACAAACAGATGGACAGAAACAAACAGATGGACAGAAACAAACAGATAGACAGAAACAAACAGATGGACAGAAACAAACAGATAGACAGAAACAAACAGATAGACAGAAACAAACAGATAGACAGAAACAAACAGATGGACAGAAACAAACAGATGGACAGAAACAAACAGATAGACGAAACAAAGATGACAGAAACAAACAGATGGACAGAAACAAACAGATGGACAGAAACAAACAGATGGACAGAAACAAACAGATGGACAGAAACAAACAGATAGACAGAAACAAACAGATGGACAGAAACAAACAGATAGACAGAAACAAACAGATAGACAGAAACAAACAGATAGACAGAAACAAACAGATAGACAGAAACTAAAACGATGACAGAAACAAACGATAGACAGAACAAACAGATAGACAGAAACAAACAGGATAGACAGAAACAAAAAAGATGGACAGAAACAAACAGATAGAAGAAACAGAACAGATAGACAGAAACAAACAAGACAGAACAAACAGATAGCAGAAACAAACATATAGACAGAAACAAACAGTAGACAGGAAACAAACAGATAGACAGAAACAAACAGATAGACAGAAACAAACAGATGGAGCGAAACAAACAGATCGGACAGAAACAAACAGATAGACAGAAACAAACAGATGGACAGAAACAAACAGATAGACAGAAACAAACAGATAGACAGAAACAAACAGATAGACAGAAACAAACAGATAGACAGAAACAAACAGATAGACAGAAACAAACAGATAGACAGAAATAAAATCATAGATATAATAACGATAGAATAAAGATAGATAGAATAGAATAGATACATAGGATAAAGATATACAACAAGATAAACAAGAGAGTAGTGAAAAGGGGATGTATTTAGTAGCGTGGACCATTGACAAGCCGCCACTTCTGTATAGGAATTCCACAAAGTCTTGAAATACATAACAGTAGTGATATTGGTGATGTATTTTGTAGCCTGTAGCCATTGTCAAGTCTCTAGTTATGTAGGAATTCCACAGTCTTGAAATACACAACAGTAGTGATATTGGTGATGTATTTTGTAGCCTGTAGCCATTATCAAGTCTCTAGTTATGTAGGAATTCCACAGTCTTGAAATACACAACAGTAGTGATATTGGTGATGTGTTTTGTAGCCTGTAGCCATTGTCAAGTCTCTAGTTATGTAGGAATTCCACAGTCTTGAAATACATAACAGTAGTGATATTGGTGATGTGTTTTGTAGCCTATAGCCATTGTCAAGTCTCTAGTTATGTAGGAATTTCACAGTCTTGAAATACACAACAGTAGTGATATTGGTGATGTATGTTGTAGCCTTAGCCATTATCAAGTCTCTAGTTAGTAGGAATTCCACAGTCTGAAATACACAACAGTAGTGATATTGGTGATGTATGTTGTAGCCTGTAGCATTGTCAAGTCTCTAGTTATGTAGGAATTCCACAGTCTTGAAATACATAACAGTAGTGATATTGGTGGATATTTTGTAGCCTGTAGCCATTATCAAGTCTCTAGTTATGTAGGAATTCCACAAAGTCTTGAAATACACAACAGTAGTGATATTGGTGATGTATTTTGTAGCCTGTAGCCATTATCAAGTCTCTAGTTATGTAGGAATTCCACAAAGTCTTGAAATACACAACAGTAGTGATATTGGTGATGTATTTTGTAGCCTGTAGCCATGTCAAGTCTCTAGTTATGTAGGAATTCCACACAGTCTTGAAATACACAACAGTAGTGATATTGGTGAGTATTTTGTAGCCTGTAGCCATTGTCAAGTCTCTAGTTATGTAGGAATTCCCACAGTCTGAAATACACAACAGTAGTGATATTGGTGATGTATTTTGTAGCCTGTAGCCATTATCAAGTCTCTAGTTATGTAGGAATTCCACAGTCCTGAAATACAAACAGTAGTGATATTGGTGATGTATTTTGTAGCCTGTAGCCATTGTCAAGTCTCTAGTTATGTAGGAATTCCACAGTCTTGAAATACACAACAGTAGTGATATTGGTGCTGTATTTGTAGCCTGTAGCCATTGTCAAGTCTCTAGTTATGTAGGAATTCCACAAAGTCTTGAAATACACAACAGTAGTGATATTGGTGACGTATTTTGTAGCCTGTAGCCATTGTCAAGTCTCTAGTTATGTAGGAATTCCACAGTCTTGAAATACACAACAGTAGTGATATTGGTGATGTATTTTGTAGCCTGTAGCCATTGTCAAGTCTCTAGTTATGTAGGAATTCCACAGTCTTGAAATACACAACAGTAGTGATATTGGTGACGTATTTTGTAGCCTGTAGCCATTGTCAAGTCTCTAGTTATGTAGGAATTCCACAGTCTTGAAATGCACAACAGTAGTGATATTGGTGATGTATTTTGTAGCCTATAGCCATTGTCAAGTCTCTAGTTATGTAGGAATTCCACAAAGTCTTGAAATACACAACAGTAGTGATATTGGTGATGTATTTTGTAGCCTGTAGCCATTATCAAGTCTCTAGTTATGTAGGAATTCCACAAAGTCTTGAAATACATAACAGTAGTGATATTGGGGATGTATTTTGTAGCGTGTAGCCATTGTCAAGTCTCTAGTTATGTAGGAATTCCACAAAGTCTTGAAATACACAACAGTAGTGATATTGATGACGTATTTTGTAGCCTGTAGCCATTGTCAAGTCTCTAGTTATGTAGGAATTCCACAGTCTTGAAATACATAACAGTAGTGATATTGGTGATGTATTTTGTAGCCTGTAGCCATTATCAAGTCTCTAGTTATGTAGGAATTTCACAGTCTTGAAATACACAACAGTAGTGATATTGGTGATGTATTTTGTAGCGTGGACTATTTATTGTTGGGCCTCCACTTCTGTATGGGAATTCCAGAGAAAATAAGAATCCATAACGGACCAGACATGTAAATAGTGAAATTGAAGATGTATTTTGTAGCCTAGACCAGTGTAGCCTTGTTCTTTAAACTTTTTTCATCTTGACCCAGTTTGAGTTTATGCATTACATTCACGAGCCCATGTTACAACTGTAGCTGCTTTCTCTCTTCGTTGTGATTTTTTTTTACAATTACATACATACATACATACATACATACATACATACATACATACATACATACATACATATGCATATAAATGTACATATATATATACGGTATACATACATACATCTATGGATTCAAAATAATTCCATATGTTTGAGTGTGCCAATGTAAATTTTATCTATTAATTTAATAGTAGTTGAAAAAAATGGAGTACTGTGTAAATTGTAACTATGTATACGTAGGTAGAAAAAAATAGTATTGCTTAATTGTCAAGTGAAGATTATGCATAAGTCCTGCCTTCTCCTCCCATCGTCTCTCTCTCTCTCTCTCTCTCTCTCTCTCTCTCTCTCTCTCTCTCTCTCTCTCTCTCTCTCTCTCTCTCTCTCTCTCTCTCTCTCTCTCTCTCTCTCTCTCTCTCTCTCTCTCTCTCTCAAATTAATGCATTTCACATATTATTTATATACTAATTATCTGTTTACGACTTGGCGACCCACTGAGCAAAAGCTTGCGACCCGTACTTTGAAGGACCCTGGCCTAGATATTGCCTGTAGCCATTGTCAAGCCGCCACTTCTGTAGGAATTCCACAAAATCTTAAGCTACGTAAGTAAAGTGTAGTGAAATTGATGTATTTTGTAGCCTGTAGCCATTGTCAAGCATCCACTTCTTTAGATTTTGTAGCGTGGACCATTGTTAAACCTCCACTTCCTTAGGAATTCCACAAAGTCCTGAGCTATGTTAGTGTATCGTCCACAAGGCAGGGAGTGGTGCGGCTGACTGCGGAGGCCGGCGCGAGGCCAGACGACGCCTGCCACCGGGTCATGACTCACGCAACGACGAGGCCAGGCGGACATCCCTCCCTCCTGCATCTTTAAGCCCTACAATCTGCCCCTGTTCCTCAACCACTCGTGGGATAATGGCGACACGGAAATAGACTGTGTATATACTGTGAGGATCATCTATCTTCTTTTCAATGGTCTGTTGTTAGCCATAAAATTACGACAAGTTACTGAATATACCAAATTAGCTAGTGGACAAGTATACTAAACAGGTCATATCTATAAAATATTGCTTATAGTCACTAAAAATCGTCTAATGGTACCCAAATTACAATGGAAATTACGTTCTGGGTCTCAAGGGGTTAAATCCTCCAATCTGCCTCTGTTCCTCAACCACTCATGGGATAATGGCGACACGGTAAAGGACTTTGTATATACCGTGAAAATAATCCATCTTCTTTTCAATGGTTAACCCTTTGAGGCCCAGACCGTAATTTTCATTGTAATTTGACTACCATTAGACGATTTCAATTAATATAAGCAATGTTTTATAGCTATGACCTGTTTATTATCCTTGCCCACTAACTCATTTGGCATATTAAGTTATTTTTTGTATTTCATGGCTAACAACAGACGATTTTATGTAGTTAGTGGACAAGGATACTAAACAGGTCATGTCTATAAAATATTGCTTATAGTCACTAAAAATCGTCTAATGGTACCCAAATTACAATGGAAATTACGTTCTGGGCCTCAAGGGGTTAGTATATATAAACAAGTATTTATTGGATTGCCACAGTGACTCGATGCACTAAATTGTTTCTCAGTTATTGACATCCTGGCTCCGGGTGTCTTGTTTTATAGGTTGGGTTTTTTTTCGTGTTTTATAATAGGCTGTCTTTTAATATGTGTCGTATCAGTTTTATTTCAGAGTTATGTGTTTGTTGGACCATATATTACAACTATTTCGATTATCCTAGTGCAGAATGTTGTGGTTAATAAAATATCTATCTATCTATCTATCTATACACATGGGTTAGCACGCCAGATTAACCCCTTGAGGACCAGAACGTAATTTCCATTGTAATTTGGGTACCATTAGACGATTTTTAGTGATTATAAGCAATATTTTATAGATATGGCCTGTTTAGTATCCTTGTCCACTAACTAATTTGGTGTATTAAGTTACTTTTCGTAATTTTATAAGAACATAAGAACATAAGAACATAAGAAGATAAGGAAGCTACAAGAGGCCGGGAGACCTACACGAGGTAGTTCCTGTTACTGAATACGTGGTAGTTCCTGTTACTGAATACGTGGTAGTTCCTGTTACTTAACTCTACCTACATCCACCTTTCATCCCCATCCATGAAATTATCCAGCCTCCTTTTAAAACTCCCTAATGAGATGCTAAAATAAATGACACTGCTTCCCTCATTAACAATTGCTTTGGCGATATAACTGAATGTAAAAAAAAAAAAAAATAAGACGACCAACATCGCTACAAAAAAAAATATCTAAACTACCAACATTGCTACAAAAAAAAAAATCTATACTACCAACATCGCTACAAAAAAAAAAATCTATACTACCAACATTGCTACAAAAAAAAATATCTAGACGACCAACATCGCTACAAAAAATAATAACTAGACTACCAACATCGCTACAAAAAAAAAATAACTTGACTACCAACATTGCTACAAAAAATAATAACTAGACGACCAACATTGCTACAAAAATAATAACTAGACGACCAACATTGCTACAAAAAAAAATATCTAGACGACCAACATCGCTACAAAAAAAAATATCTAAACTACCAACATTGCTACAAAAAAAAAAATCTATACTACCAACATTGCTACAAAAAAAAATATCTAGACGACCAACATTGCTACAAAAAAAAATAACTAGACTACCAACATTGCTACAAAAAAAAAAATCTATACTACCAACATTGCTACAAAAAAAATATCTAGACTACCAACATTGCTACAAAAAAAATATCTAAACTACCAACATTGCTACAAAAAAAAATATCTAAACTACCAACATCGCTAAAAAAAAAATATCTAAGCTACCAACATTGCTACAAAAACAATATCTAGACTACCAACATTGCTACAAAAAAAAATATCTAAACTACCAACATCGCTACAAAAAAAAAATTACTAGACGACCAACATCGCTACAAAAAAAAATAACTAGACTACCAACATTGCTACAAAAAAAAAAATCTATACTACCAACATTGCTACAAAAAATAATAACTAGACTACCAACATTGCTACAAAAAAAAAAAAACTAGACTACCAACATTGCTACAAAATAAAATATCTAGACTACCAACATTGCTACAAAAAAAAATATCTAAACTACCAACATTGCTACAAAAAAAATATCTAAACTACCAACATTGCTACAAAAAAAAATGATGAACTACCAACATTGCTACCAAAAAACTGACTTCTTCCTCCTTCATTATAAATTTGCTTGGGGGATACAATTAATTTCTTCCTCTCAGATATCAAAAAAAACATAAACACAGTATTTTAAGAACCTCTAAGTGGATTATTTCTCTCTTGTTACTAGAAATATGTTGACGTTGTCGATATAAATATGCTAAAACGAATGACATCTTCCTCCTTATCCTCCTCTTCCCTTCCTCCTATCTTCCTTCCTCCTATCTTCCTTCCTCCTCTTCCCTCCTCCTCTTCCTTCCTCCTCTCCTTTCCTCCTATCTTCCTTCCTCCTCTTCCTTCCTCTTCTTCCTTCCTCCTCTTCCTTCCTACTATCTTCCTACCTCCTATCTTCCTTCCTCCTCTTCCCTTCCTCCTATCTTCCTTCCTCCTCTTCCCTCCTCCTATCTTCCTTCCTGCTCTTCCTTCCTATCTTCCTTCCTCCTCTTCCCTTCCTGCTCTTCCTTCCTCCTATCAGGGCAGAACAAGAAGTAACGGATTCAAACAGGTAAAACGTAGATTTAAAAAAGAAATAGGGAAAAACTGGTTCACAAATAGGGTGGTAAATGATTGGAATGGACTCAGTCATGGGGTAGTCAGTGTCGAATCAATAGGGAGTTTTAAAAGAAGGCTTGACAATTTCATGGATGGGGATGAAAGGTAGGTAGTGTCTCAAGGCCTCTTGTAGCTTCCTTATTTTCCTACGTTCTCCTTATATTCCTTTATCATTCATTTGTTTTGGGGATATAACTGAATGTCTTCCTCTCAGATATCAAGAAACACAAACACGATATCTCAAAAATCTCACAATTCCCCGTCGTTTTTAAGCGTACTCGAGGTATAGAAACCTGCCGTAGTTTTTGGGTCCCTATAACCACACACAGGAGAAAGGTAAACAGCGGTATATGGCTCACCAGCGCACGGTGTTGGCGGGAAAGTCGATTTGGCCTGATAAAGGGGAGGGGTGTATAGGCAACCGCGGTACTATCAACGCTCGAGTGTATGCGTGTGGTGGCATTTTTACCCTCTCTATCCCTGGGTACACACGCCACCACCATCACCACCACTATTACCTTCCCTACCACCACCACCACCACTACCTACCACTACCACCACACCACCACCACCATACCACCACCACCACCATACCACCACCTACCCTACCACCACCACCACCACCACCACCACTAGTACCTACCCTACCACCACCACCACCATCAACACCACATCACCATCAACACCACATCACCACCACCACACCACCACCACCATACCACCACTACACTACCACTACCTCCCCTACCACCACAACCACCACCACCACCATCACCACCACCACTATTACCTACCCTACCACCACCACCACCACCACCATCAACACCACCATCACTACCACCACCACCACCACCACCATCACTACCACCACCACTATTACCTACCATACCACCACAACCACCACCACCACTATTACCTACCCTACCACCACCACCACCACCATCAACACCACCATAACACTACCACCACCACCACCACCCACCACCACCACCACCACTATTACCTTCCCTACCACCACCACCACCACCATCACTACCACCACCACTATTACCTTCCCTACCACCACGACCACCATACCACCACCACCACCACCATTACCTTCCCTACATATCAACCCTTACACACTCACACACACACGCAGGAAAATTGAGCTGAGCGAAGCCGGTTATCCCCTACCAAATTCACAGCGGGATGGTACGAATCATCACAGAGCTACACTCAACCCCCACCCAACCCTCCCCTCTTCCACAACCCCTCTTCACCCTCTCATACAGCCTCCCGTCCGCCCCTCCTTCCTCACAACCCCTTTAACCTCTCTCCACCCCTTCTTAACGGGTGCTTAAGTAAGGGAACTCTGTGAGAACGCTGCCTACTTCCCTCGCTTGCCGCTGATGAGAAATGCCCGAAATACACACACACACACACACACACACACACACACACATACACACACACACACACAAGGGTTGAGTGGATGTTCATGTTACCCCTTGTTATCTCTTGTTAAGTACTGGTAATTAACAGAGGAGGTATTAGGTGTATTCTTAGCCTTATGATGATGACCTTGTAGGAATGACAGGTTATAGGTACACATGTTGGGTTCTGTCAGTTCATTTTGAGGTTATAAATGTACCAAAAGATGATGATGTGAAAAATGAAATGAAAGATGATGATGTGAAAAATGAAATGATGTGATGATGACAAAAGTTGGAGTGATGAATAAAAAGGTGATTTTTGCATGAACTGAATGACAAATGATGTAGCAAAATAAAATGGGATTAAAAAATACAAAAATAAAGTGTTAGAGGCTTATGTCAGTTCTATTGAAGGTGATAAATGTACCAAATAAAGATGAAATAAGTTGGAGTGATGAATATAAAGGTGATTTTTGCATGAATTGAATGGTAAATTATGTAGTTAAATAATATGAGAGAAAAAAATAAGAAAAAACTGTATGAAGCTTATAGCAGTTTTATTTGAGGTGATAAATGTACCAATAGAAGAAGAAAAAAAGGGTTATAATGATGAATATAGAGGTAGTTTTTGCATGAATTGACTGGAAAATTATGCAGCAAATCATATAGGATAAAAAAATATAAAAAAAAGTGTTAGAGGCTTACATCAGTTCTTTTTCAGGTGATAAATGTACCAAAAGATGAAAAAGGTCGGAATTATGAAGCCCTTCACGCCCAGATCTTTCCTTGGCTATATAAAATTGTCTGTTGTTAGCCATAAAATAACGAAAAGTCACTGAATATACCAAATTAGTTAGTGGACAAGGATACTAAACAGGTCATAGCTATAAAATATTGCTTATAGTCACTACAAAATAGTCTAATGGTACCCAAATTACAATGGAAATTACGTTCTGGGCCTCAAGGGGTTAATATTGTCGGAAATTATTAATTTCTCGAGAAATAATTAAGAATATTACTAAAATTAAATAGTAGTAAACATAGAAGTAATATAAATTTATTTGGAAATTAATTTGGGCTCGTATATCTTTGGAGCAAAGCGACGTCCAGGGGAACACAGCTGACTCGCTCTCTTTAGTCACACACCACCGAGGCGAGAAGTTCATCGCCTTTTGCTCCTTATACACATTTAGAGACACCTCGTGTGTTCTCGTGTAAATAGTAAATAGTATTCATGGAGAGCATGGGTTACTAAACCCAAATATCCCTGTCCATGAATCTGCTTGTAACATCGAGAAGGTTTCGTCTGCCTGCAATATTAAGCATCAACATCTAAGACGTCACCAGCTAAGTACAAGCTTTTGCAGGAGGTCTGTCGGTTAACCCACTACAGTTCTCCTAGCTTATTGAGATCTCAATAATAAGGTTTAGCTTGATGACATAAGTTGGACAGCCACTACTACCAGGTAAATATTTTTAGTGGTAGTTAGTTAATTTCTAGTTGTCCCTTAGTTTAATTCTCTTTTTCAGTTGTGAGTTTAATTCAAGCACCAGTGTTTTAATTTATATCTAGGAGTGTAACCATTCAAGTCATCCTTATTAATTTATTTCCCACAAATATAAAGGGAATTTTTGCATGAATTGAATGACAAATGATGTAGCAAAATAAAATAGAAAAAAAAAAAAAAAAAAGTGTTAGAGCCTTATATCAGTCCTATTTGAAGTGATAAATATAAAGAAGATGAAAAAAATTGGAGTGATAAATATAAAGGTAATTTTTGCATGAATTAAATGATATTAAGTAGCAAAAAATAAAATGGGCTTAAAAAATACAAAAATAAAGTGTTTGGAGGCTTATAGCAGTTCTTTTTGAGGTGATAAATGTACCAAAAGAAGATGAAAAAGGTCGGAATTATTAATATAAAGGGAATTTTTGCATGAATTGAATGACAAATGATATAGCAAAATATAATGGTATACAATAAATGGGGGAAAATATATATATGCATACGCGGCCAATAAAGTTTTTAATTGGATACTTCAGTTTACCCAAAAACAATAAATTCATATGAAATACTCATAGTTCAGAAAAAATGAATTATATAGCTTATGTATGCATGGGACAAAAAGTATTCTTATTACACGTATCATATTTTTTCATTGTGGTAATTGTGGTGGTGATGGTGGTGGTGGTGGTGGTGGTGGTGGTGGTGGTGGTAGTGGTGGTGATGGTGATGGTGGTGGTGATGGTTGTGGTGATGGTGATGATGGTTGTGGTGGTGGTGGTGGTGGTGGTGGTGGTGGTGGTGGTGATGGTGGTGGTGGTGGTGGTGGTGATGGTGGTGGTGGTGGTGGTGGTGGTGGTTGTGGTGATGGTGGTGGTGGTGGTGGTGGTTGTGGTGGTGGTGGTGGTGGTGGTTGTGGTGATGGTGGTGGTGGTGGTGGTGGTGGTGGTGGTGGTGGTGGTGGTGGTGGTGGTGGGGGTGGTGGTGGTGGTGGTGGTGGTGGTGATGGTGGTGGTGGTGGTGGTGGTGGTGGTGGTGGTGGTGGTGGTGGTGGTGGTGATGGTGGTGGTGATGGTGGTGGTGATGGTTGTGGTGGTGGTGGTGATGGTGATGGTGATGATGGTGGTGGTGGTGGTGGTGGTGGTGATGGTGGTGGTGGTGGTGGTGGTGGTGGTGGTGGTGGTGGTGATGGTGGTGGTGATGGTAGTGGTGATGGTAGTGGTAATCAGTCTCTCTCTCTCTTCTCTCTCTCTCTCTCTCTCTCTCTCTCTCTCTCTCTCTCTCTCTCTCTCTCTCTCTCTCTCTCTCTCTCTCTCTATCTCTCTCTCTCTCTCTCTCTCTCAAACAAACACACACACACACACACACACACACACACACACACACACACACACAGACACACACACACAGACACACACACACACACACAGACACACACACACACACACACACACACACACACACACACACACACACACACACACACACACACACCACACACACACACACACACACATTCTTAACTTTGGAATTGAATCACAAAAACATTAAGAGATATGGTGGCAGCGGTGACATTAATTAAGTCGACCCAAATAACTCATCCATTACCGATCCCTAAATATAAAGCCGAGATAAAAAAATAGTAGAGGGCCGAGTGGGGGGGAGAAAACTGATGATGATGATGATGATGATGATGATGATGATGATGATGATGAACAATGATAAGAAAAAGATAGATAAATGCAAGTAAAGAGAATAGAATACAGAGAATACAGAGAATATAGAATAGAGATCATAGAATAGAACGAATATAAATGAAGGATGATGGAGTTCCGCGAAAATAAATGGAAAAAAAAGAAAGAAGGAAAGAAGAAGGAAGGACGAAGATAAAAGGAAGTAATGTTGAAGGAGGGAAGGAGGAAATGAGGAGACAAAGAGAACCACAGGACGGAGAATAATAAATGTATCTAAAGAATCAAACGCCACAAAAGACAGAATCAAACGCCACAAAAAGAGATTCACACAAACAAAGAACCATCATAAATGCGCCAAAAAAAATCAAACGCCACAAAAGACAGAATCAAACGCCACAAAAGACAGATTCACACAAACAAAGAACCATCATAAATGCGCCAAAAAAAATCAAACGCCACAAAAGACAGATTCACACAAACAAAGAACCACCATAAATGCGCCAAAATAGAATCAAACGCCACAAAAGAGATTCACACAAACAAAGAACCATCATAAATGCGCCAAAAAAAAATCAAACGCCACAAAAGACAGATTCAGATAGATAGATAGATAAGTTTTTTTTACATATAACAGACAATAAGAACATAACAGAGAAACAAAGAACCGTCACGTACGCGCCAAAACAAAACATCTCGTCAGTGAGTAGCCAATCAACAATGACCAACGAATGACGCCACGCATAAAAAAACATGATTATAAAAGAAACGATAATTACACCTATGTATAGATATATATAAAAAACTATAAAAAAAACTAAGGCTTGTACCAAGAGTCATGATGGCGGACGAGCGACGAAGGGTACCATGAGAGGGATATTTTTTGGAACGACGACTTCCCACCGACCATATAATTTCACGTATATATAGAAAAAAAACATATGTATAAAATAAACTATAGTTGCAGTTAAGTACGTATATATATATAAAAAATATATATATAAACAGGTAAAATGAGCCCAAAAAAGACAAATTCGTCATCACTATATCGAATCGAGTAGCCAATCAGCGATGTCTTACGAATGACGTCACACATAAAAATACATAACTATTAAAAAAAAAATCATCCATAATCACATTCCTAAAACCCCCAAAATCGTTTAATAACACTAAAGTATCTATAAAAATACAGTTATGAAAAAAGGTTAATTGAGGTGGAAAATTATCAATAACGCGATAATTAGTTGGGTAAATACGGTGCTTGCGGCGAATTACTATGTTGTCTATAAAGGCCTATTACTATGCTGTTTATAAAGAGCTATTAGGAGTGTGTTGAGGCTGGGTCCGGGAAGGCAGTCTGGAGGCAAGCCACGATTCTGCTTTACTCTTTCTAATGCATTAAATTGTCATCTCTTCCTCCTCCTCTTCTCTTCTCTTCTTCTTCCTCCTCCTCCTCCTCCTCCTCCTCCTCCTCCTCCTCCTCTTCCATCTATTCCTCCTACTCTTCTTGTCTTCTTCCTCTTCCTCCTCCTTCTCTTCTTTGCTTCTTCCTCTTCCTCTTCCTCCTCCGTCTCTTCTTTGCTTCTTCCTCTTCCTCCTCCGTCTCTTCTTTGCTTCTTCCTCCTCTCCTCTCCTCCTCCTCCTCCTCCTCCTCCTCCTCCTCCTCCTCCTCCTCCTCCTCCTCTCTCGCGGATCTCTTCTTTCATTTATTATTTCTCTCTCCTTCCG
>JACEEZ010019693.1:57500-60000 GCA_016584305.1 Chionoecetes opilio
GAAGGAAGGAAGGGAGGGAAGGAAGGGAAGGAGGGGAGGGTAGGAAGGGAAGGAAGGGAGGGAAGGAAGGGAAGGAGGGGAGGGTAGGAAGGAAGGAAGGAAGGGAAGGAGGGGAGGAGAGGGAAGGAAGGGAAGGAAAGGAGGGAAGGAGGAAAGTAGGGAGGGAAGGAGGAAAGTAGGAAGGGAAGGAGGGAGGGAAGGAAGGAAGGGAAGGAGGCGGGGAGGGAAGGGAAGGGAGGGAAGGGTGACTCGTTGTGGGAGAGAATAGTTATATAAGGGGAGATTATCGGGTTTTTCTGTAGGGGATAATAGAGAAAGAGCGAATAGAGATACAGAAGGGAGGGAGACAGGAAAGTAGAGAGAATAGATATAAGGGGAAATTATTGGAGCTTTTTAAGGGGGAGATATGATAGAAAGAACGAGATTGCACACAGGAGAGAGAGGGAGAGGGAGAGAGAAAGGGTGATACTGTTTAAGGGAGAGAGGGTGACACTGTTTAAGGGAGAGAGAAAGGGTGACACTGTTTAAGGGAGAGAGAAAGGGTGACACTGTTTAAGGGAGAGAGAAAGGGTGACACTGTTTAAGGGAGAGAAAGGGTGACACTGTTTAAGGGAGAGAGAAAGGGTGACACTGTTTAAGGGAGAGAGAAAGGGTGACACTGTTTAAGGGAGAGAGAAAGGGTGACACTGTTTAAGGGAGAGAGAAAGGGTGACACTGTTTAAGGGAGAGAGAAAGGGTGACACTGTTTAAGGGAGAGAAAGGGTGGCACTGTTTAAGGGAGAGAGAAAGGGTGACACTATTTAAGGGAGAGAGAAAGGGTGACACTGTTTAAGGGAGAGAGAGGGTGACACTGTTTAAGGGAGAGAGAAAGGGTGACACTGTTTAAGGGAGAGAAAAGGGTGACACTGTTAAGGAGAGAAAGGGTGATACTGTTTAAGGAAGAGAAAGGGTGACACTGTTTAAGGGAGAGAAAGGGTGACACTGTTTAAGGGAGAGAGAAAGGGTGACACTGTTTAAGGGAGAGAGAAAGGGTGACACTGTTTAAGGGAGAGAAAGGGTGACACTGTTTAAGGGAGAGAGAAAGGGTGACACTGTTTAAGGGAGAGAGAAAGGGTGACACTGTTTAAGGGAGAGAAAGGGTGACACTGTTTAAGGGAGAGAAAGGGTGACACTGTTTAAGGGAGAGAAAGGGTGACACTGTTTAAGGGAGAGAGAAAAGGGTGACACTGTTTAAGGGAGAGAGAAAGGGTGACACTGTTTAAGGGAGACAGAAAGGGTGACACTGTTTAAGGGAGAGAAAGGGTGACACTGTTTAAGGGAGAGAGGGAGGGAAGCAAAGGGTGACACGTTTAAGGGAGAGAAAGGGTGACACTGTTTAAGGGAGAGAAGCAAAGGGTGACTGTTTAAAGGGAGAGAGAAAGGGTGACACTGTTTAAGGGAGAGAAAGGGTGACACTGTTTAAGGGAGAGAAAGGGTGGACACTGTTTAAGGGAGAGAGAAAGGGTGACACTGTTTAAGGGAGAGAGAAAGGGTGACACTGTTTAAGGGAGGGAGAAAGGGTGACACTGTTTAAAGGGGAGAGAAAGGGTGACACTGTTTAAGGGAGGGAGAAAGGGTGACACTGTTTAAGGGAGAGAGAAAGGGTGACACTGTTTAAGGGAGAGAAAGGGTGACACTGTTTAAGGGAGGAGAAAGGGTGACACTGTTTAAGGGAGAGAGAAAGGGTGACACTGTTTAAGGGGAAGAGAAAGGGTGACACTGTTTAAGGGAGGGAAGCAAAGGGTGACACTTTAAGGGAGAGAGAAAGGGTGACATTGTTTAAGGGAGAGAGAAAGGGTGACAGTTTAAGGGGGAGAAAGGGTGACACTGTTTAAGGGAGAGAGAAAGGGTGACACTGTTTAAGGGAGAGATAAAGGGTGACACTGTTTAAGGGAGAGAAAGGGTGACACTGTTTAAGGGAGAGAAAGGGTGACACTGTTTAAGGGAGAGAGAAAGGGGGGACACTGTTTAAGGGAGAGAGAAAGGGTGACACTGTTTAAGGGAGAGATAAAGGGTGACACTGTTTAAGGGAGACAGAAAGGGTGACACTGTTTAAGGGAGAGAAAGGGTGACACTGTTTAAGGGAAGAGAGGGAGGGAAGCAAAGGGTGACACTGTTTAAGGGAAGAGAAAGGGTGACACTGTTTAAGGGAGAGAAGCAAAGGGTGACTGTTTAAAGGGAGAGAGAAAGGGTGACACTGTTTAAGGGAGAGAAAGGGTGACACTGTTTAAGGGAGAAAGGGTGACACTGTTTAAGGGAGAGAGAAAGGGTGACACTATTTAAGGGAGAGAAAGGGTGACACTGTTTAAGGGAGAGAAAGGGTGACACTGTTTAAGGGAGAAAGGGGGACACTGTTTAAGGGAGAGAAAGAGTGACACTGTTTAAGGGCGAGAGAAAGGGTGACACTGTTTAAGGGAAAGAGAAAGGGTGACACTGTTTAAGGGAGAGAAAGGGTGACACT
>JACEEZ010019693.1:65000-140000 GCA_016584305.1 Chionoecetes opilio
TCCTCGTCCTTCCTTCCCCTCCCCCCCATTCTCCTCCTCCCCCTCCCGCCTTCTTCCTCCGCCTATCATATTTATACAAAATTATCATCATACAGTATATCAGATCACGCTGGGCAGCCGCAGCACCGCATGGGAGAGGTCAGACGCCCACTAGTAAGGCTAAGGATAATTCAAAACTTGCTCAAATTATGGAAAGTTACTGAAAAATTTGAACTGCCCTGAAACGGGTCGAATTATCCGGTTTGAATTCTACGGGTTCAATTTAGAAAGGGTTTACCGAAGTATCTTTCTTGTCTAATAATCTTTTTTTACCCTAGCTCCTTATTGCCATGACTAAATGTTCATGGTTATTGTATATATTTCTTGTCTAATAATTATTTTTTATCCTATATGTACAGTAAAACCTCTCGTATCCGGACACTCATTATTCGGACTTTGACATTATTCGGACCTCCTCTTTTTTTTCTTTTTTTCAGGGGTCGAAATTTCCTAGCCTAGATTTTTTTTTTTTTTTTTTTTTTTTTTTTTAAGGGGTTGAAATTTCCTAACCTAAATTTTTTTTTTTTTGTTTTTTAGGGGTTGAAATTTCCTAACCTAGAATTTTTTTTTTTTTTTATATTTTTTTTTTTTACATATCTAAATACCCCCATATAATTATAATCCCCCCCCATTATTCGGATCCTTGCATTACTCGGACCACTCCTTGGCCCAATTAGCCCGAATATGAGAGGTTTTACTGTACTTGTTTTACACGTACTCCTAACCATCGGCTGCTGGCTTTATGTATCCCCGCCGCTGGTTGAAGCATCAGCCTTCATAAAACTGTCATCACAAAACTGAAAACATCCTTAACGTCTTTGTAAAGTGTTAAAACTTGGTCTGCCAAAAACTGTACGAATATCACTACATGGACAGTCTTTTCTGTTCATTCAGGTTACAAGAGAGCAGTATTACCTCCTCAGCACACCACTCTAGGCGTAAGGGGAGGCGGTAGCAGAGTGGTTAGCGTCGCCGGTTGGCATTCTCGAAGACCTGAGTTCGATCCCGAGTGAGACCCATAAATCCACTTAAAATCTTTCTGCACCGTGGAGTGGCCTAAGAACACCCACATGCCCTGCCCATTAACTCTACCTTGGATTGCGAGTGCATCGGAGGACACAGGGGTGCGGCATGAGCCTCTAATCACAGGCGTCACTATAACAATCCTGCCTGTGCCTGCCACCACGGGCGAGGGGCAACCATCACAACCCTCAAGGGAACCTCCAGGGCCTGCCATCCCACCCCTGGAGCTCACGGCCTACACGCGATATAGCCTCAAATGTAAAAAAAATAAAAGCACCCCTTTCCCCCCGCCCCCTCCCTCCAGCTTTCCTACTTTCCTGTATCACCATTCACCATCCATCGACCTTCAAAACATTTCTTTAACCAGAACAAAACTTTGCGTTGTGTTTGGTATTTCTCATCAATCGCATGACGTAAATAGTCTGAATGTGTGCATAAATCATAAATAATTCAATATCAGCAGTGGTCGGCAACCTGTTTCAAGAGACCAGTGCGGCTCCTTCCACCTACTTAAAAATGTCCAAATTAACGTTTTAAAACACACACACACACACACACACACACTGGTACCACATAGCCGCAGTACAATAGTGTATGTGACCTACAGGTCCTAGTTCTCTAGGAAAATATTGGGATGAATTCTTGTACTACTTATTAACTTGTACTTGTTGGTAATTTCCCTTCATAATGTACACTGCGGCTCCATCAACACTGCTGCCCTGCCAAGTTTTAAGAAACTGGCTCTTCTGAAATTCTGGGTTGCCGACCTCTGATATCAGGAACACTTTGTCTTCCTCCCATTTCAACACTACTACTACTACTACTACTACAGGTCTATGCCATTTCAACACTACTACTACTACTACTACTACAGGTCTATGCTACATACTCCTTACTCCCACTGTAGAAAATGTGCAATACTTACACAATTTCTGCAACTACACATGCACCTACCGTCAACAACACTATAGTCGCCACTGCACTAATGTCGCCAGGCGTCATATATTACAAATTTTAGCATCACAACAGGCTTGTATGTGCCACTGAAGACACGTACACAATATAAACAACTGTGCATGCCTGTTCAGTGGCACATACACGTCTGTAGTGATGCTAAGCCGTAATATATGGCGCCTGGCGAAATTAGTGCAGTGGCGACTATACTGTTGTGGACGGTACATGTATATGAATAACAGGCTATTGACCCCTACTACATGAAAACAGATCAATTACCTTAGCTAATGTTGTCCAGCTAACATCTCTCCTGAAAATCCTCACTGAAGAGCCTGAAAAACCAGAAAACTGTTCTTTAATAATAGTTCACCTGTGGCATTGCAGCGCCTCACAACATGGACCAGACACACGTACAGTAAAGCCTCTCTCATACTGGGACTAATTGGGCCAAGGAGTGGTCCGAGTAATGCAAGGATCCGAATAATGGGGGATATGTATAATAAAAAAAATTAAAATAATAAAAAATTCTAGGTGTATATAAATTATGTCGCTAGGAAATTTCGACCCCTAAAAGAAAAAAAAAAAAAAAAAAATTCTAGGTGTATATAATTTATATAGCTAGGAAATTTCGACCCCTAAAAAAAAAAAAAAAAAAATCTAGGTATATAAATTATATAGCTAGGAAATTTCGACCCTAAAAAAAAAAAAAAAAAAAAAAAAAAAAAAAAAAAAAAAAAAAAAAAAAAAAAAAAAAAAAAAAAAAGGAAGAGGTCCGAATAATGTCAAAGTCCGAATAATGAGTGTCCGAATACGAGAGGTTTTACTGTACATACAATGCGTCCCAAGGATCCTATAGTAACTTGATATAGATGGATCATATAAATAGCAGTGTACATAATCTGTCACTATTATATATTCCACTATTACATGGTGTTGGAGTAGGAGTGAGAGAGGGAGTGTAGGATTGATATGAAGGGAAGATATGAGAAAAAGGTGTATGGACAGGTGCAAATGGAGGCACCTTTACCATAGCTATACCTTAGAGGGTTTATGGAACTGTCGCCGATGGGAATTCTCGCCGAAACAACAACCTAGAACTCTCGTCGATGTGGAAATGTTAACCTAACCTGGACAATGGCACCTAATCTAACCTAACTGATCAAGCTAACGATAGTATTTCATCCCTGAATGCAGAAACACGGGTAACACTTGATTAAATGTATATATTGGCTCCTGTAATATCAAGAATTGGAACACTCGACGACGACGGCGGCGAGAGTTCCGATAAGCGACATTTCCAGGTACCGCTTAGAGGACAAGGAACAGGCGTCAGTGGAGACTACTAGACTATTACACAATTTATTACTTTAAAGATGCATTATTCAAGCCTTCTAATACGTATTCTAAATCATCGTCTTTCTGTTTAATGTCAGATTTTCCCACAATATCTTTTGAGTTAAGACGGTCGATGATACGCTTCCAACCACACTCACCACACGCTAAGTTGGCAAAAATGTGGCCCCTTCACTCTCTCCTTCTAAACGCACGGGATTGGCTGAAGTGTTGGGTGTTGGGTGAGAATGCCTTACTCCAAGTTCCACCCTAAAGACCCAACACCCAACACCTCAGCCAATCCCGGGCATTCGGAAGGAGGGAGTGAAGGGGGCCACATTTTCGCCAACTTAACGTGTGGAGAGTATAGTTGGAAGCGTATCATCGACTGTCTTAACTCAAAAGATATTATGAGAAAATCTGACGTTAAACAGAAAGACGATAATGATGAGTTAGAATACGTATTAGAAGGCTTGAATAATGCCTCTTGAAAGTATTAAATTGTGTAATAGTCTAGTCTGGTCTCCACTGATGCCTATTCCTTGTGCAGCGAGTATATCTCTATCCATTACCTCACTAATAAGATCATAAGTATTCTAAATAGTTTGGGATATGAGTATTGCAATAACCCAACTGTATATACACGCTTTAATTATGGCACACACACTGCATACATGTCTTCAATAGGTACCTTATAGCAGCACAGGTACAAATCCAACGCCAATATAACACAATACAGACATAGGTTTAATAGGACAAAAAAATATATAGCCTACAGGCGCTATAGGCTCCAATGTAAAAAAATAATAATAATAGGTACTCGCACACTATCACTAATTCTTAAAACTTGAGACATTAATTCAACGCATTATTCCAAAAATCAATCCTACTTTAAAGCTGAATTTTCTGTATCAAAATATAGTATCAAAATTTATACTGATCTTAAATATTTTCTTATATTTACTTAACCTTATTATATCAATGTCCCTTAAGATCATAACTATTATGCTATAAGGTTATTTCACGGGCTTGTCTCTACCTTCGGAAATTAAGTTCCTCTGGCGTCTAGAAAAAGAGTAAGATAAACACCAAAATATCATCGAGAAATTAATAATAAATGGAAATAATAAAAAGAAACTCAAAGAAATAATTGGTAGCATATAAAGTCATTCCTTATTCTGATGTACGTAGCAGAAACTCCGTATTTGAGACGAAAGGAATGGAGGTGGAAGCCATACACCATTATTTTTCATCACTTACACCCAAAACTTTAGTGAGAGTACTTGTGTTTCTGTCTTTAGTAATCGCTATAGCCTCCAACGAAAAAAAAAAAGAAAAAAAAAAAAAAAAAAAAAAAAAAAAAAAAAAAATAATAATAATAATAATAATAATAATAATAATAATAATAATAATAATAATAATAAATAAATAAATAAATAAATTAATTAAATAAAATAAAAATAAAAATAAAAAATAAATTAAAAAATCCACGAGACAAACCTTTCCTCAGCAACTCACGAGGAAAATCTAATTGTAACACAGGAAATTGCGTACATAGAAATTCTTTAAACTACAACAAAGCATCACACCACAATCACACCTCTCAGTCTTAACCCCTTGAGGCCCAGAACGTTATTTCCATTGTAATTTAGCTACCATTAGACAATTTCTAGTGAATATAAGCAATGTTTTATAGATATGACCTGTTTAGTATCCTTGTCCACTAACTCATGTGTTATATTTAGTTACTTTTCGTAATTTCATGGCTAAAAACAGATGATTTTATATAGCAAAGGAAAAATCTGGGCGTCTAGAGGTTAACCTAAAAGTATCACCCCACAATCACACCTCTCGGTCAGTAGTTATCAATACCATGGCGAAATAAGTCTTACATTACATTAGTGTTATTACATGTTATTATATCATTAGTAAGCGACTGGGTGATGGGAGATGGCCTATGCAGTAAATATCTAGTATATCTGTGACTATGTACAATTCACGTCGACAATAAAAAATTTCCCGATGATGATCTTATATTTTCTACTCTTAATATCTCTGATCTATTTCCTTCTCTCTGTCTCCCTATCTTTCCTACTCTTAAATATCTTTTTTTTTTTTATTATTTCCCTCTCTATGTCTCCCTATCTTTTCTACTGTTAACCCCTTCACGCCCAGATCTTTCCTTTGCTATATAAAATTGTCTGTTGTTAGCCATAAAATTACGGAAAGTAACTAAATAAACCAAATTAGTTAGTGGGCAAGGATACTAAACAGGTCATAGCTATAAAAACATTGCTTATATTCATTAAAAATCATCTAATGGTGGTCAAATTACAGTGGAAATTACGTTCTGGGCCTCAAGGGGTTAAATATCTCTCATCTATTTCTTTCTCTCTGTCTCCCTATCTGTTCTACTCTTATGTCACTAAAATAGAAAGGCATAAGTATCGTGATCTGACAATAAACCCGACAAAATACGCTCAACTGTTATGTTAGTAAATGTCCCTACCGTAGCTAACACTAAAGTCGCCAGGACAACGTTTCTTTTCAATTTACAGACGTCTGGTGGCGTTAATACTTACATTTAATCCGTAGTGATGCTATAATTCATAATATATGGCGCCTGGCGACATTAGTGCAGGTGGCGACTAAGGTGTTATCTACGGTAGGAATGTTCTATAGGCATACACACCTCTCCCTCCTTGTAACATGATGAGGACATGACACTAAGAGGGCTCCAGCAGCTTCAGGAAACTTCTCTCCATGATGAGTTGTACTGTGGCAATGAAAAGACATCACATGAGTCAAGAGGGCGTGGATAAGGACTCAGTAAATAATCTGCACTCCAATGTTTATCCCATGATCTTAAAATTTTACTGAAGGTGTGATAACCTTCCCGGAGATGTTGAGCCGAGTCATTTATTGTAGGATCTTGTATATCTTCCCTTGTTTCTATTAAAGGAAAGGGTTCAAGTTTTCTCCCATAAATTAAATGTGAGGGAGTAAAAGCTTCTATGTTTACTAAGGAATCATCTAAATAGGTTAACCCCTTCACGCCCAGATCTTTCCTTTGCTATATGAAATCGTCTGTTGTTAGCCATAAAAAAACGAAAAGTGACAATATACCAAATTAGTTAGTGGATAAGGATACTAAACAGATCATATCTATAAAATATTGCTTATAGTCACTAAAAATTGTCTAATGGTACCCAAATTACAATGAAAATTACGTTCTGGGCCTCAAGGGGTTAAGGGTTGGTTAATAATACGGGTCTCAATTTCAGAAGTCATGTAGGAGTCATGGAAGCCAGTGCCGTTTCTAGCCTTTTGGGGCCCTATGTGAAATGCTGTTTGGGGGTCGTATTTTGTAAAACTATGGTGGGGGATTCCAAGCCCTCTTAAGTGGTCCGGGGGCACACCTTAAATATTTAAATGCATCAATCTGGTGCACTTTAAGAGGAAAAAAGATTAGATTCTAAAAAAAATGGAAATAGTGGCAGCTTGGGGGCCCTTGGTGGCTTCGGGGGCCCTGTGCAACCACGAAGTGATAACATAAGAGTAAGAAATGGCCCTGATGGGAAGCCTCTGAGGGATAAAAGTAATACAATCTATGGTGCCAAAAATATGAAGGAATATATCAACACGTATATAAATGAGAAAATTAGCAGTACATTTCAAAAATAGTCATAAGGGAACCCTCAATAATACTGAAGGTGGAGCAAATTTGGGGGGGAAAAAAACAGCTTAACACAAGATGTCAACAAGCATCTTTTTTTTTTTATTGACGTGAACCAGTTTTTCCCTATTTTTTAATCTACGTGAACCTGTTTTTCCCTATTTTTTAATCTACGTGAACCAGTTTTTCCCTATTTTTTAATCTACGTGAACCAGTTTTTCCCTATTTTTTAATCTATGTGAACCAGTTTTTCCCTATTTTTTAATCTACGTAAACCAGTTTTTCCCTATTTTTTTATTGACGTGAACCAGTTTTTCCCTATTTTTTAATCTACGTGAACCAGTTTTTCCATTTTTTTATTGACGAACCAGTTTTTCCCTATTTTTTTATTGACGTGAACCAGTTTTTCCCTATTTTTTTATTGACGTGAACCAGTTTTTCCCTATTTCTTTATTGACGTGAACCAGTTTTTCCCTATTTTTTTATTGACGTGAACCAGTTTTTCCCTATTTTTTAATCTACGTGAACCAGTTTCTCCCTATTTTTTTATTTACGTGAACCAGTTTCTCCCTATTTTTTTATTTACGTGAACCAGTTTTTCCCTATTTTTTTATTTACGTGAACCAGTTTTTCCCTATTTTTTAATCTACGTGAACCAGTTTTTCCCTATTTTTTAATCTACGTGAACCAGTTTTTCCCTATTTTTTAATCTACGTGAACCAGTTTTTCCCTTTTTTAATCTACGTGAACCAGTTTTTCCCTATTTTTTTATTTACGTGAACCAGTTTCTCCCTATTTTTTTATTTACGTGAACCAGTTTCTCCCTATTTTTTTATTTACGTGAACCAGTTTCTCCCTATTTTTTATTTACGTGAACCAGTTTTTCCCAATTTTTTTATTGACGTGAACCAGTTTTTCCCTATTTTTTATTTGCGTGAACCAGTTTTTCCCTATTTTTTTATTGACGTGAACCAGTTTTTCCCTATTTTTTTATTTACGTGAACCAGTTTTTCCCTATTTTTTAATCTACGTGAACCAGTTTCTCCCTATTTTTTTATTTACGTGAACCAGTTTCTCCCTATTTTTTTATTTACGTGAACCAGTTTCTCCCTATTTTTTTATTTACGTGAACCAGTTTTTCCCTATTTTTTTATTTACGTGAACCAGTTTCTCCCTATTTTTTATTTACGTGAACCAGTTTTTCCCTATTTTTTTATTTACGTGAATCAGTTTTTCCCTATTTTTTTATTGACGTGAACCAGTTTTTCCGTATTTTTTTATTGACGTGAACCAGTTTTTCCCTATTTTTTTATTGACGTGAACCAGTTTTTCCCTATTTTTTTATTGACGTGAACCAGTTTTTCCCTATTTTTTTATTAACGTGAACCAGTTTTTCCCTATTTTTTTAATAACGTGAACCAGTTTTTCCCAATTTTTTTATTTACGTGAACCAGTTTTTCCCTATTTTTTAATCTACGTGAACCAGTTTTTCCCTATTTTTTAATCTACGTGAACCAGTTTTTCCCTATTTTTTTATTTACGTGAACCAGTTTTTCCCTATTTTTTAATCTGCGTGAACCAGTTTCTCCCTATTTTTTTATTTACGTGAACCAGTTTCTCCCTATTTTTTTATTTACGTGAACCAGTTTCTCCCTATTTTTTTATTGACGTGAACCAGTTTTTCCATTTTTTTATTGACGTGAACCAGTTTTTCCCTATTTTTTTATTGACGTGAACCAGTTTTTCCATTTTTTATTGACGTGAACCAGTTTTTCCCTATTTTTTAATCTACGTGAACCAGTTTTTCCCTATTTTTTTATTGACGTGAACCAGTTTTTCCCTATTTTTTTATTGACGTGAACCAGTTTTTCCCTATTTTTTAATCTACGTGAACCAGTTTTTCCCTATTTTTTAATCTGCGTGAACCAGTTTCTCCCTATTTTTTTATTGACGTGAACCAGTTTTTCCCTATTTTTTAATCTACGTGAACCAGTTTTTCCCTATTTTTTAATCTGCGTGAACCAGTTTTTCCCTATTTTTTTAATCTACGTGAACCAGTTTTTCCCTATTTTTTTAATCTACGTGAACCAGTTTCTCCCTATTTTTTTATTGACGTGAACCAGTTTTTCCCTATTTTTTTATTGACGTGAACCAGTTTTTCCCTATTTTTTAATCTACGTGAACCAGTTTTTCCCTATTTTTTAATCTACGTGAACCAGTTTTTCCCTATTTTTGTATTTACGTGAACCAGTTTTTCCCTATTTTTTTTATTTACGTGAACCAGTTTTTCCCTATTTTTTAATCTACGTGAACCAGTTTTTCCCTATTTTTTAATCTACGTGAACCAGTTTTTCCCTTTTTTTATTAACGTGAACCAGTTTTTCCCTATTTTTTTATTTACGCGAACCAGTTTTTCCCTATTTTTTTATTAACGTGAACCAGTTTTTCCCTATTTTTTAATCTACGTGAACCAGTTTTTCCCTATTTTTTCATTTACGTGAACCAGTTTCTCCCTATTTTTTAATCTGCATGAACCAGTTTCTCCCTAACACCCGCTTAACCCCTTCACGCCCAGATCTTTCCTTTGCTATATGAAATCATCTGTTCTTAGCCATAAAACTACGAAAAAGTAACTAAATAAACCAAATTAGCTAATGGGCAAGGATATTAAGCAGGTCAGATCTATAAAATATTGCTTATATTCACTAAAAATCATCTAATGGTACCCAAATTACAATGGCAATAACGTTCTGGGTCTCCAGGGGTCACAAATAACCCATGGGTCTCACCTTGCTTGCTGCCGCGGTTCACAGCAATACTGAAGGCCGACACCCCCGCCAGGTTGGTGGGTAACGGGTCTGCGCCGTGTTCAAGCAGCTCGTGGGCCGTGTGCGAGTGTCCTCCATGGGCGGCATACATGAGGCCCGTGTTACCCATCTACAACAGACCGTGGGATGAATGCACAGTACTCACATGATCTGTGTCAATCAATGATGACTGATGAATGCACAGTACTCACATGGTCTGTGTCAATGAATGATGACTGATGAATGCAGGGTACTCACATGGTCGGTGTGTGAGGGGTCGGCGCCGCAGGAGATGAGCAGCTTGACAGTCTCGTGGTGGCCATTACTGGCGGCCAGCAGCAGGGCCGTCTCTCCGTCCTCGCCCTGATACACACATCATTTAGAATTAGAAACATCAAAATGGTAAAATTCTACATGTTAAAATTACATTTTTTCACCCCTTCACGCCCAGATCTTTCCTTTGCTGCATAAAATTGTCTGTTGTCAGCCATACATTACGAAAAAGTCACTGAATATACCAAATTAGTTAGTGGACAAGGATACTAAACAGGTCATATCTAAAGAATATTGCTTAGAATCATTAAAAATAGTCTAATGGTACCCAAATTACAATGGAAATTACGTTCTGGGTCTCAAGGGGTTAAGAATTAAATGAAAATTTCTGTTGAAAAAAAGTGTCATGGATGGGGATGCAAGGTGGATGTAGGTAGTGTTAAGTAACAGGAACTACCACGTGTAGGTCTCGCGGCCTCTTGTAGCTTCCTTATGTTCTTATGTTCTCACTACTACTACTACTGCTATTACTACTACTTCTATTCTGAATCTCCTCCTCCTACTACTACTGATTCTAACAAGGCTATATCCATCCTGTAATATGGAGACCAAAACTGAACCGCATAGTCTAGGTGAGGCTTTCTTAACCCCTTCACACCCAGATCTTTCCTTTAATGCATAAAATGGTCTGTTGTTAGCCATAAATTACGAAAAAGTAACTAAATATACCAAATTAGTTAGTGGACAAGGATACTAAACAGGTCATATCTATAAAAAATTGCTTATAGTGACTAAAATCATCTAATGGCACCCAAATTACAATGAAAATTACGTTCTGGGTCTCAAGGGGTTAATAGTAATCGACGTTGTTAAGATAGTTACCTCTGTGTCCACCTTGGCCCGGTGCTGCAGCAGGAGGCGGGCCGTGGGCAGCTGGCCGTAGTGACTGGCCCACATCAGCGCTGTGAACCCTGTGCTGTCTACCTCATCCACCTCAACATCTAGAACATAAGAAGAACATAAGAAAATAAGGAAGCTACAAGAATCCGTGAGACCTACACGTGGTAGTTCCTGTTACTTAACACTACCTACATCCACCTTTCATCCCCATCCATGACACGGTCCAGCCTCCTTTTAAAGCTCCCTAATGACTCCGCACTAACTACCTGTCTACGGAGGCCATTCCAATCATTTACCACCCTATTTGTGAACCAGTTTTTCCCTATTTCTTTATAAAATCTACGCTTTTCCAGCTTGAATCCATTACTTCTTGTTCTACAATGGTTACTAGCCGTAAGAACTTTTCCTACCTCTCCTTTATTAAATCCATTTATCCACTTAAAAACTTCTATCTGCGGGCCAACCAGGGCAAACACAAATACAGTAAAACCTCTCGTATTCGGACACTCATTATTCGGACTTTGACATTATTCGGACCTCCTCCACTTTTTTTTTTTTTTTTTTTTTTTTTTTTAGGGCCGAAATTTCCTAGCTATTACATACACCTACACCTAATTTTTTTTTTTTTTTTTTTTAGGGGTCGAAATTTCCTAGCTATACATACACCTAGATTTTTTTTTTTTTTTTTTTTTTTTTTAGGGGTCGAAATTTCCTAGCTATAATTAATATACAACAAATTTTTTTTTTTTTTTTTTTTTTACATATCCCCCCATATATAATCCCCCCATTACTCGGACCACTCCTTGGCCCAATTAGTCCGAATATGAGAGGTTTTACTGTATAGAGAATAATAATGGAATAGCATATAAGAAAATTAAAATACTACGAATAAGTTTAAGTAGTTATATAAAAAAAATATCTGTGCCAACCAGGTCACCCGTCACCCCAATACCCATCAGGAGAGGTCACCCGTCACCCCAATACCCATCAGAGGTCACCCGTCACCCCAATACCCATCAGAGAGGTCACCCGTCACCCCAATACCCATCAGAGGTCACCCGTCACCCCAATACCCATCAGAGAGGTCACCCGTCACTCCAATACCCATCAGGAGAGGTCACCCGTCACCCCAATACCCATCAGGAGGTCACCCGTCACCCCAATACCCATCAGAGGTCACCCGTCACCCCAATACCAGCAGGGTCCCCCGTCCCCCAAAATACCCTCAGAGGTCACCCTCACTCCAAATACCCATAGAGGTCACCAGTCACCCCAAAACCCCATCAGAGAGGTCACCCGTCACCCCAATACCCACGAGGTCCCCCCGTCACCCAATACCCATAGAGGGGTCACCGTCACCCCAATACCCATCAAGAGGTCACCCGTCACTCCAATACCCATCAGGGGTCACCCGTCACCCCAATCCCATAAAGGGGGTCACCCTCACTCCAATACCAGCAGGTCACCCTCACTCCAAACCCACAGGGGTTCCCCCGTCACCCCAATACCCATCGAGAGGTAACCGTACCCCAATACCCTCAGAGAGGTCCCCCGTCACTCCAAACCCATCAGAGAGGTCACCGTCACTAAAAAATACCACAGGGGTCACCCGCCCCCCAAAATACCCTCAGAAAAGGTCCCCCGTCACCCCAATACCCATCAGAGAGGTCCCCCGCACCCCAATACCCACAGGGGGTCACCCGTTCACCCAAATACCTCGAGGGTCCCCGTCATCCAATACCCTCAGAGGTCCCCCGTCACCCCAATACCCATCAGAAGGTCACCCGTCACCCCAATCCCCATCAAGGTCACCCGTCCCCCCCAATACCCATCAGAGAGGTCACCCGCCTCTAATACCCTAGGGAGGTCACCCGCCCCCAATACCCATGAGGGGTCCCCCGTCACCCAATCCCCACAGAGGGGGTACCCGTCCCCCCAATCCCCATCAAGGCCCCCGTCCCCCCAAACCCCAGCAAGACAGGTCACCCGCCCCCCCCTACCCACGAGAGGTCACCCGTCACCCCAATACCCAGCAGGAGAGGTCACCCGTCACCCTAACACCCAGCAAGACAGGTCACCCGTCACCCACCCCTCAGGTAAATATGTACATACAATTTCTGTATATCAGATTATTAAAGCAATCCAATCCCTTGCCTCCAAAGTCCTTAGCATTTAACACCCAGCAAGAGAGGTCACCCAGCAGGAGGGGTCACCCGTCACCCACCCCTCAGGTCCTGGGCCGACAGTTCCCCCATGGCCGCCCGGTTGTGCAGGGTGATCTCATCCGGCGCGTCCGGCTGGCTGGCTTGGGTCTGGATGTTGCCCCGTTGCAGGTTGGTCAGCACCGTCACAGGCTGAAACATTCCACCAGGCCACCTTAGGACAACATATATGCCAGGCCAGCTTATCACAACATCAGGCTGAAACATTACACAAGGCCAGCTTAGGACAACATATATAGCATGGCAGTTTTATAAAAACTTCAACTGAAAATTAACAAGGCCGTTAGGAAACATTTAGCATGGCGCTTACCACAACATCGGGCTGAAACTTACCCCGGGCCCCCTTTAGGAAAAACATATTCCCATGCCAGCTTATAACAACTTCAGACTGAAACATTACACAAGGCCAGCTTAGGACAACATATATAGCATGGCAGCTTACCACAACATCAGGCTGAAACATTACACCAGGCCACCTTAGGACAACATATATGCCATGCCAGCTTATAACAACATCAGACTGAAACATTACACAAGGCCAGCTTAGGACAACATATATAGCATGGCAGCTTACCACAAAATCGGGCTAAAAACATTCCACCGGCCGCTTGGGAAAAACATTATGCCAGCCAGCTTAAAAACAACTCAGAGAAACTTACACAAGGCCAGCTTAGGACAAAATATAGCAGGGCAGTTTATAAAAACTTTCAACTGAAACATTACAAAAGGGCCAGCTTAGGAAAAACATAATAGCGGCGTTTATCACAACATCAGACTGAAACATTACACCAGGCCAGCTTAGGACAACATATATATACTAGCATGGCAGCTTAGAACAACATATATAGCATGGCAGCTTATAACAACATATATAGCATGCCAACTTATATCAACATAGGACCATAAGGAAGCTACAAGAGGCTGAAACATTCCACCATGCCAGCTTAAAAAAACTCGGGCCAAAAGGGAAAGCTGCAGGGCTGAAACATTCCACCATGCCAGCTTATAACAACATCAGGACCATAAGGAAGCTACAAGAGGCTGAAACATTCCACCATGCCAGCTTAGAACAACATCAGACCATAAGGAAGCTACAAGAGGCTGAAACATTCCACCATGCCAGCTTAGAACAACATCAGACCATAAAGAAGCTACAAGAGGCTGAAACATTCCACCATGCCAGCTTAGACCAACATCAGACCATAAGGAAGCTACAAGAGGCTGGGAGACCTACACATGGTGGTTCCTGTTACAATAAACCCTCATATTTCAAAAAATAGTTTCGTCCGCCAAAGGAAGTTCGGTGTTCTGGAAATGTACCCATTCTCTCTAGCTCTCCCGCTTTGATAAGACATAATCTCTGGTGAGTTACATACCCGGTAAGGAGAGAAGGCCGAGCGTCTTGGAGTGTCTTCCCAGGGGTCCAAGTCATCCTCCATGCCTTCATCAATACTCTCCTCCTTCACCACCAGGTTCCCCTCCTCCTCCGACGACGACCCCATGCCCGCCACCTAGGATAGCCTGTCAACACAAAGCATGCGTGAACACAGGAACACAAGCATACATTATTACATACAAGTTACATAGTTACAAGTTACAGTTTATATGGTACAATATTAATAATACTTCCATACCCTATCAGTCCCCCTTCCCCCCCTTGTTTTTTGCACTACGCCTCGCCCCCTTATAAAAACAGGGTATTTGCCCAAGAAGTTATTAGTGGGACACCAAACACATCAAAATCTATTAAAATAAAAAAAAGGCTATTTTTAAATGGGGAAAGTTTTGAACCCAAAATCCCCAATTTTTTCCCCCATTTGGCGTGCATATTTTGCCTTGTTTGGGTGTTTATATGCAATACATCCCACCCCCTTTTCTTACCCCTTAATACCCTTTGAATATCGAAGGGGAAAACCCGAAAATTGAAGAAAAAAAGGTAAGAAAAAAAGAAAATAAGATAAGTGAGGCCGAAAATCCCCAGGTTTTTACCTTTTATCGGCATATTTTGTTTTTGTCAATGGGTAATATCATAAATACACCCCCACACCTTCTTACCCTTACATACCCTTAAAATTTTGCCGGGAAGCCGTAAAGAGGTATGAATATAAAAATAAAATAATTTCCCAAATATGGTCGCTGTGACGTCATAAAGGCTGGATCAGATTCCTTTTGTCTGAAACCCAACTCGAGAAAAAAAAAAAATTCCCCCAAAACAAAAATTATTTTTTAAACAAAGCCCTATAATCGTGAAAAATATGAGCAAATAGTATTGATGGTGTATCCTATAAACAGTAACAGATCCTGTTTAGTGTGAAACCACGGAGCAATACATGTTTGTTTTTTCGATAATTTGACCCCAACACCCGATCAGATGTTTTCCTAGAAAAAACGTGGAAAACATCACAAAACACACAAAAAAACCATGCCCCGTGGGCATAGCAATCACACAAAATAACCTCACCACTCATTAAAGGGGAAAAAGGTTGGGTTTAAAAATGTAAAAAAAACCCCCCTAAATTAAAAAAACAAAATACAGCCACCAGGCGCGTGTTTAAAATGCTTAAAACGCTGGGAAAATATCGAAATATTTAAACACAAAAAATCCCCCATTTTTAGTGTAAAAAAAAAGAATTACAATAAATATCGCTAATATTACGGTGTTACTAAAAGATTAAATCTATTTTTTTACGAAGGCCTTAAAACACAGCACTTTTATGGAAAAGTCATACGAGAAGCTGGCTTTCAAAAAGGGGGTTTTTAAAACCAAATATCAGTCCAGAAAAAAAAATGGAATTTTTTTGAAATTGAAATTTGGCACCTGAAAATGGCGGCGAGCCCGGAGCCAATCAGAGGCCTCGCTACTTTGACACGAATCAGAGGCCTTGCTACATCCCCCAGCCAATAGCTTTTGGGAACCAGTTTGGCCCCGGGGGCCAGTTTTTTGTTTACCCCAAATATATAGACTTTTTTAATGGGAAATAAGGTGAAATTTACCCTTAAATATTTATTTAGGGCTATTGTGATACTAAAGATTTTTAGTGAAAATTTATGGGTAACAAAATACATTGCCGCCAAAAATTGGCCTTTCAGCGTAATATTCCCCCTGAAAAAATGACATCATAGTTTAATGCCGGGTAAATTTAAATTTTTTTGACGTTTTTCGCTAAGGGGCTCCCGCTAAATCTAGAGACCTACCCAGGGTATACCTTGATGGCTTTTTCCTAGGGCCGAGTCCCGCGTGCCCGGAGAGTGTTCTAGGGGCCCACTGGGGGCCCCCCCCGACCATGGCCGCGGGGGTTTTCGGAGCTGACGCCGTATATGGCGGAACTGCGCGCTCATCAGTTCCACACACACGGGGTAACACCTCACTCTTAGCCCTCTCGCTTTTCCACATTTTAAAACACCGTCCTACACACCTGTTGCCTGTGTATCACCGTAAATAAAGTAGGAAGGTTCGGACCTAGGTTGGAAGTTCGACGTGTCGTCGAAAACACATTCCCTCAACCTTCCGTTACCATCCACCCAAAACCACCACCACCACACTGCTAAATCAACCTTTTCCCACAGATATAAACCCCTCCCTGCACGTCGACACCCTTCCCTGACTCAAGGCATCATTGTACCCAAAAACTACCACAACTCACGTCTTAAAAAGCAGAATGTTTAAGAAAAGATAGGTCTCCAATCACGCTTTCTGGCAGGGGTGTTGTTTACATTACAATATGTTCCAATTTCCCCCCCCCTTTTTTTGGCAATACGTACGGCTCCTCAAAATTTTGTTTTTTTCTGTAGAATTATCGTACAGCCTCCTAAAAATTATCGTCTTTTTTTCGACATTATTTTAAATGTATTTCTTTATGCTTGCTAAACAAATGATTTATTGAAAACTTTCCGTTTTTTGTTTTATCCATTTTTATTTGGGAGGGTTCAATTTCCAATAAAAAGTAATTAAAGTCGCCACCTCATGATGTCGCCACCGCCAAAAATTACGAATTTTTAGATTACTACGATTTTTATTGCCACTGAAGAGATCACAGTAGTTATATCTGAAATGGATATTACCCGTTTCAGCGTTGTTTTTTGCTTTTTATCTGCAAGTTTCGGGTTTTAAAAATTTTACTACGCATTTTTTTTTTGGGGGACGACGACAGCGGTACGCACTCAGTAAATAAACACTAGATGGGATTTCGTTTGGGAGCCCCTTTGAGATATTTTTGTCATTTTTCATTTATAGCCATACATGACCAGATGGAGACACAAAAAGACACAGACTCTCCAGATAGCCCCCTTTTAACTTTCCCGAAATCATGGGTGAGAAATGTAAGATTTAAGCCACACACGTCAGTAAACAGAAAAAAAAATGTCCTGGGGGAATTTTCTGTTATCTACGGGAGGGCATACTTGAAAATAAAATCTTTTTTAAAAAAACAAAAACAAAAAAAACTTTCAATGGAAGACATAAATGCCATTCTAGATACCGGTAATCAATAGGAACACAAGACAATAAACAGACTTCAAATAGACATATGGGAAAATTTTCTTCCAAAACTTTTCTAAAACAAAATTAGAAATATATAATTTAGTATCACACCAAAATGCACATCACACCCCGCCACACACACCACACTAAAAAATCACCCCAGCCACACAAACCACACTACACATACACCCATGCGTCACACACACCAAACTGCCTCACACCCAGCAGTCACACCACCACACTGCACATCCAAACCCCCCCAACACACCACATGCACATCACACCCAGCCCACCACCACACTGCCATCACACCCAGCCCCACACACCAAATGCACATCACACCCCCCCACACACCACACTGCACATCCACCCAGCCACACACAAAAACGCACACACCCCCCAGCCACACACAAACCAAACCAATCACACCCAGCCACACACACCAAACTGCACCACACCCAGCCCCCACACCACACTGCCAAACAACCCCGCCACACACATCACCCACCACACACCAAATACCATCACACCCAGCCACACCCCACCCCATGCACTCACACCTGCCCCACACACCCCCACTGCAATCACACCAGCCCCCAAAAACCCACTGCACTGTTTTTCACATACACCCCCCCCACACACACCAAATGCAATCAACCCCGCCCCACACCCCCAAAACACATCACACCCACCCACACAACCACGCACATCACACCACCCACACACCACACCAGCCCCACACACCACACTGCACTTTTACAACACCGGGGGCCCTACTAGTACCTGAAAATAATAAATAGGGAGAAAAACGTACAGTAGGCTACATTATAGACAGCACTAGCCTCTAAATACTACAAACTACATTCTTTCTACCTATAGGTCCTAGGGGATGCTTTTTGAGAGTGTGAATAGATGGGGAAAATATATTAATTTTATAGTCGTACGTTTTGATTGCATGGATGTGTTAATATATGGCGCCTGTTTTACTACCTAGGAAAGGATATAAGTGCCAAAATGCTTTTATGTCTCCCTCTACTCTGGTATGGCTTGATTACTGTAGTAGTTGATAGCCATAAAACCAAAGCCTTAATTTCCATAGGGAGAAATGCGACCCGGGCTGCATCGCTCTCCGCTCGTTTAGAAATAACCATTGTAAGGCCATTTCCTAATATAAATAGTTCTTATAAAACCATTTCCTAATATAAATAACCCTGTATAGACCATTTTCTTATATAAATAATACTTATAAGACCATTTCCTAATATAAATAACCCGTATAGGGCCATTTTTATTTAAAAAATTTAATATTATAAGGCCATTTTTTCCCGTAATTTTCCTATTTTTTATAGGGACTAGAAATAACCATTGTAAGGCCATTTCCTAATATAAATAATACGTATAAGACGATTTCCTAATATAAACAACCCTATATAGACCATTTTCTTATATAAATAGTTCTTATAAGACCATTTCCCAATTAAAAAACCCAATAACCCTTTTTTTTATAAAAAAACTTTTAAAAGGCCATTTTCCCAAAAAAATAGTTCTTTTAAGACCAATTCCTAATATAAATAACCCTGTATAGACCATTTCCTAATATAAATAGTTCTTATAAGACCAATTCCTAATATAAATAACCCTGTATAGACCATTTTCTTATAAAATTTTAAATTTTAAGCCCTTTTTTAAATAATAACCCATATAGACCCTTTCTTATAAAAATATTATAAGACCATTTTTTAATTAAATAAAACCCCATATAGAACCCCCTTTTTTTATATAAATAATACTTATAAGACCATTTCCTAATATAAAGATCCCTATATAGACCATTTTCTTATATAAATAATACTTATAAGACCATTTCCTAATATAAATAGTTCTTATAAGACCATTTCCTAATATAAATAACCCTATATAGACCATTTTCTTATATAAATGTTTTTTTAAGACCATTTCCCCAATAAATCCCATAAGACCATTTTTTCAAAAAAATAAAACTTTTAAAAAGGCCCTTTTTACGGTTTAAATTTAAAGGGTTTTATAAGTGCGGGGGAACGTCCCAGGACAAGACCGTCCTCAGCAGTCAGTAGTCGCCGCCGCGCCGCTTGTTGTGGCGGTTTTTTCAAGTCGGAGGACTCGAAAATCACTATTTTTGGGTCCCATATAATTGCTGCATTATCTCGAACATTAGACATAATAGAAGGAAAAAATTTTTAGTCACTGGGTTTAGCGTGGAGCCGAAAAAGTATGAGCTGTGTGGTAAGAGTGTGTGGGGGAGCTTCACTGGACTCTGGAATGTTTACAAATTTATTAGTTCAGTTTTGCAATACATTGAGCAGTATGATTTAGTGTGTCAGGCCATTGATGGAGTAGTATGCATTCATGTGTTTGTGTGACATGTCTATGAAGTCCTTTATGTTTAAATTGAAGATTATTTTTGTTGGAGGTTTTTTTGGTTTAAACAAAAAAGATTTATGATGAATATTTTGGGAATACATTTTGCCTGCGTGCACTCTCAGCTTTAACTTTATCATGACATCATTAAGTTAGGCACCGCTATTATAACGGGGGGAAAAGGGGAATCCCGGGAAATTTTTTAAAAATGGGACAAAAATTCCCTACCAAATTTGGGGGCATGGGTTTTTTTTTACCTTATTGTATTCTAAGAACATTTTCTCTTTGGCTTTTCCCTCGCAAATCAAAAGTTCGGAGATATGAAAAATTTTAGGGGGGGGGAGGAGTTGGGCTCCTTGTTTCAAAATGCCCCCTCTTTCCTCTTCTTGTGACCTGCTCGCTTTTTTTTGGGGCGCACCCCTGCTACCTTACCTTTCCCACCTTCCTAACCCTTTCCAACCAACCAAAACCAACCTTTAAACCCCCTAACTGGTAAATAATTTAAAAAAATTTAATAAAAACAAAAAAAAGCGATGCAGGTACAAGAAGAGGGAGGGAGGCATTTGTAAACAAAGGGGACATATTCCCCCCCCCACCCAAATTTCTATATCTCCGAAACTTTGTTTGCGACGGAAAGCTCAAAGAGAAAATGTCTCTTAGAATACAATAAGGTCAACAAAAACCATGCTCCCAATTGTGTAGGGAAGTTTGGTGCCATCGTAAAATAATACCGGCAATCTCACCCCTTGTTCCATAAATGTCATGCCAACCAGAGGTGCCGTCAAGTCATACACATAATGACAGATCTAAAGAAACCCACACAAATGTAACAAAGTACGTGTGTGGGTTGTCACTAGAAGGTTCCCGTGGTGTAACGGGAAGCACAGCCGCCCGGCATGCGGAAGGTCCCGGGTTCGATCCCCGAGCGGTGCAACCTTTATTGGTGAGACCCCCTACTCTAACGGTTGCCGGTCAGAACGTCCACGGGTGAAAAAGTCCACTGTACAAAACGCCCACGGGGTCTACCATAACGTCCACGGGTGAGAACGTCCATTCATATCCTTCTAACCTAATCTAAACTAAACTAAACTAACATAACATAACCCTGTGGACATTATGACACGTGGACGTTATGGTCATTCTGAACCATGGACGTTTTGACCCGTGGACGTTCTGACTGGCTACCACTCTAACAGTATGCACACTAATTTAACTTTGTAAACACTTATTCTATGAAATTTGACACACCATGGAATGAACGTTTTGTGATACTCTCGACGACCAGAATTCCCGCCGAAACACCAACCGAGAATTCTCGTCAACGGTTTAACACGAGGAAAGGAAAGAAAAAAAGTCGAAAGGAAAGGTCGGCGAGGAGATTTTCGATGACAGTTCCACTTATAATAGATGAAAGGAAGAATAAAGGGTATTTCATATTGGACACATTTTTCACTTGTCCCAAAACACTGTAAAACTGCAGTTTGATACAATATATTGACATTGGTTATGTAACCTGACCTAACCTGGACATTGCTTGCGTAACCAAACCTAAGTGCTCAAACTATTGCTGGTATTTAATCCCTGAATGTTGAAACACGGGTAAAACCTGATGGAATATATACGTTGGCGTCTGTGATGTCACACCCAAGAACTGGAACTGAAAATTGGAACACTCGTCAAGGGCGCCGAGAGTTCCAGGTACCGAATGTATTATTACGGTATTAACTTTCCCTGGCTGTCACCTGAGTTGGTATTTTATTGCCACCATCTACATGAGGAGGAAGCATGAATACATCTACATGAGGAGGAAGCATGAATACATCTACATGACGAGGAAGCATGAATACATCTACATGAGGAGGAAGCATGAATACATCTACATGAGGAGGAGGCATGAATACATCTACATGAGGAGGAAGCATGAATACATCTACATGAGGAGGAAGCATGAATACATCTACATGAGGAGGAGGCATGAATACATCTACATGAGGAGGAAGCATGAATACATCTACATGAGGAGGAAGCATGAATACATCTACATGAGGAGGAAGCATGAATACATCTACATGAGGAGGAAGCATGAATACATCTACATGAGGAGGAAGCATGAATACATCTACATGAGGAGGAGGCATGAATACATCTACATGAGGAGGAAGCATGAATACATCTACATGAGGAGGAAGCATGAATACATCTACATGAGGAGGAGGCATGAATACATCTACATGAGGAGGAAGCATGAATACATCTACATGAGGAGGAAGCATGAATACATCTACATGAGGAGGAGGCATGAATACATCTACATGAGGAGGAAGCATGAATACATCTACATGAGGAGGAAGCATGAATACATCACACAAAGATGACAAATACTGCCTCGTGCTGGAACTCCCCGACGGGTTCTGTTACTCTTCTCAAAGACAATGTTTATGAAAGCATTGGCTACAGTTGGGTTTAGTCAATAATTAGCACTTCCCTGAAATAAACTCAGAAAACTGTGTCTTGCTATTTTTCAATTCAAAAATATTTCATTTAGATGAATGGTAAATGATTCTCAGCAAAAAAAAAAAGGAAAAAATTAGGATGCTGTAAGCTGAATCCTAAATATAATTTGTGCCAGAAATTAGAGAGCCCATATCTCTTTAAGAATAACAGAATTTCCTAACAAGAAACCTAACTGAATGGCATTTTTATACTAGATCTAGCTTAACACCATCCTAAGAGTGGGGGGCTGCACTTGATCCCCAAGGGTCATTATGGCAAGGCGATGGGGGATTCAATTATTACAGTAAAACCTCATATTCGGACCCTCATTATTCGGACCTCCTCTTTTTTTTCTTTTTTTTTCTTATTATTTTTTTTAGAGATCGAAATTTCCTAGCTACCTATATAATTTATATACGTCTAGAATTTTTTTTTTCTTTTTTTTTAAGGGGTCGAAATTTCCTAGCTATATAATTTATATATGCCTAGAATTTTTTTTTTTTTTTTTTAAGGGGTCAAAATTTCCTAGCTATATAATTTATATA
Organism: Chionoecetes opilio; assembly: GCA_016584305.1. NCBI lineage: Eukaryota > Metazoa > Arthropoda > Malacostraca > Decapoda > Majidae > Chionoecetes > Chionoecetes opilio. Next base: position 88,142 of record JACEEZ010019693.1, read on the forward strand.
CGTCTAGAATTTTTTTTTTTTTTTTTTTTTTTTTTAGGGGTCGAAATTTCCTAGCTATATAATTTATATACCTAGAATTTTTTTTTTTTTTTTTTTTTTAGGGGTCGAAATTTCCTAGCTATATAATTTATATACACCTAGAATTTTTTTTTTTCTTTTTTTTTTACATATCCCCCCATTATTCGGATCCTTGCATTACTCGGACCACTCCTTGGCCCAATTAGTCCGAATATGAGAGGTTTTACTGTATACTTTTGTTTCCTTAAATTCATTCTTGAATACTAATTGTTTTTACCACCTCTTGCCTTGTCCTTGATTGTTTAGTAGTGTTGCATTGCTGTTGGAATTATAACTAATGGTGTTTCTCTTCCGCAGTCTAATGTGACGGAAGGATGTCGTCTCCCAGTTCTCATGTCCAATTGCGAGGATTGGCGTAAGTCAGGACACTCAAGTAGGGCGACTATATTTATTATTTTTGTTTTGTTTATTTACTAATCAAATTAAACTTTTGCTTGGATTGCAAGTCTAACATGAGATCTTATATTCTTGAACTTAAATGGCTAATGCATCTTCATAAGTTTCTCATATTTAATTTCTAAAGATATACCCAATGTTCTATTTATTTTGATCTGTAGTTCCTAGCCACATTAATGTCTGTATTGCTGTCAGTATATTAATATGTTTCATATATGTAGGGGAGAGCGGGGCAGGTTGCATCATTGCCTCTTAACTCGCATTAACTTTTTATTGTTATTATTGTTGTTGTAGTTGTAGTAGTAGTAGTTTATAGTAGTAGTAGTAGTAGTAGTAGTATTAAGACGATGTACGTGTGATAACATGCGAGTTAGAGGCAATGATGCAACCTACCCTCGATGCAACCTGCCCCCCCTCGATGCAACCTGCCCCCTCGATGCAACCTGCCCCTCGATGCAACCTGCCCCCCCTCGATGCAACCTGCCCCCTCGATGCAACCTGCCCCGCTCTCCCCTACTTCTGTGTATTGGAAGTAGCAGTTGGAAGAGCTCAACTAGATTAACAAAGAAATCAAATGGACTTCTTGATACAGGCTGATCTCAGTGATACGAGTAGGCTGTCAAGGAGCCACTGTGTCTGCTTGCCTATGGAGTTCTTGTACACTGAGGGGAATAATGCATGGGTTGGATGGCGATGTGTCCCAAGTACAAAGAAAACAGATTCATGACAGGTGAAATGGCCAGTTCCTTGTAATGTATAATAAAATAAAAAAAAAAAAAAAAAAAAAAAAAGGCTTGATTCTTTAACAAGCACAAGCAATACGGGTACTATCTCCCTTATTCAGAAAGCTTAACCGCTTGAGGCCCAGAACGTAATTTCCTTTGTAATTTGGGTACCATTAGACGATTTTTAGAGGATATTAGCAATATTTTATAGCTATGACCTGTTTAGTATCCTTGTCGACTAGTTCATTTGGTATATTCAGTCACTTTTCGTAATTTTATGGCTAACAACAGACAATTTTATATAGCCAAGGAAAGATCTGGGCGTGAAGGGGTTAAGAAGGGAAGCTTTGTTTGGAAGTATCTTTGAGGTGAACAACAATGAGGCTATGGCAGCGACGTCCCCGGCATTGCTCTCATAGGCTTGTATACGTTTTGAACACCCTCATTGAAACACAGCAGAAGGGATTAAAACCCACATAGCCTTGCAGTAAAACCTCTCATATTCGGACTAATTGGGCCAAGGAGTGGTCCGAGTAACGCAAGGATCCGAATAATGGGGGGATTATATATGGGGGGATATGTAAAAAAAAAAAAAAAAAAAAAAAAAAATGTGTAGTATAGTATATAGGTAGGATATTTCGACCCCCCCCCAAAAAAAAAAAAAATTCTAGGTGTATATATTATAGCTAGGAAATTTCGACCCCCCCCCCCAAAAAAAAAATCTAGGTGTATATATTATAGCTAGGAAATTTCGACCCCTAAAAAAAAAAAAAAAAAAAATTCTAGGTGTATATATTATAGCTAGGAAATTTCGACCCCTAAGAAAAAAAAAAAAAAAAAAAAAAAAAAAAAAATCTAGGTGTATAATATTATAGCTAGGAAATTTCGACCCCTTAAAAAAAAGAAAAAAAGGAGGAGGTCCGAATAATGTCAAAGTCCGAATAATGAGGGTCCGGATATGAGAGGTTTTACTGTACATCCACTGCATTGCTCATATCATTGAATTCTTATTTAACGAATTCTTACATAAGTGTGATCAGCCTGTATCTATCAGAAACAATATTAACAAAAATAAGTATGAAAAGAGTATTCCACGATGAGGTTCATAAGTTTTCTGCTGAGACCAGAATCCAATGCTGTGTAAATGACTACAGTCTATTTTTTGTATTATGGTCAAAATGCAGTAAGGAAGCCACGCCCCCTGCCTCCCCTTCTATTCTACGGGGCAGCTGATTGGTGCATTCCTCGTATCATCACTACCAATCACAATATCAGGCGCCTAGAATTGAAACAGCACAAGCGCCACTGTAAAAAAACTGAGAAAAACGCGCTTAAAGTTTAATCTAAGAAAATCAAGATATGAAACGGCACAAGCGCCACTTTTTATCAATGAAAAAAATGCACCTAAAGTGTTTTCAAAGTAAATCAGCAACAAATGAAGATATTAGATTAAACTTTAAGAGCGTTTTTCTCAGTTTTTTAAAAGTGGCGCTTGTGCCGTTTCAATTCTAGGCACCTGATATCTTCACTACTTAACAGCGGCGTGACCACTGGACACAGCAAACTTCACTACAAAGGGATTTTTTATTTTGTTAGCCTCTGTAGTGAAGATTGCTCTGTCCAGTGGTCACGCCGCTGTTAAGTAGTGAAGATATTGTGATTGGCAGTGATGATACGAGGAATGCACCAATCAGCTGCCCCGTAGAATAGAAGGGGAGGCAGGGGGCGTGGCTTCCTTACTGCATTTTGACCATAATAAAAAAAATAGACTATAATGCACATGACAAAATAGGTGTACACTGCCTCTCCTCAGTCTCCATTCCAAGATGCTAGAAAATCAATGTTTGGTGCTTAGTTTCTATGATCTGCAAATGAACTCGGTAGTACCACACAGCACAGTTCGGCAAAATCTCCTTCAGTCAGAAAAACATTGTGCTCTTACCTCACAACACATGAGCTGCAACATTGTATCCATTCACCCTCTATAGTCTATTTTTGTTATTATGGTAAAAATGCAGTAAGGAAGCCATGCCCCCTGCCTCCCATTCTATTCTACAGGGCAGCTGATTGGTGCATTCCTCATATCATCACTACCAATCACAATATCTTCACTACTTAACAGCGCGTGACCACTGGACAGAGCAATCTTCACTACAGAGGGTGACAAAATCCAAAATCCCTCTGTAGTGAAGATTGCTCTGTCCAGTGGTCACGCCGCTGTTAAGTAGTGAAGATATTGTGATTGGCAGTGATGATACGAGGAATGCACCAATCAGCTGCCCCGTAGAATAGAAGGGGAGGCAGGGGGCGTGACTTCCTTACTGCATTTTGACCATAATAAAAAAAATAGGCTATAGTGTGAGATAAGAATTGTGATGTTGTCTATAACCTCAGCATGGTAGTGGGGCAGAGGGAAGTTAGTTGTGTTCAGGCCAAACGGAGACTTCAAAGAACACGCTTCACTGGTAGAAGTTAAGTCATGAAGATGGTTACAGGAAGTTTCGTACACAAGTTGTTTCGTACCCAGGTTTTGTTAGTCGTTTCGTACACTGATTTCGAGTTTTCGTACATACCTGGTGTCGATTCGTAACTCTAGTAATTTAAGTTCAACTCCTGAGTGTACGAAACGACTATGGTTTCATATAGACTACGAAACAACTTTTTGGTGTACGAATCTACTGGTGTACGAAACAACTTGTGTACGAACTGACTGCACCCCTTGAAGATAATCAGTGCTCAGTGTTTGGAGGCTGAGGAGAGGTGAGGAACAGACGTATGACTCAAGCCAAGACTCAAGCCAAGTCTCAAGCCAGTCTATTCTGGTCTCAGTCACAAACCATTATGTGTCTCACCTGAAATGACTTCCTGATTGCATTTCTTTTTTGCTCTATTCTTTTCTGCAAGTGTTCTGAGATGATTCTGAATAGTGTGTGGGGAATGCTTAGGGTCATTTGATACGGACTGAAATCCATCTTTGCTGTCTTTAAAGAAAGCAGTAAGGCCATCCTTCAATTACTTTAGAAGTGGAGCAATAGAATGTGAAAGCTGTCTAATAATAGGGCTCATAACATTGCAAAAAGTAACATGTAGTAGGCTGCTGTGCTCTTTTGATCACACATTTTGTCAGCCTTCATCAACATGGAAAGATTTACGCTTCATTTTGAAAGATAATGAACCTGAATCGTTTGTGTATGTGGATGGGGCATAGCAAATACATACTCCATGGACAAAACAAACCCTGAAATGCTGAAAAAACAATGTCAAACCTAACCGGAGTAGCAGACAGGACCGTGATGTGGCCAGTAGCAGCACACCGCCAAGACTGTCACTGTGATGTGGCCAGTAGCACCACACCGCCCAGACTGTTGCTGTGGTGTGGCCAGTAGCAGCACACCGCCCAGACTGTCACTGTGATGTGGCCAGTAGCAGCACACCGCCCAGACTGTCGCTGTGATGTGGCCAGTAGCAGCACACCGCCAAGACTGTCACTGTGATGTGGCCAGTAGCAGCACACCCCCAAGACTGTCACTGTGATGTGGCCAGTAGCAGCACACCGCCAAGACTGTCGCTGTGATGTGGCCAGTAGCAGCACACCGCCAAGACTGCCGCTGTGATGTGGCCAGTAGCAGCACACCCCCAAGACTGTCACTGTGATGTGGCCAGTAGCAGCACACCGCCAAGACTGCCGCTGTGATGTGGCCAGTAGCAGCACACCGCCCAGACTGTCGCTGTGATGTGGCCAGTAGCAGCACACCGCCAAGACTGTCGCTGTGATGTGGCCAGTAGCAGCACACCGCCAAGACTGCCGCTGTGATGTGGCCAGTAGCAGCACACCGCCCAGACTGTCGCTGTGATGTGGCCAGTAGCAGCACACCGCCAAGACTGTCACTGTGATGTGGCCAGTAGCAGCCACACGCCCAGACTGTCACTGTGATGTGGCCAGTAGCAGCACACCCCCAAGACTGTCGCTGTGATGTGGCCAGTAGCAGCACACCGCCAAGACTGTCACTGTGATGTGGCCAGTAGCAGCACACCCCCAAGACTGTCGCTGTGATGTGGCCAGTAGCAGCACACCGCCAAGACTGTCACTGTGATGTGGCCAGTAGCAGCACACCCCCAAGACTGTCGCTGTGATGTGGCCAGTAGCAGCACACCGCCAAGACTGTCACTGTGATGTGGCCAGTAGCAGCACACCGCCAAGACTGTCGCTGTGATGTGGACAGTAGCAGCACACCGCCAAGACTGCCGCTGTGATGTGGCCAGTAGCAGCACACCGCCAAGACTGTCGCTGTGGTGTGGCCAGTAGCAGCACACCGCCAAGACTGTCGCTGTGGTGTGGCCAGTAGCAGCACACCGCCAAGACTGTCACTGTGGTGTGGCCAGTAGCAGCACACCGCCAAGACTGTCGCTGTGATGTGGACAGTAGCAGCACACCGCCAAGACTGTCACTGTGATGTGGCCAGTAGCAGCACACCGCCAAGACTGTCACTGTGGTGTGGCCAGTAGCAGCACACCGCCAAGACTGTCGCTGTGATGTGGACAGTAGCAGCACACCGCCAAGACTGTCGCTGTGGTGTGGCCAGTAGCAGCACACCGCCAAGACTGTCGCTGTGATGTGGACAGTAGCAGCACACCGCCCAGACTGTCACTGTGGTGTGGCCAGTAGCAGCACACCGCCAAGACTGTCGCTGTGATGTGGCCAGTAGCAGCACACCGCCAAGACTGTCGCTGTGATGTGGCCAGTAGCAGCACACCGCCAAGACTGTCACTGTGGTGTGGCCAGTAGCAGCACACCGCCAAGACTGTCGCTGTGATGTGGACAGTAGCAGCACACCGCCAAGACTGTCGCTGTGGTGTGGCCAGTAGCAGCACACCGCCAAGACTGTCGCTGTGATGTGGACAGTAGCAGCACACCGCCCAGACTGTCGCTGTGATGTGGACAGTAGCAGCACACCGCCCAGACTGTCACTGTGGTGTGGCCAGTAGCAGCACACCGCCAAGACTGTCGCTGTGATGTGGACAGTAGCAGCACACCGCCAAGACTGTCACTGTGATGTGGACAGTAGCAGCACACCGCCAAGACTGTCACTGTGGTGTGGCCAGTAGCAGCACACCGCCAAGACTGTCGCTGTGATGTGGACAGTAGCAGCACACCGCCAAGACTGTCGCTGTGATGTGGACAGTAGCAGCACACCGCCAAGACTGTCGCTGTGATGTGGACAGTAGCAGCACACCGCCCAGACTGTCACTGTGATGTGGCCAGTAGCAGCACACCGCCAAGACTGTCGCTGTGCTGCTTGAGATAAGCGAGGCAACAGCTGTGCCGCTGTATTTTATGTTCTCTCTCTGTCTGGGAAATATGCAATTTGATTTTGCTATTCAGATAGATGTGAAAACATTCATTTGAATGATTTCATTTATCTATTACTCTCCCCACATGCTGGGGAATCAGATATGACTCAAATCAACCAATAAGCATTGCATCTCTGAATGAGCCAATGCTGATGGAGATGAACCACAAAGTCAAAACTCTACCATCATGCTTCACATGGGTGGATTGGTGGATCTATGAGATGACAGCATGAAACGCTGGCAGGGAATGACTCAAAATCCTAATGAGTCATTTCATAGTAGACTTTGGAGAGACTTCTTAAGGCATACAAACATTACTAAGAAAAGTTTAACTTTACCAAGGAGAAAAATAGAATCTACTGTGCGTTACATTTCTGGAGATCTCCATCAACACTCAAGACTTTTCTGCATCACCTGCTGACAGACCAACCTGTGCAGAAGACGAGGAATCAGAGGTTGAAAATGGAAGACACTGAGGGTGTGTGTGTCCCTAGCTTCTGGAAACACAGATCTGCACCCTGGGAGAACACTGAGGGTGTGTGTGTCCCTAGCTTCTGGAAACACAGATCTGCACCCTGGGAGAACACTGAGGGTGTGTGTGTCCATAGCTTCTGGAAACACAGATCTGCACCCTGGGAGAACACTGAGGGTGTGTCCATAGCTTCTGGAAACACAGATCTGCACCCTGGGAGAACACTGAGGGTGTGTCCATAGCTTCTGGAAACACAGATCTGCACCCTGGGAGAACACTGAGGGTGTGTGTGTCCATAGCTTCTGGAAACACAGATCTGCACCCTGGGAGAACACTGAGGGTGTGTCCATAGCTTCTGGAAACACAGATCTGCACCCTGGGAGAACACTGAGGGTGTGTCCATAGCTTCTGGAAACACAGATATACACCCTGGGAGAACACTGAGGGTGTGTCCATAGCTTCTGGAAACACAGATCTGCACCCTGGGAGAACACTGAGGGTGTGTCCATAGCTTCTGGAAACACAGATCTGCACCCTGGGAGAACACTGAGGGTGTGTCCATAGCTTCTGGAAACACAGATCTGCACCCTGGGAGAACACTGAGGGTGTGTCCATAGCTTCTGGAAACACAGATCTGCACCCTGGGAGAACACTGAGGGTGTGTCCATAGCTTCTGGAAACACAGATCTGCACCCTGGGAGGACACTGAAGGGGCTGCATGCACGCCTCCAATTTAAAGCAGCTTTTTCTCTAAGGTAAGTCACAATGAATTTGCCGTATTGAAATATCTTTATTCCTTGTTTGATTCTTTCCTGTGTTGAGTCGTTATTAAGACTGTGAATTAACTATAAGTAATAATAATGTACTAAGAATAATGCTTCCTGTCTCTTATTCCAGGGAAAGACATCACATGGCGCATCCTTGTCAAGTGCCATGAAGAGAATGACAAGGGAGTTATTATTGTCTTCCACGGTTCCCTTGAAAGACCTGTGCAGACTCATCAGTAGTCATTGTGAGGCAAAATGATGGTGCTATTTGCTGATGAATAGGATGATTAAGGTATAGGAACCAGAAAAATCTTGGCACAATGTTCAGAAAATGGATCTCAGCACATGATTCTTAATAAAAAATAAAAATTCTGATAGAATACCATTTATTAGGGGAACATAATTTTGTATTGCCTAACATAGTGCCTAGAGAAGAGCTTACAGTACACAACTATCGTTTTCTCCACAACTGTAATCACAACAACTATCCTGAAATAGCTACACTGCAATACAGAAAGAACCATTTTGAAAAAGTCTGTAAATCGAAAAGAAACATTATCCCGGAGACTTTAGTGTTATCTGCGGTAAGTGTACATCTCAATATGGTGGGGTGAAAAAAGACAGCTGTATGACATGTTCCCACGAAATGTACTTCTCAAGATGGCTTGATGTAGGGGAGAGCGGGGCAGGTTGCATCGAGGGTAGGTTGCATCATTGCCTCTAACTCGCATTAACTTTTTATTGTTATTATTGTTGTAGTTGTAGTAGTAGTAGTAGTTAGTAGTAGTAGTAGTAGTATTAAGACGATGTACGTGTTATAACATGCGCATTAGAGGCAATGATGCAACCTGCCCTCGATGCAACCTGCCCCGCTCTCCCCTACAACAGAGAAGGAATATTTCATTGATTATTCCGATTTCATAACTTCTAGTCTTCAAAATGCCTTGGCTGCCAAATACTAATGTAACCTCCCAAATAAACATTTATAGAAGAATATTGTTTGTTCTTTCTGTTTCCTTTTGATTGACAATTTGAGGATATTCCATAGCCATGACTGTATAGGATATTTGAAACCTTTAGCAAATAAAGAAAACAATTTATTTTCTATCATATCAAGGTTATATGAGAGGTGATGCAACTGTACTTTGCAGGGGGGAGGGGATCCTCTAAATTGTGTATATAAATAATAGCATTTGATGGAGTACATTTTGTCATATTACTCTTAAATTTTCATAGAAAACTTTTTTTTCCAAAAACAGTTGCATTTTTGTATTAGCCATCTCCCTGAAGCTGTGGCGCCCTTCATGGCAGGCTGTTTGAATGCTTGTCCAAGAAGGTGCTCGGCTATTTAAGACTGATGACGTGTATCTAGGTGATGGCTTTGAAGGCCTTATAGGAGGAGCCGGGCTCAGAAAGGGAGGGAATGAAGGAAGGGGAAGATTCTCAACAGGAAGACTTGAATATATCTTAGGTTAGGTTAGGGTTGTTTTTTTTCTTCAAAAGTATTAGTCTCTAAGTGTTTTTTGTCTTGTCTAGATGAACTTTTTTTTCTCGCATATTATGTAACACATAAAATAATTTCATGGCATTTTAAGATAGCAAGGGATGGATGTGCTAAAAATAAATATAATCAACGTCCCCACAAGAACAAGAACAAACAGACAGTTTAGCATTAGTGTCAATAGCTCAAGTTTCTGGTGATGTCCCGAGAAAAATGCAAGCTGGGAACTCAATCATCCCCTGAAGTTGATGTTTGCCATGTGTAAAAAGAGTAGTTTCCATATATTTTAAGACAAGGGATTCACTTCATGCTTACCTTATGCAAGAAGTGAGATCGCTGTGTATCATAATAGGAAACCTGAGCAAAATTGATTGCAGTCTTGATTATATTTGAGGCTGTTTTCATTACTGCTGCTTAGCGCTATTTCCAGGGTACAGGTTGAAGTTCCCAAACTCGGCAACCTCGGGACCAGCACCGAGCCGAGTAATGGAATTTTCCGACTTAGAACGTAGATATATTAAGGGGGAAAAAAGCATGAAGTACACAAAATAACAGTGTACACAACTCTACAGTCACAACACAACTGAACAATAACAACAAACAAATCGGCGGGAGAAACCAAGCGGCCTAGTGTGGTGGCACCTAGCGGCCAACCCGGCAACTACGCGCCGGGTTTTGGGTGTTCTGCCGTGTTTTGGAAAATCCGGAACCATAGCCGAGTTTTGGGTGTTGCCGAGTCTTGGGATGCCGAATTTGGGAACTTCAACCTGTATTGCAACGTTTTATTATATGTTCAAGTATTTTCGCCACTGATATCTAATGAAAAAGGCACATTCTTTTAATGGTTTCTCTTTACAGCACTGGCAGAGGTCATCAGCATCAAGGACTTGGAAAACAAGAGGCTTTTTTATGTTCACTACATTGACTGTAAGTTTTCCTCACAATGAAAGTTGGTATGTATGTGTGTATGTAGTATGTATGTACCTAGTTGTAGCATACGGTACCTGAGCTATTCTCTTGCGGCCCTGTCTCCATATAGATATATATTAAGTTTTTACTGAAATTGATGCACACTGCTGTTATCACCTCTTCTTGTAATCTGTTCCAGTCATCAGTACCTGTGTGTGTGTGTGTGTTTTCGAGTGTCTGTTTACTTATCTTCCAAGACTACATCAATTCTTTGGATATTCCTTCTTAACCCCTTGAGACCCAGATCGTAATTTCGATTGTAATATTACTGCCATTAGACGATTTTTAGTTAATATAAAGCAGCATTTTATAGCTATGACCTGTTTAGTATCCTTGTCCACTAACTAATTTGGTATATTCAGTTACTTTTCGTAATTTTATGGCTAACAACAGACAATTTCATATAGCCAAGGAAAGATCTGGGTGTGAAGGGGTTAAGAATATGGATTAAGCTTATAATGTTGCAACCTTATGCTCTCTCTGCTTCTCTGCAGTGCCACAGAATTCCTATCTTTATAGATAATAAAAGACTAGACGAATGGGTCGAGGAAGATCGGCTCGACTTGCGTAAGATCCAGTACCCGCGGCGCGACCTTGCCTCCTCCACCACGGGTCTCAACACGCCCAAGAAGACCCTGACGGGCGCCACCAACTCCCGCCCCTCCTCACCTGGCCTCACCACGCCAGTGAGTGAGATACAACACACTGTAATTAGCATGCTCCTTTCTGTTGTTGTTGTGTATAGATGGAATTTTGTTTTTGCATTGACATTAAGCATTAATTATTACAAAATGCTAATATACACTATTTAGTATTGACACTGTGTGCTCATCTAATATTCAGGGGAATAAAAATTGCATGATGATTTGAAACTTTGGTGTTATTTTTATCGTTAGTTGTATTCTTTAAAATACTAAAGAAGTCACTTTTCTGTTGTGGCTCAGGACCCAATCACTGGCCCTTCTGTGTTAGCTGCCCTGCACCAAAAACAACAGAAGATCAAAAAAAGGAAGTTGGATCACAATGAGGTAAGATCAGTACTTATGTATTTCATTGTTGGAACCTAAGGGACCTTTCTGGCAGTGTTTTGTACTGATCAAACGCTCACAAATTGTTATCTTGAAGCTCACTTTTAGTTCTGAAATACAGTCGAGCATGCTTCTGCAAATGGTCCTTATGAATTTGTCTTTCACCCATGGTTTGGTTACGATGTTTGAACCCACAAGGCTGTTAGTAAGCATGTCTTGAGAGTATTGGCGGCAGCACACCTAGGTAAGTCTCCATCAGGGGGGTGAGATCAACGGCAGCAGCTTGGTTTGGGTTCAGGGGGCTTACTGGGACAGGGGCTCTATTTGGCTGAGCAATTCCTGGTTCAGGGACTATAGTAATGATGTGGTCTTTGGAGGAAGAAACTTTAGATTATGGCCACAGAGGAACTTTGAATGTGTCACCAGGGAATGCCAGGTGTGGCAGTCATGGCACCACTGTGTCCTGGTGTGGCAGTCATGGCGCCACTGTGGCCTCGTGTGGCAGTCATGGCGCCACTGTGGCCTGGTGTGGCAGTCATGGCGCCGCTGTGGCCTGGTGTGGCAGTCATGGCGCCACTGTGGCCTCGTGTGGCAGTCATGGTGCCGCTGTGGCCTGGTGTGGCAGTCATGGCGCCACTGTGGCCTGGTGTGGCAGTCATGGCGCCACTGTGGCCTAGTGTGGCAGTCATGGCACCGCTGTGGCCTGGTGTGGCAGTCATGGCGCCGCTGTGGCCTGGTGTGGCAGTCATGGCGCCACTGTGGCCTGGTGTGGCAGTCATGGCGCCGCTGTGGCCTGGTGTGGCAGTCATGGCGCCACTGTGGCCTGGTGTGGCAGTCATGGCGCCACTGTGGCCTGGTGTGGCAGTCATGGCGCCACTGTGGCCTGGTGTGGCAGTCATGGCGCCGCTGTGGCCTGGTGTGGCAGTCATGGCGCCACTGTGGCCTGGTGTGGCAGTCATGGCGCCACTGCCAGGGAGCAGCAGGCGCCCTCACAACATTTTCCTTCCTCTTGCATGTCTTTCTTTCTGGCTGATCAAGGGGAATCTTAGAGACCTTGTCCAGAAGAAAGTCTTCCGTGGTACATGGTTATGTGTTGCTCGTGTCACATAATCTGTAAATTGTTTGTGAAGTTCTTGCATTATTACTAAATTTACACTCTTAAAAATTTCTACAAAGTGTAACATAAATCTTCAGTCTTCAAAAGTTCCCATAGGGGCTTTTTTAATTTTTTGTATATAATTTTCTTGAGCAAACTATGAATGGTGCATAGTGATGTGCATATCGGTGACCAATATTTCAGGTTTGTTATACAGTACATCAGGCGCCTAGAATTGAAACGGCACAAGCGCCACTTTTTATCAATGAAAAAAATGCACCTAAAGTGTTTTCAAAGTAAATCAGCAACAAATGAAGATATTAGATTAAACTTTAAGCACGTTTTTCTCAGTTTTTTAAAAGTGGCGCTTGTGCCGTTTCAATTCTAGGCGCCTGATGTATTAAAATCGTTTGACCAGACATGAGACACCCTGATTTGCTGTTCTAATGGGCTTATTATTAATCCATGAATAACAACCATGTCCATGAAGAAGGCCTGTATACTCCTGTATGCCCTTATTAACATCAAAGTGTATCAGATTGATAATAATGTCACCTAACTAAGACCAAAGTTTTCATGTCAGCTCAAGGCAGCTATGAGAGGATGGGACTCAGTAGGGATAGAGGCAGAGGGAGCACCTGCAGGCCCCTCCTCTCCACGATGACTATAGCCTATTTTTTTATTATGGTCAAAATGCAGTAAGGAAGCCACGCCCCCTGCCTCCCCTTCTATTCTACGGGGCAGCTGATTGGTGCATTCCTCGTATCATCACTACCAATCACAATATCTTCACTACTTAACAGCGCGTGACCACTGGACAGAGCAATCTTCACTACAGAGGGTGACAAAATCAAAAATCCCTTTGTAGTGAAGATTGCTCTGTCCAGTGGTCACGCGCTGTTAAGTAGTGAAGATATTGTGATTGGTGGTGATGATACGAGGAATGCACCAATCAGCTGCCACGTAGAATAGAAGGGGAGGCAGGGGGCGTGGCTTCCTTACTGCATTTTGACCATAATAAAACAAATAGACTATTTCTTACCACTAAAGTTCGGTCACTGGGCACTGAATCTTTGCCTCCCTTGAATCACCGAGGGAAGTCACGGCTGGTCTGGGTTGCTCGCCAAATAAACACTTATTCAAATTTTTCATAAGTATTTCTATCTTTGTCTTGGTGAGGCTTGTACCTTACCCCTGCACACTTGCTAGGCCTCCTGTGCATTTGGGACAAGCGCCAATACCTGAATAAAGTCCTGCAGTGGTTGTAAGACAGAGCACAGACACCAAGTGGGGATCCGGGCTCAGTTCAAAGCCTCTGTCTCTCCGTTACGAGGCAAAATGTTTATGATAGACGACGTAATCAGAGAGAATCGCAAAGTTAATTCTTAGGTACCTCGTAAGTTCATGTTATCTCGTAAGTTATAGATATTTGTTTTAATGAGTGCATGTGTATTTAATGCCTCTGTGCTTGGCAGGAAGATGATGGTCGAAGAGCATCCATTGGTTCTCTGGGAGGGTCCATTGGAAGTCCATTGGAGGTTCTATCGGGAGCTTGGGCGACCTTGAGATTCCCCCCCTTGCTCCCCTCACCCCCCTCACCCCCGTCCCTCCAGTCACCCCACAGCAGCAGAATGGTCCCCGGCAGACGGGCTCCCTGGCCACCCACTCCGACGACCACGCCATCACCCGAATCAAAAACATGAAGATGATTGAGCTGGGGAAATTCAGAATAAAGCCGTGGTACTTCTCCCCCTATCCTCAGGTAAAGGTGCTGAGGGTGCTGTGTGCTGGGTGGGTCTGTGTAAAGGTGCTGAGGGTGCTGTGTGCTGGGTGGGTCTGTGTAAAGGTGCTGAGGGAGGCTGTGTGCTGGGTGGGTCTGTGTAAAGGTGCTGAGGGAGGCTGTGTGCTGGGAGGGTCTGTGTAAAGGTGCTGAGGGAGGCTGTGTAAAGGTGCTGAGGGAGGCTGTGTAAAGGTGCTGAGGGAGGCTGTGTGCTGGGAGGGTCTGTGTAAAGGTGCTGAGGGAGGCTGTGTAAAGGTGCTGAGGGAGGCTGTGTAAAGGTGCTGAGGGAGGCTGTGTGCTGGGTGTGTAAAGGCAGTGAGGGTGCTGTGTAAAGATGCTGAGGGAGGCTGTGTGCTGGGTGTGTAAAGGCAGTGAGGGTGCTGTGTAAAGGTGCTGAGGGAGGCTGTGTGCTGGGAGGGTCTGTGTACAGGTGCTGAGGGAGGCTGTGTACTGGGTGTGGCTGTGTAAAGGTGCTGTGTGCTGGGTGGGTCTGTGTAAAGGTGCTGGGTGGGTCTGTGTAAAGGTGCTGAGGGAGGGTCTGTGTATAGGTGCTGAGGGAGGCTGTGTAAAGGTGCTGAAGGAGGCTGTGTAAAGGTGCTGAGGGAGGCTGTGTGCTGGGTGGGTCTGCGTAAAGATGCTGAGGATGCTGTGTGCTGGGTGGGTCTGTGTAAAGGTGCTGAAGGAGGCTGTGTGCTGGGTGGGTCTGTGTAAAGGTGCTGAAGGAGCTGTGTAAAGGTGCTGAGGCGGAACCTGGTGGTGCTGGGAGGTGTGCTGGTTCTGTGTACAATCTTCTTGTAATCTAAACTTTCTATCTGTACATCTTAGTTATTTCATAATTTATTTTCCTCTTCTTTTCTTTATCAGTGATCCAATGAAATAATCTTGACTTGTTTTGCCATAACAGGAAATCACAAGCCTGGACTGCATCTACATCTGTGAATTTTGTCTCAAGTACCGCAAGAGTAGAAAATGTCTGGAGCGACACCTGGTGAGTGGAGTTGTGGTTTGTACTCTCTCTCTCTCTCTCTCTCTCTCTCTCTCTCTCTCTCTCTCTCTCTCTCTCTCTCTCTCTCTCTCTCTCTCTCTCTCTCTCTCTCTCTCTCTCTCTCTCTCTCTCTCTCTCTCTCTCTCTCTCTCTCTCTCTCTCTCTCTCTCTCTCTCTCTCTCTCTCTCTCTCTCTCTCTCTCTCTCTCTTTTTTTTCTCTTTTTTATATTTAAACAACTTACATCATGGTCTCTCTCCCCCTCCCCATGTTTTTAGTTGTACCTAAAAATGACGTTTTTTCTTACTGTTATTCGCTTCTGCAACCAGACTAATCCGTAATGAAACAGTTGTGTAATGAATTCAATGAAGGTAGTAATGACGCGATTATAACTACATTTATTTCCTTGCCATGAATTCAATGAAGGTAGTAATGACGCGATTATAACTACATTTATTTCCTTGCCATGAATTCAATGAAGGTAGTAATGACGCGATTATAACTACATTTATTTCCTTGCCATGAATTCAATGAAGGTAGTAATGACGCGATTATAACTACATTTATTTCCTTGCCATGAATTCAATGAAGGTAGTAATGACGCGATTATAACTACATTTATTTCCTTGCCATGAATTCAATAAAAGGAGTAATGACGCGATTATAACTACATTTATTTCCTTGCCATGAATTCAATAAAAGGAGTAATGACGCGATTATAACTACATTTATTTCCTTGCCATGAATACAATGAAGGTAGTAATGACGCGATTATAACTACATTTATTTCCTTGCCATGAATTCAATGAAGGTAGTAATGACGCGATTATAACTACATTATTTCCTTGCCATGAATTCAATGAAGGTAGTAATGACGCGATTATAACTACATTTATTTCCTTGCCATGAATACAATGAAGGTAGTAATGACGCGATTATAACTACATTTATTTCCTTGCCATGAATTCAATAAAAGGAGTAATGACGCGATTATAACTACATTTATTTCCTTGCCATGAATTCAATGAAGGTAGTAATGACGCGATTATAACTACATTTATTTCCTTGCCATGAATACAATGAAGGTAGTAATGACGCGATTATAACTACATTTATTCCTTGCCATGAATTCATGAAGGTAGTAATGACGCGATTATAACTACATTTATTTCCTTGCCATGAATTCAATAAAAGGAGTAATGACGCGATTATAACTACATTTATTTCCTTGCCATGAATTCAATAAAAGGAGTAATGACGCGATTATAACTACATTATTTCCTTGCATGAATTCAATAAAAGGAGTAATGACGCGATTATAACTACATTTATTTCCTTGCCATGAATACAATGAAGGTAGTAATGACGCGATTATAACTACATTTATTTCCTTGCCATGAATTCAATAAAAGGAGTAATGACGCGATTATAACTACATTTATTTCCTTGCCATGAATACAATGAAGGTAGTAATGACGCGATTATAACTACATTTATTTCCTTGCCATGAATTCAATAAAAGGAGTAATGACGCGATTAAACTACATTTATTTCCTTGCCATGAATTCAATGAAGGTAGTAATGACGCGATTATAACTACATTATTTCCTTGCCATGAATTCAATAAAAGGAGTAATGACGCGATTATAACTACATTTATTTCCTTGCCATGAATACAATGAAGGTAGTAATGATGCGATTATAACTACATTTATTTCCTTGCCATGAATTCAATGAAGGTAGTAATGATGCGATTATAACTACATTTATTTCCTTGCCATGAATTCAATAAAAGGAGTAATGACGCGATTATAACTACATTTATTTC
Organism: Chionoecetes opilio; assembly: GCA_016584305.1. Lineage (NCBI taxonomy): Eukaryota > Metazoa > Arthropoda > Malacostraca > Decapoda > Majidae > Chionoecetes > Chionoecetes opilio. The sequence goes on from JACEEZ010019693.1 coordinate 105,117, forward strand.
CTTGCCATGAATACAATGAAGGTAGTAATGATGCGATTATAACTACATTTATTTCCTTGCCATGAATTCAATGAAGGTAGTAATGACGCGATTATAACTACATTTATTTCCTTGCCATGAATTCAATAAAAGGAGTAATGACGCGATTATAACTACATTTATTTCCTTGCCATGAATACAATGAAGGTAGTAATGATGCGATTATAACTACATTTATTTCCTTGCCATGAATACAATGAAGGTAGTAATGATGCGATTATAACTACATTTATTTCCTTGCCATGAATTCAATGAAGGTAGTAATGACGCGATTATAACTACATTTATTTCCTTGCCATGAATTCAATAAAAGGAGTAATGACGCGATTATAACTACATTTATTTCCTTGCCATGAATTCAATGAAGGTAGTAATGACGCGATTATAACTACATTTATTTCCTTGCCATGAATTCAATGAAGGTAGTAATGACGCGATTATAACTACATTTATTTCCTTGCCATGAATTCAATAAAAGGAGTAATGATGCGATTATAACTACATTTATTTCCTTGCCATGAATTCAATAAAAGGAGTAATGACGCGATTATAACTACATTTATTTCCTTGCCATGAATTCAATAAAAGGAGTAATGACGCGATTATAACTACATTTATTTCCTTGCCATGAATTCAATAAAAGGAGTAATGACGCGATTATAACTACATTTATTTCCTTGCCATGAATTCAATAAAAGGAGTAATGACGCGATTATAACTACATTTATTTCCTTGCCATGAATACAATGAAGGTAGTAATGATGCGATTATAACTACATTTATTTCCTTGCCATGAATTCAATGAAGGGAGTAATGACGCGATTATAACTACATTTATTTCCTTGCCATGAATTCAATAAAAGGAGTAATGATGCTATTATAACTACATTTATTTCCTTGCAGCACAAATGTCCCTTCAAACACCCGCCTGGAAACGAGATCTACCGTAAAAGTTCAGTGTCCTTCTTTGAGCTGGACGGCCGCAAGAACAAGCTGTACGCGCAGAACCTGTGTCTGCTGGCCAAGTTGTTCCTGGACCACAAGACGCTCTACTACGACACCGACCCCTTCCTCTTCTACGTCATGACCGAGTGTGACATGCGAGGCTACCATATTGTGGGCTATTTCTCTAAGGTAAGATGGGGCCCACAACATAATTTCTACTGTAATTTGCCCACCATTAGATGATTTTAACCCCTTCGCGCCCAGATCTTTCCTTTGCCATAAAAAATTGTCTGTTGTGGAGCCATAAAAGTACGAAAAGTAACTTAATATACCAAATTAGTTAGTGGACAAGGATACTAAACTGGTCATAGCTATAAAATATTACTTATAGTCACTAAAAATCGTCTAATGGTACCCAAATGACAATGGAAATTACGTTCTGGGTCTCAAGGGGTTAATGAATGTAAGCAATATTCTACAGATATGACCTGTTTAAGATTCTTATTCACTAGCTGATTTGGTATATTAAGTAACTTCGTAATTTTATGGCTAACAACAGACAATTTTATATATATCTAAATGAAAGATCTGGGCGTGAAGGGGTTAAGCTTTACAGTGCATGTCTTTATTCCCTTCATGTTGTAGCCTATATTGTCTAAAAGAGAGAAAGATAGAGTTCAGAGAATCATTCCTTCAACTTTATACTGTCTTCTTAACCCCTTCACGCCCAGATCTTTCCTTGGCTATATAAAATTGTATGTTGTGGAGTCATAAAAGTACGAAAAAGTAACTTAATATAGGTACCAAATTTTCTAGTGGACAAGGATACTAAACAGGTCATAGCTATAAAATATTACTTATAGTCACTAAAAATCGTCTAATGGTACCCAAATAACCATGGAAATTACGTTCTGGGTCTCAAGGGGTTAATAATAAAGCAATAGAAAGAACTTGGAAGACATATAAACTTTTTGTTCAGCTTGGGATGCTCATGCTGGCGTACAAGGTGACCGGGTGTCAATACAAGGCTACAGATAGTACAGTAATCCTGTTCACCTACTCATGAAAGACCAACAGTAATTCTGTTCACCTACTCATGAAAGACCATCACTACTGCTTCCAAATTGAAGAGCTGGAATTTATAGTACAGTAAATATACTTGAGACCACAAGAGTTACTTCCTTAACCCCTTCACACTCAGATCTTTCCTTTGCTATAAAAAAATGTATGTTGTCGAGCCATAAAATTACTAAAAAAGTAACTAAATATACCAAGTTAGCTACTGGACAAGGATATTAAACAGGTCATATCTATGAAATATTGCTTATGTTAACCCCTTGAGACCCAGAACGTAATTTTCATTGTAATATAACCCCCATTCGACGATTTTAATGAACATAGCAATATTATAGAGATATGAACTGTTTAATATCCTTGTCCATTAGCTAATTTGGTTTATTTAGTTACTTTTTCGTAGTTTTATGGCTAACAACAGACGATTTCATATATAGCAAAGGAAAGATCTGGGCGTGAAGGGTTTAATTAAAATTGTTGAATGGTGGTGGTTATACAATGGAAGTTAGGTTCTGGTCCTGAAGGGGTTAATGCGTTGGTGCCCTGGCCGGGGCGGCGTGTGTCTGCACTACAGTGACCTTACATAGTGGACTGACAACTCAGTGGCCTTTTTCTTGCTTTGGTTTTTTTCTTTGCCCTTAGAGATTTCTTTCCTTTGAGATGTAAAAACGATAATAGTAAAAATTATGATAATAATCTGACTACCGTATTTTACGGCTTATAAGACGCACTTTTTCCCCAAAAAAATACCCTGAAAAATACTCATGCGTCTTCCAGATGAATGTTGTAGGAGGTTAGCTTAGGTAGCTATTCAATTCAGCCTCTTATATGATGTAACCTCAGTACTTATCTGTTACAAGGATTTCAAATACCATAAGACATTCAAATCAACTAATCTGTCTTCACACTGTGCTATTTACTGCAGTACTGGCAGAAGCCATTCCGCCTCGGCAGATTGGCGCCAACAGCCATTCCGTATATAAGGAACTTTGTTTGTTACATTATATGAAAGTTTGTATATAAATATACATGCAGCCAGCCATCACAAATACTACACGCATACAGGAAAAGTCAAACAATGCGTGGTGAGGCACAGGAGGCAGGCAACGTAGTGAGGCACGGGAGGACGAGAGGTGTTTACACTCTGGACAACAAAGCCAGACTCAGCTGAGCGGCACATCAGGCAGGCATGCAGCTGCACACCGCCGCGGTCGGGTTTGTTTTCACTCCCGCCGTCAGAGCTGCGTGTATACATGTTCAGCCAGCCAACATAACGATTTACTTATACAGGGAGGTCCCGAAGATACGAGCAGTTAGGTTCCACCTGGCATACTCATAAAGCGAAATCTCGTATAACGAAACACATAACTAATGGTAAAATATAGGTTTGGTTCCAGGACCAATTTTATAAAAAAAAAGACAAAAAAAAACGACATGTTTTCAAGCTAAAATAAACTATAGCAAACACAACAAACACACAGCGTCTATATTACCCACACTGTACTACCTATTCTGTAGAAAAAGCATTCTGAAAGAGAAAATAGCACACAAAATAACATAACTGCACATTAATTAAACATAAAACGTGCATAACAAGCAAAAAAGACGTTGTAATGATACGACGCCGCGTGATACAAGAGAAGGTAGTGTAGCGGTCCCAAGGTTGGGGCCGCACACCTGCTAATTACCCCTAAAGGTCAGGCCACGCCATATGCTTAATTACCCTTCAGGTCACGCCTTGCTAGGGGTGACCTGACTGCGGTCCCAAGGTTGGGGCCGCACACCTGCTAATTACCCCTAAATGTCATGTGGCACCATATGCTTCATTACCCTTCAGGTCACGCCTTGCTAGGGGTGACCTCACTGGGGTCAACCAAATCCCCCTTTGTCCAGCCCAGGAGTGGTAGGGCGCGCATTTTGAACTTGATAATTTTACTCACCCCAGTCTGAATGTCGTATCATTGGATTTTCGATCTCGTATATTGAAAATAGACCCTAATTTACACATCTCGTATCATCGGATTCTCGTATACCGAATGCTCGTATAACGGGACCTCCCTGTACTACTATCGCATACAAGCTAAAAAATGAAATGGCTGATGAGCAGGGCTGAATGAAGATAATGAATAGTGAGTGTAGTCTTGTGTGAAAATGACTGTATATCAGACAACAGTTTTGGTGATCTGAATTTTTACATTTTTTCTTAGAAATTTCTTTCTCAAATCATTGTGCGTCTTCCAAGATGCAGCGTTTTATAAGCCCTAAAATACGGTAATCGATTATTCAAATTTTATCTAAAAATCAGCCACTTTGTGCACGGCTCTCATTCAATGCCACATGAGAGAAAGTTGTCTCTTTCAAGTCTCAGTGCTGATGATTCTAGCAAGATACAAAATTATCCAAAGAAATCCAAGTCATTCAGCTTAGCTATTGGCACACGTTCAGATGTGTAACATGTTAACCCCTTCACGCCCAGATCTTTCCTTTGCTATACAAAATTATCTAGTTAGCCATAAAACTACGAAAAATAACTAAATAAACCAAATTAGCTAGTGGACAAGGATACTAAACAGGTCATAGCTATAAAAACGTTGCTTATATTCATTAAAAAAATCTAATGGTGGTCAAATTACAATGGAAATTACGTTCTGGGTCTCAAGGGGTTAATACCAGACAGGGGTAAGGGAATGATTAATATTCTTGCCCTCACTGTTCCTTCCTTCCCTCCCAGGAGAAGGAGTCGTCTGAGGACTACAACGTGGCGTGCATCCTCACGCTGCCGCCCTACCAGCGCAAAGGCTACGGCAAGCTACTCATTGAATTCAGTAAGCCCTACGGTGATTCATGGGTTTGTAGGAAGGTTTATGTAGTGGTGTGTAGTACTTGATACATCTTGATACATTTCCTTCAAGCAGATACCAGATTTTTTGTTCAAAGGAAAATAGTTGGGGAGTGAAATTTTTTTTTTTTTTTTTTTTTTTTTTTTTTATCCCTCGTAAATAATTTTTTTTTTTTATTTTTCTGCGTCAGTCTCATAACGTGAGAATTTTTTTTTTTTTGGGGTCATCGTCCCTCAATAATGTAAAATACATTTTTTTTTTTTTTTATCATATCCCCATATATATTCCCCTATTTTTCGAATCCCTTGCATTATCCCACTTCGTCCTTGCCAATTAGCCGGACATCAGAGGTCTATTAGCCATTCAGTTGACGAGATTTATGAACCACGTGATTGACACATGCAGATCAACACATCAATCCCAGGTTATGAACTGTCCAAGTTTGAAGGGAAGACCGGCTCCCCTGAGAAGCCCCTCAGTGACTTGGGGCTGCTCTCCTACCGCTCCTACTGGAAACAGACCATATTGGAGATTCTCATAGCCCTGAAGCCTCAAGAGGGGCAGGAGAAGCCCCAACTCACGATTAAGTAAGTACAGGGAGGGCCATTGCAGATTATTTATAGGAAATGTCAGAATCAATGTCAAGCTCCTAAAAGTAAATAACTCTCTCTCTCTCTCTCTCTCTCTCTCTCTCTCTCTCTCTCTCTCTCTCTCTCTCTCTCTCTCTCTCTCTCTCTCTCTCTCTCTCTCTCTCTCTCTCTCTCTCTCTCTCTCTCTCTCTCTCTCTTTATATGAGAGGTCTGAATTTTTTTCGTTATCATTATCATTATATTGTAATGTGAGGAAATAGTTGGGTGTGTGATTTAGTCCCACTCGACTGTCACTGTGTGTTATGTGACCCAGAAGTAACCTTGGACGTAGTTGTTAAGTTAGTGGTTGTTAAGCATCCCACTTAGCACTATATAGTGACTGTTTCATAGGCATCTCAGGCATTGATTTCCCTCTCACTTTCCTCCCTAACCAGTGAAATATGTGAACAAACCAGCATAAAGAAAGAAGACGTGATATCCACGCTCACCAACCTGGAGCTGATCAACTACTACCGCGGCCAGTACATCCTCACCCTCAACAAGGAGCTGGTCGACCTTCACAGAAAGATCATGGAGAAGAGAAAAGTGAGGATAGACTCAAAGTATCTGCACTGGACACCCAAAGACTGGGCCAAGAGGGGCAAATGGTAGTGGGAGAGTGGTGGCGCACCCTCAATGTGATAAACCCACGCACAACACCATGGCTCTTTTGGCAGGTAAAGTGCAAGTGATAATTGTAACTAAGGACATAGAGATTAACATAATAATAAAAGTAATGATGAAATTGTTAAGATAGTCATTGGCCTAATTGACAGTTGGAGTGGGATCCTGTTAAGCCACATGTCCCACTAGCACTTTTTCTGTCTAGTTTTTTCAGCAACTTTCTAAAAACTAACAATTTTCTGACTGCAAGCCGTCACCCACACACTTGACTGATTGACTGATTGACTGATTCAGACGGAAAAACTAGACAGAACGAGAAAAAAACAACGGAAATCGTAAAACTAGACGGAAAAAGTGCTAGTGTGACGCCACCTTTAGTCAGTAGTCCTGAACCAAGCTCTGTCCTGAGTACAAGCTTAACCTCAGGGAAGGAATGGCCTGACCTCTCAGCTGTTGTTATTCTCACAACTATTGGGAATGAAGAGACAAATGAATAAAGAACCAGCGAGTGGGGTGGATAAAGCCTAACCTAACCTAACCCATTCCTAACCCAACCTAACCTAACCTAACCCATTCCTAACCTAACCTAATCTAACCCATTCCTAACCTAACCTAACATCGCCCCTTCCTAACCTAACCCTTCCTAACCCCTTCCTAACCTAACCTAACCCATTTCTAACCTAACCTGACCCATTCCTAACCTAACCTAAACCTAAAGACCCATGCTAATGCTATGCCACAAGGGAATGTTAAGAGATCCGGGGTTAGTGTTAGGGATGTTAATGGTCCTTGGCTCGGTCTGCTGGCAATTCTTTTTATTGTTCTGTTTGTCCGGGAATGATCATACATATTCTTCCAGTAGGAAACAATATTGCCACCTTTACAAATTTAATGGATGACCAGATAATTATTTGTGAATTCTTACAAACAAAATTACAGAAGAACAAGAAGCTACCGTTGTCAATATTGCAGTTTCTAAATTACGTCTTGATCAACACCCTCGACTACCTTGGTCTACTAAAGAAGCCTACTAGGGCAAGACAACGACAACGGCATACTTAAGGTACGTGTGCGACTCATTTAAGTTCATTTATAAGTGGTCATGGCAGGCAGAGGTGTATCAGCCTCTAGCAAGTTACCACTCCGTCCTTCAAGGTACGTTGGCGAGTCGTTCATTGTATTGTAGTACAGGTTGAAGTTCCCAAACTCGGCAACACCCAAAACTCGGCTATGGTTCCGGATTTTCCAAAACACGGCAGAACACCCAAAACCCGGCGCGTAGTTGCCGGGTCGGCCGCTGGTGCCACCACACTAGGCCGCTTGATTTCTCCCGCCGATTTGTTTGTTGTTATTGTTCAGTGGTGTTGTGACTGTAGAGCTGTGTACACTGTTATTTTGTGTACTTCTACAGGTCTGTTATTGGTATTATGGCTCCCAAACGTCCAGGAACACCTACTGGTGGAAGTGAAAAGAAAAGGCTGATTTTCATGTTTTTTTTCCCCCTTAATATATCTACCTTCTAAAAGTCGGAAAATTCCATTACTCGGCTCGGCGCTGGTCCCGAGGTTGCCGAGTTTGGGAACTTCAACCTGTATACACACAGGCTGCACGTGAGCTGGAAGGCAAATGTGACGTAACGAATGGCAGCGTGACTCGTGAAGATGGAAACGTAGGCTTTCATAGTGCTGAGTTGTGCCAATATGCTTCCTTACTTCCTTGGTTTACTTGGTATTTGAGTCAAGGCTCACAGTGGTGGTGGTCCAGCGCTGCGTCCAGTCCTGCCGGCATTCCTATCTAAAGGCCCACCACCTGGTCAGGTAGGGTGCTGGAGGGGGTAGTATTCCAGTCTGACACCGAATTCACTTTGATTGATGAAATTGTTTTTTTCTGGTGAGTTTTGATGTGTTTGAATTAATCTGCTAACCATTCATGTCGCAAATCACTTTTTTATTTTTTTATTTTTTTATTGTGTTTTATTGTGATTTGCGACCAAAAAGATTGAAACACACATTGAATCTAATCGAACCTATACCTAACCTAACCTTTACCTAACCTATCCTATAGCTAACCTAACTAACCTTTACTTAACTTTAAAAAAAAATAATAATAATAATAAATTGCGACAGAAACGGTTAGCAGATTCATTCAAAGCACATCAAAACTCACCAGAAAAAGATAGTTTCGTCAATCAAAGGGAATTCGGTGTCAGACTGAAAATTTACCGCTGGGGGTCCTACACTATACTTGGCAGTGTATCCCAGTGCTGGAGGCTCATCGGCGCTCCGTAGTATTGGTTCTACTGCAGTTTAGTACATTACAAGGCACATAATAATAATACGTAATAATAATTTTATTCTCACCCGAAGGCATACAAGAAAAGCAACAACATAATATATGGACGAGAGAATGAACTTAAGTACTAAAGCAAATAATTGATAATAGCTATATACCTCTATAATAATAATAATAATAATTTTAATATCACCCGGAGGCATACAGGCAAAAAAAAAAAAAATATGACAGAGTTAACTTAAGTACTAGAGCAAAAAAAATAGTTAACACCGTCCTTAACTTGTAGATCTGACCATTTGCAGTATTTATAACCCCTATATCAGCCGTCGGAAATTGATAATAACAGAAGGCCGCCAATAATAAATGGGGGGCCGCAGCCGTCCCAGTTAGGTTAGGTTACGTAACCAATGTCCAGGTTAGGTTTGTCAACTAGTGAGGGGTCTGGGGGAGCGCAGGCCCGCATTAGTTAGTACGAACATGTCAGTTAGGTTTACTGAGGGTTGGGAGCGCAGGCCCGCTTAGTAGGTGTACAAATCCCTGTACAGTATTGTATTAAACTGCACTTTTACCTAATCAATGCACGAATTGATAAACTGATAAACATTAAACAAAATAATCATGAGTGTGGCAATATTTAGAGGTACTGAGCGTGCATATTTTTTTTTTTTACATCTGTGCCTATAGCGCCTGTAGACAGTGACTTCTAAGGCTCGGATGATAGGCCCTGGAGGTTCACTTGAGGGCTGTGATGGTTGGCCCTTGCCCGTGGTGGCGCAGGCAGGATTTGTATTGTGACCCCTGTGATTAGAGGCTCATGCCGTCCCCCTGTGTCCTCCGATGCACTCGTAATCGAAGGTAGAGTTAATGGGCAGGGCATGTGGGTGTTCTTAGGCCACTCGACGGTGCAGAAAGATTTTGGTTCTCATCGGGGATCGAACTCGGGTCACCGAGAACGCCACTTGCTAACCCCTCTGCTACCGCCTCCCCAAACAGTACCCAGACAGGAAGGTCACAAACACTTGGATTACATTGTTTTATTAGGAATAGTAAAATACGTACGGTAGCTACAGGTCCAGTTTGACACCGAATTCACTTTGGTGGACAAAATATTTTTCTGATGATTTTTGATGTGTTTAGAATTAGCTAATCTGCTAACCCTTTCTGTTGCAAATATATATTTTTTTTTATATATGTGTGTGATTTGCAAAATTATTGAAAATCATGAAATCGGGTCATTTTTCCCGATTGATGAGGTTATTTATTTAGTTAACGCTAATTTATGCATGGTTCTAATTTATTTATCAGAAAACTAAATATATCAATGGAAAGCTAATGAAATTCCGCTTCTATTGATTTTGTCCATGTAAAAAGTTTTCGAGCAAAATATTAAATGGGAGCTGGAGTTGGTGAATATCAAAGTTCATGCATATTTCTTGAGTCTCATAATGGCCTCTCTTTAGGGTGTTTTACGGTTTTTTATTTGATAATATTATAGAACAAGCATTTCCGAAGATAAAAGTATATCTTTTATACTGATAAACATATATTTGGTAGGGGAAAATTACCATAAGCTGGCAAACACGGGCGGCAAGTGGAGTTTGTTGGTCCTCCAGCTCGCTCCGACGGGCGGCATTTGGCTTGAAGACCCTAGATCGTGACGTCAGTGCAAGACACCTATAGTCGCCAGTCACTTGCCACTGCACTAATGTCCCCAGGTACAATATATTATGAATTTTAGCATCACTATGCAGACTTTTATGTGCCACTGAAGACGCATGCACAGTAGTTTATATTATGTACATCACACTACATGTCTTCAGTGGCACATACAAGGCTGTAGTGATGCTAAAATTCGTACTATATTGTACCTGGCGACATTAGTGCAGTGGCAAGTGACTGGCGACTATAGTGTTATCTACGGTACTTGTTACCCCTGCAAAGAAGCGTTTTCTATCGTCAATATTAAGAACATTTTGGAAGCAGAGACTTGCATAAACTCAACTACAGAAGTTTACACCAGCTCGGCCTTCCCCCACCTAGGTATCAAAAAGGTATATTTATCCACTTGGCGTGTGTCCTGTGGGGTATCCTGGCGTGATATTTGACATAACTTAGTTTTTTCTTTTACCCTACGGTAGATAACACTATAGTCGCCAGTCACTTGCCACTGCACTAATGTTTTGTTTTGTAAAGGTTTATTGTACAATTAAGCATACAGGACATACACACACAATACAAGCATGTACAGAAATGCATATGCAGGAGCAAAGAAGTGCAAAGCGGGCATCAGCCCGCCAGTGAGGAGGGTATCCCGTCAGGCTACGGGAGGGTCGCGTGGAGGCGTGGTGACGGTGAGTCACCTGCGTCACTGGTCACCCTGCCGGGCGCGGCGGGGTGTGGGTACGTGATATGTCAGCGGGGAGGGGGCGTTGCTCGCAGCACCCGCAACATCACGTCTCTCGGGGTGTGGCGGACCATGAGGGCGGCCCTGCCTTCACGCCCACTCAGCAGCCCCCCACCTGCAGGCTGGGCGGCGGGGGCCGGGCCGGGGCTCAGGAGGGCGGTGGCGCACTGCACTAATGTTGCCAGGTACAATATATTATGAATTTTAGCATCACTATACAGACTTTTATGTGCCACTGAAGACGCATGCACAGTAGTTTATATCATGCACATCACACTACACGTCTTCAGTGGCACATAAAAGTCTGTAGGGATGCTAAAATTCGTAATATATTGTACCTGGCGACATTAGTGCAGTGGCAAGTGACTGGCGACTATAGTGTTATCTACGGTATTTGTTACCCCTGCAAAGAAGCGTTTTCTATCGAAGCGTTTTCTATCAATATTAAGAACATTTTGGAAGCAGAGACTTGCATAAACTCAACTACAGAAATTTACACCAGCTTAACTTAAGCGGCTATTACCGAGACCACCGAGAGACAAGGCCTGGTGGATCGCCCGTGACGTCACACCATAAGGATACCACCCGCTCCGCTCCCCGTACAAGTTTACCTGCCTAATATAATGTTTATCAGTATAAAAGATATACTGTTATCTTCGGAAATGTTTGTTCTATAATATTATCAAATAAAAAACCGTAAAACACACAAAGAAAAGGCCATTATGAGACTTTCAAGAAATATGCATTAACTTAAACTCTTTGCCATTTAATATTTTGCTCGCAAACATTTTACATGGAGAATATCAATAGAAGCGGAGTTTAATTAGCTTTCCATTGATATATTTCGTTTAGTGATAAATGAATTAGCGGCATGCATAAATTAGCGTTAACTAGATATAAAAAATCATGAAATCGGGTAATTTCCTACCTAATATATGTTTATCAGTATAAAATATATACTGTTATCTTCGGAAATGTTTGTTCTATAATATTATCAAATAAAAAACCGTAAAACACATTAAAGAAATGCCATTATGAGACTTTCAAGAAATATGCATGAACTTAAACTTTTCGCCATTTAATATTTTGTGAAAAAAACTTTTTACATGGAGAATATCAATAGAAGCGGAATTTAATTAGCTTTCCATTGATATATTTCCTTTTCTGATGAATAAATTAGAACTATGCATAAATTAGCGTTAACTAAATAAATAACATCATGAAATCGGGTAATTTCCCAGATTTCATGATGTTATTTATTTAGTTAACGCTAATTTATGCATGGTTCTAATTAGTTTATCAGAAAAGGAAATATATCAATGGAAAGCTAATTAAATTCCGCTTCTATTTATATTCTCCATGTAAAAAGTTTTTTCACAAAATATTAAATGGCGAAAAGTTTAAGTTCATACATATTTCTTGAAAGTCTCATAATGGCATTTCTTTAGTGTGTTTTACGTTTTTTTTATTTGATAATATTATAGAACAAACATTTCCGAAGATAACAGTATATGTTTTATACTGATAAACATATATTAGGTAGGAAATTATACGATTTCATGATTTTTTATATCTAGTTAACGCTAATTTATGCATGCCGCTAATTCATTTATCACTAAACGAAATATATCAATGGAAAGCTAATTAAACTCCGCTTCTATTGATATTCTCCATGTAAAATGTTTGCGAGCAAAATATTAAATGGCGAAGAGTTTAAGTTAATGCATATTTCTTGAAAGTCTCATAATGGCCTTTTCTTTGTGTGTTTTACGGTTTTTTATTTGATAATATTATAGAACAAACATTTCCGAAGATAACAGTATATCTTTTATGCTGATAAACATTATATTAGGTAGGTAAACTTGTACGGGGAGCGGAGCGGGTGGTATCCTTATGGTGTGACGTCACGGGCGATCCACCAGGCCTTATCATCTCGGTGGCCACGCTATTACACGGGCACTATTCTGCTCAGTGAGCAGATTTCACTGAGCAGTTTTGAGGATTTTGCTCGATGAAAGCCTGTTTGGTTGAGCAAACAGAGAACTACTTCGAAGCTATTTTTGCTCGTCATTTGAGTGAGCAAAAACGTTTTCTGTTATAAAGGACCGAAATTAGTGGATGACTATATTATTTATTGCAAGATCATTTTCTTCTAAAACTCTCATAAAGACATCAACATGCCTGCTGACTGGACAGACGAGATGGAAAGCTTACTGATTGACTTAGTTCAGGCACATCCTACAATATGGAACATATATAGCCCTTTATTTGTTAAAAAAAACATTAAAAAAGAAAACATACACCCTCAATACCTAAGAAGTGAGACCTAAGTCATTTATTTACGGTGATACACAGGCGACAGGTGTGTTGCGAGGCCGTACAGGTGTGTAGTGACAGGTGTGGTGTATATGGCAAAGCGAGAGAGGCTAAGAGTGCAGTGTTAGCACCCGAGTGTGTGTGTCTGACCTAAAGAGCGAACGCGTAGTTCTCGTCCACTATAACGGCGTCAGCCCCGTACCACCACGGCCACGGGTACGGTGCGGGCCACAGTGGTCCATAGAAGCTACTCACCGGGATTACAGGAAGTTTAAATGAATCAAAAGCCTTTGGCCTAATCAAAAAAACTTTCTTAATTAGGTATATTGAATTGAAAGTAGTTAGTTTCGTACACTGATTTTGAGTATTTTCGTACATACCTGATGTCATTTCGTAACTCTAGTAGTCAAGTTCAACTCTGCGCTGAGTGTACGAAACGACTATGGTTTCATATAGACTACGAAACAACTTTTGGTAATAATGGACGAGAGTTTCGCGGTCGTTTTCAGAGACACCAACTATTTTTGGTAAAACTTTGGAAGAAGTCCTTCACCCCTATCTTTTTTTTCTTCCCCCTATAGCCAACAAGCGTGGAGAACTGGCGGGAATACGGGGTTTTTGGGTGAGGGAAGCAAATATAAGTGATTTATGGCTCCCCAAAAAATCATCAAAGTCACTATAAGTAAAAATCTAACCTAACCTAACCTTAACCACAAAGTATACCTAACCTAAACTAACCTAACCTTAACCACAAAGTATACCTAACCTAACCTAACCTTAACCACAAAGTATACCTAACCTAACCTAACCTTAACCACAAAGTATACCTAACCTAACCTAACCTTAACCACAAAGTATACCTAACCTAACCTAACCTAACCTTAACCACAAAGTATACCTAACCTTAACCACAAGGTATACCTAACCTAACCTAACCTTAACCACAAAGTATACCTAACCTAACCTAACCTTAACCACAAAGTATACCTAACCTAACCTAACCTTAACCACAAAGTATACCTAACCTAACCTAACCTTAACCACCAAGTATACCTAACCTTAACCACAAAGTATACCTAACCTAACCTAACCTAACCTTAACCACAAAGTATACCTAACCTAACCTAACCTAACCTAACTGGACTTAGAATTTTTTGAGGCACCTCATATTTCATAGCGGCCGTGTGGGTTAACCAAGGCTGAGCGCACGCTGGAAACTTTACAGATGTGAAGTACAATAAGCATACAATACAGTGCGGTAGTTCATTTCAGTCAAAGCCGGAAGGATGAGTTCCAAAGTATTTCCCTATTTTTTCTTGGCCTACAATAGGTGCTTGTTCTAATGGAGAGTTTTATTTTGCGCAACCCCCCCCCCCCCCCCAAATGTAATAATGAAACCTAACCTAACCTTATAGGTTTTAATGAAACTTAACCTAACCTTAAAGGTTTTAATGAAACCTAACCTAACCTTAAAGGTTTTAATGAAACCTAACCACCTAACCTTATAGGTTGTAATGAAACCTAACCTAACTTTAACCACAAAGTATATATATATATATATTTTTTTTTTTTTTTTTTTTTTTTTGCGCAAAATAAAGCTATCTCCATTACAACAAGCACCGCTTATTAAGGCGCTATTACACGGACACTTTTCTGCTCAGTGAGCAGCTGCTCACTGAGCAGATTTCACTGAGCTGCTCAACGAAACTATTACACGGTGATCTGTGTTTTGATGAGCAAAATGCATACAGACCTGAGTGCGGTAATGATACAAATGATCATAGCGCTTCCTAATAAGCGGTGCTTGTTGTAATGGAGATAGCTTTATTTGCGCAAAAAAAAAAAAAAAAAAAAAAAAAAAAGTATACTTTGTGGTTAAAGTTAGGTTAGGTTTCATTACAACCTATAAGGTTAGGTTAGGTTTCATTAAAACCTTTAAGGTTAGGTTAAGTTTCATTAAAACCTTTAAGGTTAGGTTAAGTTTCATTAAAACCTATAAGGTTAGGTTAGGTTTCATTATTACATTTTTTTTGGGGGGGGTGGGGGGTTGCGCAAAATAAAACTCTCCATTAGAACAAGCACCTATTATAGGCCAAGAAAAAATATGGAAATACTTTGGAACTCATCCTTCCGGCTTTGACTGAAATGAACTACCGCACTGTATTGTATGCTTATTGTACTTCACATCTGTAAAGGTTCCAGCGTGCGCTCAGCCTTGGTTAACCCACACGGCCGCTATGAAATATGAGGTGCCTCAAAAAATTCTAAGTCCAGTTAGGTTAGGTATACTTTGTGGTTAAGGTTAGGTTAGGTTAGGTTAGGTATACTTTGTGGTTAAGGTTAGGTATACTTTGTGGTTAAGGTTAGGTTAGGTTAGGTATACTTTGTGGTTAAGGTTAGGTTAGGTTAGGCTAGGTATACTTTGTGGTTAAGGTTAGGTTAGGTTAGGTATACCTTGTGGTTAAGGTTAGGTATACTTTGTGGTTAAGGTTAGGTTAGGTTAGGTTAGGTATACTTTGTGGTTAAGGTTAGGTTAGGTATACTTTGTGGTTAAGGTTAGGTTAGGTTAGGTATACTTTGTGGTTAAGGTTAGGTTAGGTTAGGTATACTTTGTGGTTAAGGTTAGGTTAGGTTAGGTATACTTTGTGGTTAAGGTTAGGTTAGGTTAGGTATACTTTGTGGTTAAGGTTAGGTTAGGTTAGGTATACTTTGTGGTTAAGGTTAGGTTAGGTTAGATTTTTACTTATAGTGACTTTGATGATTTTTGGGGGAGCAATAAATCACTTATATTTGCTTCCCCCACCCAAAAACCCCGTATTCCCGCCAGTTCCCCAGGCTTGTTGGCTATAGGGGGAAGAAAAAAAAGATAGGGGTGAAGGACTTCTTCCAAAGTTTTACCAAAAATAGTTGGTGTCTCTGAAAACGACCGCGAAACTCTCGTCCATTATTACCAAAAGTTGTTTCGTAGTCTATATGAAACCATAGTCGTTTCGTACACTCAGCGCAGAGTTGAACTTGACTACTAGAGTAACGAAATGACACCAGGTATGTACGAAAATACTCAAAATCAGTGTACGAAACTAACTACTTTCAATTCAATATACCTAATTAAGAAAGTTTTTTTGATTAGGCCAAAGGCTTTTGATTCATTTAAACTTCCTGTAATCCCCGTGAGTAGCTTCTATGGACCACTGTGGCCCGCGCCGTACCGTGGCCGTGGCGGTACGGGGCTGACGCCGTTATAGTGGACAGAAACTACGCGTTCGCTCTTTAGGTCAGACACACACACTCGGGTGCTAACGCTGCACTCTTAGCCTCTCTCGCTTTACCATATACACCACACCTGTCACTACACACCTGTACGGCCTCGCAACACACCTGTCGCCTGTGTATCACCGTAAATAAATGACTTAGAAGGTCACGCTTCTTAGGCATTGAGGGTGCATGTTTTCTTTTGTAATGTATTTTAACAAATAAAGGGCTATATATGTTCCATATTGTAGGATGTGCCTGAACTAAGTCAATCAGTAAGCTTTCCATCTCGTCTGTCCAGTCAGCAGGCATGTTGATGTCTTCTTGAGAGTTTTAGAAGAAAAGATCTTGCAATAAATAATATAGTCATCCACTAATTTCGGTCCTTTATAACAGAAAACGTTTTTGCTCACTCAAATGACGAGCAAAAATAGCTTCGAAGTAGTTCTCTGTTTGCTCAACCAAACAGTCTTTCATCGAGCAAAATCCTCAAAACTGCTCAGTGAAATCTGCTCACTGAGCAGAATAGTGCCCGTGTAATAGCCGCTTTAGGAAGCGCTATGATCATTTGTATCATTACCGCACTCAGGTCTGTATGCATTTTGCTCATCAAAACACAGATCACCGTGTAATAGTTTCGTTGAGCAGCTCAGTGAAATCTGCTCAGTGAGCAGCTGCTCACTGAGCAGAAAAGTGCCCGTGTAATAGCGCCTTTACTCTTCCCCTACCCAAAATGGTATATTTATCCACTAGGCGTGTGTCCTGTGGGGTATCCTGGCGTGATATTTGACATAATTTAGTTTATTCTTTTATCCTACGTGCCATATGACCTCTGATGTCTGTGCCTTTGTCTTGTGAAATTCACCTTTTAGGCATTAAATCAATCAATCTTTTATCATACAATATCAAGGGAAACAAGAAATATAACTAGGGAAAAATAAAAATAGGGAAACTGATTCACAAATAGGGTGGTAAATGATTGGAATGGACTCAGTAGACAGGTAGTTAGTGCGGAGTCATTAGGTACCGTAGATAACAGTGAAGTCGCCACCTACAGTGAAGTCGCCAGGCGCCAAATATTACGAATTATAGCATTACTACTGATTTTTATGTGCCACTGAAGATGTTACACAGTAGTTTATATCATGACTGTATAATCTACCCTGTTTCAGCGTTGTTTTATGCTTTGTATCTGCAAATATAACTGTTGCGCATTTTGCTTCTCACGTTTTTCTTCGCGCGATGACAGACAGTAAACAATAGCCTTTCGGGCGACAGGACACAAGACTTGCCAGATCTTTCAAACTTGAATAGAATTTATTTTCACGTTGGCAGAGGAATTTTTATATATCCAAGCATCTTCCGCAGGTAATATATATAGAGACTTGTTTTACTTTACCTCTAATTTCCCTGCATTCCCCAGAGTGGCGACTCAACTGTTGGGTTAAAATACTAGCTGGCGACTTTACTGTAGTAGGTATAGTGAGGTCGCCACTCTGTTTTATTTTTGTAATTTGTTCATTTATAGCCCTAATATGACACAGATGAAGACACAAAATGACACAGACTTTCCAGATAGACCCTTCTAACTGTCCTGAAATCATGGATGTAGCAATGTAACTATTAACGCCACCACACGTCTGTAAATAACAAAGAAACGTAGAACTGGCGACTTCACTGTTATCTACGGTAGAAGTTACGTTTTTTTGAAGTTACGTTTTTATAGCGATCGATGTCGTACGTGTTTTTGAAGTTACGTTTTTATAGCGATCGATGTCGTGTTTTTGAAGCTACGTTTTTATAGCGATCGATGTCGTACGTGTTTTTGAAGTTACGTTTTTATAGCGATCGATGTCGTGTTTTTGAAGCTACGTTTTTATAGCGGTCGATGTCGTGTTTTTGAAGCTACGTTTTTATAGCGATCGATGTCGTGTTTTTGAAGCTACGTTTTTATAGCGATCGATGTCGTGTTTTTGAAGCTACGTTTTTATAGCGATCGATGTCGTGTTTTTGAAGTTACGTTTTTATAGGGATCGATGTCGTGTTTTTGAAGCTACGTTTTTA
Organism: Chionoecetes opilio; assembly: GCA_016584305.1. Lineage (NCBI taxonomy): Eukaryota > Metazoa > Arthropoda > Malacostraca > Decapoda > Majidae > Chionoecetes > Chionoecetes opilio. The sequence continues at coordinate 123,596 of JACEEZ010019693.1, forward strand.
TAGCGATCGATGTCGTGTTTTTGAAGCTACGTTTTTATAGCGATCGATGTCGTGTTTTTGAAGCTACGTTTTTATAGCGATCGATGTCGTTTTTTTGAAGCTACGTTTTTATAGCGATCGATGTCGTGTTTTTGAAGCTACGTTTTTATAGCGATCGATGTCGTACGTGTTTTTGAAGTTACGTTTTTATAGCGATCGATGTCGTGTTTTTGAAGCTACGTTTTTATAGCGATCGATGTCGTGTTTTTGAAGCTACGTTTTTATAGCGATCGATGTCGTGTTTTTTAAGTTACGTTTATATAGCGATCGATGTCGTGTTTTTGAAGTTACGTTTTTATAGCGATGTCGTGTTTTTGAAGTTACGTTTTTATAGCGATATCGTGTTTTTGAAGTTACGTTTTTATAGCGATGTCGTGTTTTTGAAGTTACGTTTTTATAGCGATATCGTGTTTTTGAAGTTACGTTTTTATAGCGATGTCGTGTTTTTGAAGTTACGTTAAGAATCTTTGCATTGCGTTGTGTGACTTCCCCGTTCCACCTTCCTACCCAGGCGACCGTGGGTGTGTGTTTATCGCATTCTGGCTGTGTTTGCTTTAACTACTACGTGTGTGCTGTGGCGAAGTCAAGGTCGACCAAAGTATATACAAACCCTACGTTACGTTATTTAAGAAAAAGTGATAGAAGAAAAGAAGAAAGAAAAGAGAAGAAAAAGTTATAGTGAGTATTATGATCTGTTTATGGAACTGTCGCCGATGGGAATTCTCGCCGAAACAACAAACTAGAACTCTCGTCGACGTGGAAATATTAACCTAACCTGGACAATGGCGCCTAATCTAACCTAACTGATCAAGCTAACTATAGTATTTCATCCCTGAATGCAGAAACACGGGTAACACTTGATTAAATGTATATATTGGGTCCTGAAATATCAAGAATTGGAACACTCGACGACGGCGGCGAGAGTTCCGATCGGCGACAGTTCCAGGTACCTTATGACCCCATTGGCTATGTCTATGTTCTTTTTTTCTTCTTTTTTTTAGGGAGGTTGGACGTAACGATGATACATAAATCATTTACTACCGTAGATAACAATAGTCGCCACGGTGCACTAATGTCGCCAGGCGCCATATATTACGAATTTCACCACTAAAGCATCACTACAGACTTGTATGTGCCACGGAAGAGGCATGTACAGTAGTTTATGTTATGTACCTGTCTTCAGTGACACATACAAGTTTGTAGTGATGCTAAAATTCGTAATATATGGAGCCTGGCGATATTAGTGCACCGTGGCGACTATAATGTTATTTATGGTAGCTTGATCACGGTAAAAAAAATCAGGAAAAAAAAGAAAAAAAACAAGAAAAAGCAATAAGAGCAAGAAAAAAACAATAAAATCAAGAAAAAAGCAATAAGAGCAAGATAAACAATAAAAGCAAGAAAAAACCAATAAAAGCAAGAAAAAAAGCAAGAAAAAACAATAAAAGCAAGAAATAAGCAAGAAAAACAATAAAAGTAAGAAAAAAACTAGAAAAGCAAGAAAAAAGCAAGAAAATCAAGAAAAAAATAATAGAAGCAAGAAAAAAACAAAAGCAAGAAAAGCAAGACAAAAAACAATAAAAGCAAGAAAAAAACAATAAAAGCAAGAAAAAAACAAAAGCAAGAAAAAAACTAGAAAAGCAAGAAAAACAATAAAGTAAGAACAAAAAACAAGAAAATAACAATACAATCAAGAAAAAGCAAGAAAAACAATAAAATAAAATAAAAATAAGAAAAGCAAGAAAATAGCAATATAAGCAAGAAAAAAGCAATATAATCAAGAAAAAACCAATGAGAGCAAGTAAAAAGCTATAAAATAGCAAAAAAAGCAAGTAGAAAACAATAAAATCAAGAAAAAAGCAAGGAAAAAACATTAATTTGATGGATAAACCCAGCCTAAAACCTCCATTTCGCCGTGTTTTACCGATTGCTATTATGGATAAACGCACCCGTCACCGAGGCGAGAAGTGGAGGTATGTTAAGCATCTAATATACTATAGGAGTAGCCGTGTGTCTGTGTGTGTGTGTCTGTTTGTCTGTCTGTTTGGTGTAGCCGAAACTGTAAATTCAATTTTGATGAGAGTAGGCTAAAAAAAATCACAAATAAATCGTAGGTGGTAAGCGGCTTGGTCCCATGTCGATTGAATCATTTTGAAGGGGAGTTTTGGGTTAAAAACACTTTAGGAGTATTATATTACAGGAAAAACTCTGCCATAACGTCTTGCCGCATTCCACAAACTCAGTAGACTCATGGACGTTTGTGTGCGTGTGTGAGTGTGTGTGTTGAAATCACACGGAACACAAAGGGTTGGAATCACACGGAACGTGGTCTACCCCGAGGCACTTTGACCAGTGACCAACGACAGCAACAACACGATTGGAGTTTGCAATCACATGTTGTCTAATATATACTACTACTACAAACATCCATACATGGGTCCGAAGGGCTCACAAGCACTTGTGTGTATCTGTTGAAGTAATGAAACACATCACAAGACAAGGATGGTGAGATTATATGGTTAATTATATCTATTTGCTCTGAAGAATAGGATCATAGGAAGACTTTCTGTGTGTGTATGTATGTTGTGTGTGTGTATGTGCGTGTTAAGTGAAAATATTTACGCCATCTTCCTTTTTGTTTACACTCGCCGAGGAAGCTGACAGCCACCTTCCTCTCTCTCTCTCTCTCTCTCTCTCTTTTTTTTAACGTCTAACAACTCTCTCTCTCTCTCTCTCTCTCTCTCGCTAATGACCTTTATTTTATTTTATTTAAGCCTCTTTTTCTATTATTTAGCAGTATTTATTTCACTTTTGAATTTTATTTTTCATATTTCATCATGTCATTTATATTTTACACAAGGATTTTATTTTTCATATTTCATCATGTCATTTATATTTTACACAAGGCTTTCCATTTTGTACAACCCCCATCTTCTTTTGCTTTTCTTCATGTTTAATTCCTTTCAGTTGTTATGTATTCTTCCAACTCATCCATCATTGACTTCCACTGAATCTTTGTACTACCTTCCCTCCTTCCCTCCCTTCCTTCGTCAGCCTTGCACCTTCCCTTCCCTCTTTCCCTCCCTTCCTTCGTCAGCCTTGCACCTTCCCTTCCCTCCCTTCGTCAGCCTTGCACCTTCCATTCCTACTTCCCTCCCTTCCTTCGTCAGCCTTGCACCTTCCCTTCCCTCCTTTCCTTCGTCAGCCTTGCACCTTCCCTTCACTACTTCCCTCCCTTCCCTTCCCCCTTCCTCCCTCTACCTTCCCTCCTTCCCTCCCTTCCTTCGTCAGCCTTGCACCTTCCCTTCCCTCTTTCCTCCCTTCCTTCGTCAGCCTTGCACCTTCCCTTCCTTCGTCAGCCTTGCACTTTCCCTTCCCTCCTTCCCTCCCTCCCTTCCTTCGTCAGCCTTGCACCTTCCCTTCCCTCTTTCCCTCCCTTTCTTCGTCAGCCTTGCACTTTCCCTTCCCTCCCTCCCTCCCTTCCTTCCTTCTTCTTCCTTCCCTCCCTTCCTTCGTCACCCTTGCATTCCTCCACACCGGACTGCCGCAGAGAGATAAACTTCTCCTTCCCTTGCACCGTCTGAGGGCACGAAAATTTGTTGACACACACACACACACACATTCTCTCCCACAACCTCTGCCTCGTCGCCCATGTCAACACCACGCCTCTGTGTAGCTGTGGTGGCGATGGTGGTGGTGGGTAGTGGAGGCAGAGGGTACTGTTTGGTATCTATAAAAACAAACATTACTGTATTTCTGCGGCTATTATTACAAAATGTTTCATATGTTTATACTTTATAAATCCTAGGGGTGGATTCAGCAAACCATTTACTAGCGACCTCGTAACAGGGTATCGCTGGTAAGTTTGCTGAATCCACCCCCTAGTCTTTATCACTGGTAGTCGTTTCAGTACTAGGAAAGAATGATGTTGGTTCTAATTGTATGCTTTGAATGAAATTAGGCAGCTATAAACATCAGAAAAGATCACAGATAAATAAAAGAGGTGTTAGTTCTGCCCTCTTAGTTCCCTTTATTTGTACCGTAGATAACACTATAGTCGCCAGTCACTTGCCACTGCACTAATGTCGCCAGGTACAATATATTACGAATTTTAGCATCACTACAGCCTTTTATGTGCCACTGAAGAAGCATGCACAGTAGTTTATATTATGTACATCACACTATCATGTCTTCAGTGGCACATAAAAGTCTATAGTGATGCTAAAACTCGTAATATATTGTGCCTGGCGACATTAGTGCAGTGGCAAGTGACTGGCGACTTAAGTGTTATCTACGGTAGTCAATCAGATTATTGTAATTGGAGATATACACAAGGGGTTTTATTGTTTGTATAGAGTGGTAGGTTAGGTTAGATTAGGTTAGGTTAGATTAGGTTAGGTATGTGTTTACTTTGCTATCGTATGAGTGGTAGGTTAGGTTAGGTTAGATTAGATTAGGTTAGGTTAGGTTAGATTAGGTTAGGTTAGGTTAGGTACGTGTTTACTTTGCTATCGTATGAGTAGGAGGGGAAAGTAAAGCAAGGAAAGTATGCTTGAAAAGGAAGGGAAATTGGGATAGGGTGAATAAGGAGTTTATTTTGTATTAACCCCTTTGAGGCCCAACACGTAATTTCCATTGTAATTTTGGTACCATTAAACGATTTCTAGTGAATATAGCAAAATATTTTAAAGATATGACTTGTTTAGTATCCTTGTCCACTAGTTAATTTGGTATATTCAGTCACTTTTCGTAATTTTATGGCTAACAACAGACCTTTTTTATAGCAAAGGAAAGATCTGGGCGTGAAGGGGTTAATTATGGAGTTGTGTTTCATAGTGATGGATGTGTTGAGAGGAAGACATGAAGGTTTGTTAAGGAGATATAGTGATGGGAGACAAAAAGAAGCGATTGTTTGTATTGAAAGTACTGTTAACTGAAAGGAAAGGAAACCGAACTTTATTAAAGGAAGGCGAAATACATTGAAGTTAGGAGAGAAAGCGAGCCAGAAAATTCTCTCCTCTCTCTCTCTCTCTCCTCACCTTCCCTCCTACTATCTCTCTCTCACCTTTCCTCCTAATATCTCTCTCTCTCTCTCACCTTCCCTCCTACTCTCTCTCTCTCTCTCCTACTATGTTATGAGGATTTTATAGCCGTGTGTGGTAGTAGGTAGTGATGATGGTGGTTGGTGGTGAATGGTGGTGGTGGTGGTAGTGGTAGGTAGTGATGATGGTGGTTGGTGATGGTGGTGGTGGTTGTGGTGTAGGTAGTGATGATGGTGGTTGGTGATGAATGGTGATGGTTGTGGTGGTAGTAGCTAGGTAGTGATGATGGTGGTTGGTGGTGAATGGTGATGGTGATGGTGGTAGTAGGTATAGTGATGATGGTGGTGGTGATAGTGATGGTGGTTGTGGTGTATGATGGAACCAGTATCTATATATTCTACCCTTCAGACATGATCCGAGTTACTGCTCTCTTGGGTGATATTCTGTCCCCTTCTCTCTCTCTCTCTCTCTCTCTCTCTCTCTACATTGATCTAGAAGGCTCATACGTGGTCTAGGTAAGAGAGAGAAGGAAGGAAAACAAGAGAACAGGAGAAATGCAGAGACAAAAGAGAAAGAAGCAGGACAAATATAGAAGAAAAAAAAATTAATGGTTTAACTCCCTTTAATTAGTAGTTCAAATACCAACAAAGCAATGATATAAAAAAAGTATAAAGGAAAGATCATTACTATATTCACGATACTTATATTTTAACTCATATTTTCTTAGTAGCAACATCATTATCGTTGTTCATAAGCTGTATTTTCACCCTACTTCGCGCCCACCCCCCTCCTTCCTATCTATACTCGCCGCACGTTAAGTTGGCGAAAAGAAGGCCCTTTCACTACCCCCTTCCGAACGCACGGGATTGGCTGAGGTGTTGGGTGTTGGGGCTTTAGGGCGGAATTTGTAAGGCATTCTCACCCAACACCTCAGCCAATCCCATGCGTTCGGAAGGGGGGAGTGAAGGAGCCCCATTTTCGCCAACTTAGCGTGCGGCGAGTTTAGTCGGCTAAGTTCCCCCTTCCTCGCGTAATAGGATCAAGGGTCGCATTACCGTTGTGCCTTGCCGCGATAGACGCCTGAACCCACGCGTTATTGACACAAGGCTCTTCGATTCCCCTCCTGATCCTATTAGTAGTCGACTCGAGATGCCCCATTAGGCTCCTGCGGTTCTTTGTTGCTACAGATTAAGAGAGAGAGAGAGAGAGAGAGAATAATGTAGTGGAGGAAAGGAGGATGTGAATAAGGAAAAGAAAACTGAGGTGAATAGATGGAAAAACAAAAGAAAAGCAAATAGTGTTCGGAAATTAATTAAATAAATAGGAAAAAGGACGAGAGAGAGAGAGAGAGAGAGAGAGAGAGAGAAGAGAGAGAGAGAGAGAGAGAGAGTAGACAGATAGCTACCTACCACTTGTAATGAAAAAAAAGGGGAAATCAGAAAAGAAAAAAAATCAATATTTGTATAAGGAAAAAAAGGGATATCTGAAAATAAATCAATCGCTTGTAATGAAAAATAGAGAAAATCAGGAAAAAACAATCACTTGTATAAGGAAAAAAGGGGAAATCTGAAAATAAAACTCGCTTGTAATGAAAAAATGGGAAAATATAATTAAAAAAACTTAAACGCCACTTGTAATAAAAAAAAAAAAGAGAAATAAGAATAAAAGAGAATCACCACTTGTAATGAAAAAAAGGGGAAATCCGAAGAAAAAAAACAGAATCACTTGAATAAGGAAAAAAAGGGAATATCTGAAAATATAATAAAATCACAACTTGTAATAAAAAGGGGGAAGCATGACAGAGAAAACCATGATTACCACTTGTAATGAAAAGAGGGGAAATTTGACTTGTATTGAAATAAGGGGAAATGTGAAGAAAAACGAATCAGTAGTGTAGTGATTGTGTCTCTGATGGTGTTAAACTCGGTAATTGAAGGTAAATATTGACGGTGTACTGTTACGAAGCCAAGGGAGTCTCGTGTGTGTGTGTACGCCCCATCCCCTCATTCCCATTTCTAGCCCTATCCTAATCCCAACCTCATTCTAACTCATTCCTGGCCTCATTCCCATCTTATTTCACCCATTGCTCTAAATATTCCAGTCCTATATCAGTCCCATTCCAGTCTTGTACACGACTCACCCACGCTCAAACTCCCATTCCCGCCTATTTCCGTTAAAATTCCCGCCCATTCAAGCCCCCATTCCCATTTCCATTCCCGCCCATTTGTTTGAGAGTATATCTCCGTAGGGGTAGGCAGGTAAATGATAAGTGGACTGCTTGTGGATGTATAATAAGGCACTGGTACACGTGTTTACAAGTAGCTCGCACTGGCGCGTCCTCCCGCCTCGGAGATTCTAGGTCGTCTGAGCTGGGAGCGGTTGACCCAGGTTTGACCCAGGTGCGCGGCTGGTGACCCTGGGCAGGAATAGTGTTGGAACCTCGTCGCGGGTTGCCAAGTTGGACAAATACTTAGTACTATATACACAGAGTTACAATATATATCTCGTGACCTTAATAATATACTACATAGGCTCGGTCACGCTACCCGAGATGTCCTCATCTCGACAAAAGAATCACAAAGAACTTAACAATGGAGATGGGATCAAACTGAAGGGACACAGAAGAAATTGAGAAAAAAAAATAGTAGAATAGAAAATACAGGAGAACCTCGTTTATCCGGCACCCTCGGGGGGGAGCGCATGCCGGATTTTGCCGTTGTTTTGAGAGTTACTCTTATGGCATCGCCCAAAATCCCAATAAATACTGTGGTATCTGGAGGTTGTTGTTGTTGTTGTTTTAGGGCTGCGAGGATCCCTTGGGGAACACTATGAGCCCTGGTGATGTCCTATGATGCTATCACAGGCGCGGTAGTTGACCTGTCTTCCTCAGGAAGGCACAGGTGAGGCGGATGACGGCGTGTTGCCGAGAGGGGGGAACGCCAGCCGCCGCCAGCAGGGTGAGCAGGTCACAGGTGGTGACGTTCAGGGCGAGGAGTTGAGACTGTAGCACTACACGGTGGGAGTGGAAGCGCGGACACTGCAGCAGAAAGTGTTCAATAGTCTCCGGAAAATTCATGCACCAAGGGCAGTGGGGGTCAGGGGACAGACGGAGGCGATGCAGGTGAGCTGTGAGTGTCGTGTGCCTCAGTCGGAGGCGGGTGAGAGTGACATCCAGGACGCGGGACTTTGTCCTTATCCACGGCTGAGGGGAAGAGTCACTGCGGTATTGGCCCATGGAGGTGATGCGGAGGGCATCGCCGAGTGTGTTATTCCAGGTGGAGCGGCAGACCCGGGAGATGAGGCGTTTGGCCGCGGAGAGCGGCAGAGGGAAGGGTGTCGTGTTTACATCTGTTAAGGCCATCCTGGCAGCAGAATCAGCCACCTCGTTGCCTGGGATACCAGCGTGGGAGGGAACCCACTGGAAGGCGATCTCCCACCCCTCGTTGGTAAGGTGAAGGGCCCTCTGGATGGTGTGGACGAGGGACGTAAAGGATCGTGGATGGCGGGAGAGGAGGAGGTGGAGTGAGGAGAGGGAGTCTGTGTAGACCACAGCCTTGCCCAACTAAATTTCTGCCGATTTTCTCAGTTTTTGAAATAATTATACCTAATTAATGCCTGGGTCGATTAGTGCCGTTGTTTTGAGGCTGCCGTTGTTTTAAATGCCGGTTAAATGAGGTTCTCCTGTAGTAGAATGACACATGGAAAGGAGTCGTACTCGGAAAACACTGTGGAAAACATATGCTAAAGATACCGGCGTGGTACAAAACAGACATAAGAGTACGAAAAAAATAGACATAATACAATATGTACAAAAATTACAGCCAAAAACATCATACAGTACAGTTCTGATGTTATCAAAGCACTCTTAGTCATGATATTTACTGAAGCACCTGTATCAATAAACAAAGTGAAATAGTGCTGGTTGACTTCAGCTTGCAAAATCATTGGGTCCTCCCAGAGTGTAGTAGAAATGGTGTGCAAAAGGAGTGAAGGTTCATCTGAATGAACAGGCTCGTGGTGCTTGGAAGAGTGCAAGGGCCGAGTCTGGCGTGGTAGTCATTGAGGGTTATGTTGCTGTGAATAGCGAGGAGATTGTGTTCCTGCACGACAGGCAGAGGTGTTGTGACCACAGAAACCATGGTAATCACAAAAAATGTGGAACATATTGCTGGTGAGGAAAATGACGTTGTCGTGTATAGCAACGTTCTATCGTGTGTCCTTTGTGTTTGCAATAATAGCAGTAAGAAGCAGAAGGTGAGTGAGAAGACCGGGAATATTGTGAATGGGAAGAAGATGAACGTTGTCTCTGACGAGTGTTTGAGGTGGAAGGAGGACGAGAAGTGCTTCGTGGTTGGTGGCGTTCGTGTTGTGTGGACACAGCAGCATACATAGAAGAATGTGCATTAGCAGAAAATACTAGAGACGAAGAGTCCTCAAAATTGAAAGCAAATTCAGTTAAGGTGTCTTTTGGAGCAAAGTTAAAGTGTTTGTCAGACGCCTGCTTTGCTGTGGAAGGGTGTATGAGAAACATGTAAGTGTAGTATCCAAAAAGGTTACCAACAGCTGAAAGACTCATTTTCCCATCGTTCTCAACCCATTCAGAAGATTCCAGCTGTCTTATTGAGTCCAATTTGACGTTGGAGGATTCTAGCATGGCTGCCATGACTGAAATTGGGTGTTCTTGCCTTTTGTGAGTGTCGGCAAGTCTAGATAGTTGGGCAAGGATACCGGATTTTTGACTGCCAGAGAAATATTTGTTAAATTTAGTTTTGTACTCAGCATAGGTCTTAATGGTGAGAAATAAATTACTCTGCAGGTATTGTCCTGCGAGGCAGTCTGATAAGTCACAGCGGGACTTCAGCTGAGCGATTTTGATTGCATCGTCAGTGATGTTTCGACGTGCGATCTCATCATCAACATCTTTAAGAAGAATATGTACTGGGATATTGTTGCCTGTAAATTTAGGATAAGAAGGAACCTCATGCACCAGAGTGACTGAAGCTTGTGTTTCATGAGGCATGATGACAGGTGAATGTGTGAAAGAAGAAGAAATTAATGAAAATATCAGAGTACACACAAATTATTGCATGTAAATAATAATAATAATAATAATAATAATAATATATAAGTACGTAAAATGGAAAGCAATGCAATATAGCGTAAATAAAATTAAATCACACCGTGTAATATGAGGAGTGTCAGAGCAGCACAGATGTAACAAAAAAGAATAAAAAATGAACGCAATAAAGTAAACAACACGCTCACAAAATAATAGCGTAACACTGCGTCTAGTCCGTCAGGACCGTCCAGGCTGGCGTGGCAGGTGGATCAGACACGAATAAAGGGTAAGGGAAGCCGGACACAGTAATGGGTACGGAATGCTTGACAGGCCCTCGGGACAGCCTGTAATGTGGGGTAATATCAGAACACTGTTACATATAATAATAATAACAAGGTGGAACCATGCCACAGGTACTGCAGACAGCAGCGAAGGGAGACACTACGTATCACAGAACGTATGTCAGTGTGGAAGCATGTGTTGTTATTGTTATTGAGTACATAAAATGGCGGACACACAACCAAGAACTCGATCAAGATCAACTTGACCCAAGAACAAGACCACAAAGATCAAGACGGCGGCGTCGCAAGATGGCGGCTTGGAGAGGGAGGGGGACGTTGGCGGACACAAAAGGGCTGCCGTGGAAGCGTCCCAAAATGGTGGACACAAGATGGCAAAAAATGGAAGCCAGAAAAAGAATCTTGCTCGTAAATAATTTAACTAGGACTAGATGTCTGAGAGACACATAAACCATAAGCAAGAGTATGTAGACACAAGCTATAGGTAGCACACGAATAAAATAATGTTATGGTGTACTTAACGTGATGTGATGTGGATCAGGTCCGCAGGTGGAGGCGGTGAGGTGGCTGGAGCACCAGCAGCGCGATGGACCACATGGACGTAGAGATATGGGCGCCGTGGGCGGCAGGCGAGGTTGAACCACGCGGGCGTGGAGGTATGGGCGCCGTGGGCGGCAGGCGTGGTTGAACCACGCGGGCGTGGAGGTATGGGCGCCGTGGGCGGCAGGCGAGGTTGAACCACGCGGGCGTGGAGGTATGGGCGGCAGGCAAGGTTGAACCACGCGGGCGTGGAGGTATGGGCGCCGTGGGCGGCAGGCGAGGTTGAACCACGCGGGCGTGGAGGTATGGGCGCCGTGGGCGGCAGGCGAGGTTGAACCACGCGGGCGTGGAGGTATGGGCGCCGTGGGCGGCAGGCGAGGTTGAACCACGCGGGCGTGGAGGTATGGGCGGCAAGCGAGGTTGAACCAGGCGGGCGTGGAGGTATGGGCGGCAGGCGAGGTTGAACCACGCGGGCGTGGAGGTATGGGCGGCGTGGGCGGCAGGCGAGGTTGAACCACGCGGGCGTGGAGGTATGGGCGGCGTGGGCGGCAGGCGAGGTTGAACCACGCGGGCGTGGAGGTATGGGCGGCAGGCGAGGTTGAACCACGCGGGCGTGGAGGTATGGGCGGCGTGGCCGGCAGGCGAGGTTGAACCACGCGGGCGTGGAGGTATGGGCGGCGTGGGCGGCAGGCGAGGTTGAACCACGCTGGCGTGGAGGTATGGGCGGCGTGGGCGGCAGGCGTGGAGGTATAGGCGGCAGGCGTGGTTGAACCACGCGGGCGTGGAGCTCTGCTTTGGTGGAGATGGAGTAGCCGTGGAGGTGGATGTGGTGGGCGCGTGGTGAAGTATGGCCTTGTTGATGGAGGAGGAAACGTGGCGGCGAGGCTTGGAGTGGCAGCGTTGGTGTGGCAGCGAGGCTTGGAGGCGTGTTGCCGCGTGGTATTTTGGCGGGAACCAGGACAGAGTATTTGTCACGAGTTACCAGACCCAACGCTTTACCACCATTATGCTGGAGAGTATATCTCCGTAGGGGTAGGCAGGTAAATGATAAGTGGACTGCTTGTGGATGTATAATAAGGCACTGGTACACGTGTTTACAAGTAGCTCGCACTGGCGCGTCCTTCCGCCTCAGAGATTCTAGGTCGTCCTGAGCTGGGAGCGGTTGACGGTTGACCCAGGTTTGACCCAGGTTTGACCAAGGATAGTATAACGATAATATATAAGGATATATATATATATATATATATATAAGGATAGTATAGTAGGCTATATCTTTCTAATATCCTTGGGTTTGACCCAGGTGTGCGGCTGGTGACCCTGGGCAGGAATAGTGCTGGAACCTCGTCGCGGGTTGCCAAGTTGGACAAATACTTAATACTATATACACAGTAACAATATATATCTCGTGACCTTAATTAATTTTATAGTACACATTCCCGCCCCCATTCCCGCCCCCATTCCCGCCCATTCAAGCCCAGGGGCGCCCACAGAGATACCTGTAATGGAAGCACATATTATATAGGGCCCACTGTTGATGAGTGTGGGTGGCGAGCGAAGCGAGCCTACTCAGCTGGGGGTCCGGGGGGAACTGTAAGCCCCCTGATTTTTGTTGCAGTTTTGATCAATTTTAGGTGCATTTTGGGGCCTCATAGGGGCCTCATAGGGCCAATGCGTCCGCCTGTGGGCGCCCCTGTTCAAGCCGCCATTCCCGCCCTTGTGCTCCCTCCGTTTACATTCCCGACCCCATTCCTGCCCCCATTCCCGCCCCCATTCCCGGCCCCATTCCCGCCACCATTCCCGGCCCCATTTCCGCCCCCATTCCCGGCCCCATTCCCGCCACCATTCCCGGCCCCATTTCCGCCCCCATTCCCGGCCCCATTCCCGCCACCATTCCCGGCCCCATTCCCGCCCCATTCAAGCCCCCATTCCCGCCCTCGCCGCATTCCCTCTACCACTCATATCGACTCACAAAACTCCATAGGCGAGGCTACAAAGACCGTCTGTGGCTGTTGGTGGCGCCTGGCTTTTGATTTCCCTAGACTAAGAGAGAGAGAGAGAGAGAGAGAGAGAGAGAGAGAGAGAGAGAGATTATTCCTCTGCCACTTGTTCTGTCTCCTCTTTTATATTTGTTTTTCACAGTTTGTTTCTTGTGCGTCATTGTTTTACTTGTTCCTTTTTTTTTTTATCTGTATCTCTCTTCCTCTCTTTGGTTCCTATTCTTCTTCTTCTTCTTCTTCCTCTTCTTCCTCTCTTCTTCTTCCTCTTCTTCCTCTCTTCTTCTTCCTCTTCTTCCTCTTCTTCCTCTTCTTCTTCTTCCTCTCTTCCTCTCTTTGGTTCCTATTCTTCTTCTTCCGTCTTCTTCCTCTTCTTCCTCTTCTTCCTCTTCTTCCTCTTCTTCCTCTCTTCTTCTTCCTCTTCTTCCTTTTCTTCCTCTTCTTCCTTTTCTTCCTCTTCTTCTTCTCTTTGGTTTGCGATAGGTTCTGATTCCTTTGTTTTCTTCTCTTAACCCCTTCACGCCCAGATCTTTCCTTGGCTAAATAAAATCGTCTGTTGTTAACCATAAAATTACGAAAACTAACTTAATATACCAAATTAGCTAGTGGACAAGGATACTAAACAGGTCATACCTATAAAATATTGTTTATAGTCATTAACAATCGTCTAATGGTAGCCAAATTACAATGGAAATTACGTTCTGGGACTCACGGGTTGATATTCTATAGTTTTTTGTTATTTGTATCCATTCGATTTTACTGTCCCTTTGGACTATGTTTGGGGACTAAAGTTTTTCTCGTGTTTTCTAAAGTTCTTCCTCCTTTGTCATTGTCTTCAGCGGTCATTTAGGGATTTCACGCATCAAAGCTTATCGGCAAAACATTCCCACACACACACACACACACACTCACATACCGCGCGATGGTCAGGTGACAGCGTGCCGGGCTCCTATTCTGTGGGTAGGCGGTTCGAATCCTCGCGCTCCCGGGGATTTTTCACTGACAAATTCGGGCGATTACTGTCCCCCTTGAGCAAGGGGATGGGGGGTGTGGTGTGTGAGGTCCTAGCATTGCCCAAAGATCGGTAATAATGAGCTCCAAGCTCGCACTGAGAGGGTGAAAACTGGCGATCGCGAGCCAGCTCGCGTGGACAAGACCATGGGTGAATAACACACACACACTACTACTACTACTACTGTCTACGACTCTACTGTCTACTACTACTACTACTACCATCACAATCCTACCAATTATTAACATAGTATTTTCAACTATACCTACACACACACACACACACACACACACACACTTTATCGGAGGAAAAAAGTACTTAGCAACAAGAAATTCACAGATATAAAACAAAGCCAAACAAACAAATACAAAACATCACTAGGAGAGAGAGAGAGAGAGAGAGAGAGAGAGAGACCTAGGCTATTATACGTTGGTCACCCCTTTCAATGGATGTGTATAGTAGATAGTAGTTACGCGTGAGCCATAAAGAGGAAGAAATATAAAAGGGAAAGCAAAAGGAGGACCGTTGCTACTGGTTATTAATTAGTCAAAAAAAAAAAAAAAAAAAAAGTGTAAAATAAATAAAAGTAAAGTAGCAAAAAAAAAAAAAAAAAGGTGTAAAATAAATAAAGAAAAGTAAAGTAGCAAAAAAAAAAAAATGTAAAATAAATAAATAAAAGTAAAGTAGCAAAAAAAAAAAGTGTAAAATAAATAAATAAAAGTAAAGTAGCAAAAAAAAAAAAAAAAAAAAAAATGTGTCAAATAAATAAAGCAAAGTAAAGTAGCAAGAAGTAAAAAAAAAAAAAAAAAAAAAAAAAAAAAAAAAAAAAAAAAAAAATTCTCTTGGCAATTTCGCAACTTGGCTCATGGTAATATTTTAGTTTTATGTCATTGTTACTTACGATACGAGGCAATAGATGGATTTATAGTTTGAGGCACGAGTTTTTATATGACACCTGTTGCTTTTACGGATATCTCTCTCTCTCTCTCTCTCTCCTCTCTCTCTCTCTCTCTCTCTCTCTCTCTCTCTCTCTCTCTCTCTCTCTCTCTCTCTCTCCTCTCTCTCTCTCTTTCTTTAGCCTCTGGAATCCCTACGTCGCCTACCACATCACGTGTCTGACTAATGGTGATACGCCTGGATTACTCTCTCTCTCTCTCTCTCTCTCTCTCTTCTCTCTCTCTCTCTCCTCTCTCTCTCTCCTCTCTCTCTCTTTTCTCTCTCTCTCTCTCTCCTCTCTCTCTCTCTCTCCTCTCTCTCTCTCTCTCTCTCTCTCTCTCTCTCTCCTTCTCTCTCTCTCTGCTTTTAAGACGGGGCTCGACAAAACGTGATATAAAACTAAGCTTAAAGTAATCGTCCAGACTCATTTTTTCTTTGCCTAATTGTGTTGAATGTTCCTTCAAAACACCGAATCCACCAAAAATAATTGATTTCCAGGCCTTATTTCAATAACAACACGACTTTTGTCAAAACCGCGCGCTGAACCTGAATTCTTTTGCCAAAAATTGAGTTACAGAAGTCACATAATATAGGTCAACGGAGAGAGAGAGAGAGAGAGGAGAGAGAGAGAGAGAGAGAGAGAGAGAGAGAGAGAGAGAGAGAGAGAGAGAGAGAGAGAGAGGATTGCAAGAAGGTCAGGGTGAACTGAGGGGAATAAAGGTACTCTCCTCCTCCTTCTCCTCCTCCTCCTTCTCCTCCTTCTCCTTCTCCTCCTCCTCCTCCTCCTCCTCCTCCTCCTCCTCCTCCTCCTCCTCCTCCTCCTCATCTTCATCCTCGTTTCGACTGCATGGTGAGAGAGAGAGAGAGAGAGAGAGAGAGAGAGAGAGAGAGAGAGAGAGAGAGAGAGAGAGAGAGAGAGGAGAGAGAGAGAGAGAGAGAGAGAGAGACAACAGACATACAGACTAAACAATATACATACAATTGCACTTTAGAGAATGAAGTCACCACATACCACTTGACACACACACACACACACACACACACACACACACACACACACATGTTGGTTAGCCTTGAGGGTACGAAGTAAAGCACACGTCTGTCTGTCTTTCTCTCTGCATGAATTTTTTGGGTTATTTTGTTAGTGTCACTTGTAAAGTTGAAAATTGTTCTGATTGGTGTGTGTGTGTGTGTGTGTGTGTGTGTGTGTGTGTGTGTGTGTGTGTGTGTGTGTGTGTGTGTGTGTGTGTGTGTGTGCATGATTGAACGACGATTGATTGTATCTCATGAATGTCGTTGAGAAATACAGGGTAGAATCATCAGCGTAAGAGTGGATAGGACATTGAGTTAGGCTTAGAAGATCATTAATGAATAATAGAAAGAGAGTGGGTGATAGGACAGACCCCTGAGGAACACCACTATTGATATAATATATGTACTTAAGAGAAGAACAATGACCGTCTATAGTCTATATAGTAGCTGCA
>JACEEZ010019693.1:147500-152500 GCA_016584305.1 Chionoecetes opilio
TTTCCCTTCCCCCCCTTTCCCCTTTTTTCCCCTTCCCCCCCTTTCCGCCCCTTTCCCCTTCCCCTTTCCCCTTTCCCCTTTTCCCCCCCCTTCCCTTTTTCCCTTCTTTTCCCTTTCCCTTTTCCCCCCCTTTCCCCCTTCCTTTCCCCTTCCCCCCCTTTCCCTTCCCCCCCCTTTCCCCTTTCCCCTTTCCCTTCCCTTTTTCCCTTCTCTTCTTCCCTTTCCCTTTCCCTTCCCTTCCTTCCCTTCCCCCCTTTCCCCTTCCCCTTTTCCCTTCATTTCCCCCTTCCCTTTCCTTTCCCTTCTTTTTCCTTCCCTTCCCTTTCCCCTTCCCTTCCTTTTTTTCCCCCTTTCCCCCTCCCCCCCCTTTCCCCTTTCCCCTTCCCTTTTCCTTTCCCTTCTCTTCCTTCCCCTTTCCCCTTTTTCCCCTTCCCTTCCCTTCCCTTCCCCCTTCCCCTTCCCTTTCCCTTCCCTTTCCCCTTTCCCCTTCCCTTCCCCCCCCCCTTTTCCCTTTCCCTTTTCCCTTCCCCCCCTTTTCTTCTCTTTTTTTTCCCTTTTGAGTTGTATTATTACGAAAAATTTAAACCCCCCCCCCTCCCCACCCAAAAACACCCTCTCCTCCTCCTCCCTCCCCCTTCCTCCTCCTCCTCCCCCCCTCCAAACTCCTTCTCCTCCCCTCCTCCTCCCCCTCCTCCCCCTTCCTCCTCCCCTCCCCCCTCCTCCTCCTCCCCTCCCCTCCTCCTCCTCTTTTCCTTGTTTCATTATGTTATTAGTATTATTATTTCCCTGTTGTTTTCCCTTTGGGCCAAAAAGCCTCGGGATTAAAACGCCAAAGAAAGAGAAGAAAAGGAAGAAAGGAAGAAAGGAAGAAAGGGGGGAAAAGAAAACAAACTAGCAAAAAAAGGAAGGAAGAAATCTTTTGGGCCCGGGAAAGGGTTTAAGGGTTAAAAGCCCATAAAAATTTCCCTCTCTCTCCTCTCTCTCTCTCTCCCCTCTCTCCTCTCCTCTCTCCCCTTCTCTCTTCTCCCCCTTTTTCTCGTCTTCTCTCTCTCTCTCCTCTTCTCCTCCTCTCTCCTCTCTCGTCTCTCTCTCTCTCTCTCTGCCCGGGTCACGGGGAAATCCTTCCCCCTACCTGTCTGTCCTCCCCTCTCTCTCCCCTCTCTCCCCTCTTTCTCTTCTCTCCTCTCTCTCCCCTCTCCCCTCTCTTCTCCTCTCTCTCCCTCCCCTCTTTCTCTCTCTCTTTCCCCTCCCCTCCTCAATCAATACACATACGACCATTAACTCGCTCCGGTTTAACTGCATGTCCCCTTTCCCCACGGTTTCCCCCTGAAAACTACCCTATTACCCGGGTTTTTTTCCTTTGGGGTTAAAAAAAAGGAAAAAGGGGGGGGGGGGGGGGAAAGGAGGATGTAGGGGGGGGGGGAGGAGGGGGGGGAGAAAAAAAAAAAAAGGGGGGGAGGGGGGGAAAGGGGAGGGGGGGGAAGTGAAACTTTTTTGCTAAATTAAGGGTGTGTGTGTGTGTGTGGTGTGTGTGTGTGTGTGTGTGTGTGTGTGTTTTACTTGAAAATTGGTCGTCGTCCCCTTTTAAAACCCTACCCTCTCTCTCTCTCTCTCTCCTCTACCCTTTTCTCTCTTTTCTCTCTCCTCTCCTTCTCTCATCCCCTTCTCCTCTCCCTCCACTTTTCCTCCCCGTCTCTTTTCTCTCTCTCCCCTCTCCCCCACCCCTCACTCTCATTTAAACCTTTTATCTTTTCACCCCCCTCCCCTTCTTCATCCCTTTTAAATTGTTTATTATTCTCTCTCTCCCCCTCCCCTTCTCTCCTCTCTTCTCTCTCCCTCTCTTCTCTCCCCTCTCCCCTCTCTCTCCCCTTCTCTCTCCCCCTCTCCTTCTCCCCTCTCTCTCTCTTTTTTCTCTCATCTTCTCTTTTCTCTCTCCTCTCTCTCCTCTCCTCCCCCTCTTCTCCCCTCTCTTTTCTCTTTTTCCCCCTCTCTCTTCCTCTCATTAGCCCTTGTTCTACAAAACCCCAAAACCTACAAATTTTTCCTACCCATTTTGGAACCCCCTTAATGTGGGGAGGAGAGGAAGGGGGGGAAAGGAAAAAGAAAAAGGGGGGGGGAAAGGAAGGGAGGGGAAGAAGAAGAAGAAAGGAAGAAAAGAGGAAAGAGGGGGGGAAAAGGGAGGGGGAAGAAGAAGAAAAAGAGGAAGAAGAAGAAAAAGAGGGGAGGAAGGGAGGGGGAAGAAAAAAGAAGAGGGGGGGAAAGGGAGGAGGAAGAAAAAGAAGAAAAAGGGGATGAAGGGAGAGGAAGAAAAGAAATGGGAGGAAGGGAGAAGGAAGAAGAAGAAGAAGGGGGGAAGAAGAAGAAGAAGGGAGGAAGGGGGGGAAGAAAAGAAGAAAAGGGGGGGAGGAAAGAAAAAAAGAGGGGGGGAAAGGGGGGGGAAGAAAGAAGAAGGGGGGGAAGGGAGGAGGAAAAAGGGAAAAAGACGAGGGGGGGAAGGGGGGGGGCCCAGAAGAAAAGAAGAGGGGGGGAAGGGGGGAAGAAGAAGAAGAAGGGGGGAGGAAGAAGAAAAAAGAGGGGGGGAAGGGAAAGGAAGAAAAAAGAAGGGGGGAAAAAGGGAAAAGGGAAAAGGGTAGGAGAAGGGGGAGGAAGAATAGAAAGGGAGGAAAAAAGAATGGGGAAAAAAAAAAGGGAAGGAGTTTTCCCCTTCTATTCTTTTTCCCTCCCCCTTTCCTCCTCCTCCCCCCCTCCTCCTCCTCCTCCTCCTCCTCCTCCTCCTCCTCCTCCTCCTTTTACCACGTTCTTTGTGTTTTTGACTTTTTATGATATTTTTTCATTCCCCCCTCTCTCTCTTTTTCTCCCCTCTCTCCTTTTTCTCTTCCGCCCGTCCCCCCGTCTCGCCTCTCTCTCCTCTTCTCTCTCTCCCTTCCTTCTCCTCTCTCTCTTTTCTCTTCCTTCCTCCCCTCTCTCTCTCTCTCACCCCCCCTTTTCCTCTCTCCCCTTCCCCCTCTCTCTCTTCTCTCTCCCCGGTTTTTTCAAACCCTTAAATAATTTTTTAATCTTTTCAAAACCCGTTTTCTCCCTCCTCCTTCCTCTTTTTTCCCCTTTCCCCTTTTCCCTTTTCCCCCTTCCCCCTTCCCCTTTTCCTTCCCTTTTCCCTTTCCCCTTCCTCTCCTTTCCCCTTCCCCCTTCCCTACCCCCTTTCCCCTTTTCCCTTCCTTCCCTTTCCCTTTCCCCTTTCCTTTCCCCCTTCCCTTCCCCTTCCCTTCCTTTTCCCTTCCCCCCCTCCTTCCCTTTCCCCTTCCCTGCTTTTTTTTCCTTCCCTCCTTCCCTTCCTTCCTTTTTTTCCCCTTTCCCTTTTCTTTACCTTCCTCCCCTCCTTCCTTTTCCTTTCCCTTCCTCCCCCCCCTTCCTTTCCTTCCTTTCCCTTCCCCCCCTTTCCCCTTTCCCCCTTTTCCCCCTTCCCTTTCCTTCCCTTCCCTTCCTTCCCTTTTCCTTCCCCCTTCCCTTTTCCCTTTCCCTTTTCCCCTTTTCCCTTCCCTTCCCCTTTCCCTTTTCCCTTTTCCCCTTTCCTTCCCCCTTCCCTTTCCCCTTCCTTCCTTTCCCTTCCCTTCCTTTCCCTTTTCCCTTTCCCTTTTTTCCCTTCTTTACCTTCCTCCCCCCCTTTTCCCTTTCCCTTTCCCTTTTCCCCTTTCCCCTTTCCCTTTAAACCTTTCCCTCCCCTTTTTCCCCTTTTTCTCTTTTCCCCTTTAAAAAACCCCTTCCTTTCCCTTCCCTTCCCTCCCTTCCTTTCCTTGAGTTCTATTATTCCAAAGGAAGTTTTAAAACCTCCCCTTTAACTTTCCAAAACCACCCTCTCCCTCCTCCCCCCTCCTCCCCCTCCCCCTTTCCTCCTCCTCCCCTCCTCCTCCTCCTCCTCCTCCTCCTTTTTCCTCTAAAATTTTTTCCTCCCCCTTTCCTCCTCCTCCCCCCTCCCCTTAAAGGCTGACAACTACTGTTTTATGGAAATTGTTTTTTGGGGAAAACATGGTGGGGGGTGGTGGTGGGGGTTTGATGGTAATGTTTGATGATGATGGGGGGGGGTTTTTGGTGGTGGTGGTGGTTGATGTTTGGGTTTTTTTGGGGGGTGAATTTTGGTAGGATAGTATAGTGAGGGGAGGGTTTGTGATGATGGTGATAGTAAAATTAGAAAAGTATAGATATTTTAGTAGTAATTAGTGGTGGGGGGTGATGGGGGGTGATATAAAAGGGGGACAAAAATAACGAGAGAGAGAGAGGAGGGGAAGAAGAGAGAAGAAGAGGAGAGAGGAGAGAGAAAGAGAGAGAGGAAAGGAGGAGAGGGAGAAGAGAGGGGAGAGGGCACATCTGTTCCGATAAAAAATAAAAAAAAGGGTTATGTAATTAGGTTAATTTTAACCCCTTTTTCTCTCTCTCTCCCCCTTCTCTCTCTTCTCCCCCCTCTCTCATTCTCCCCCCCCTTTCCCACCCCCTCTCTCTCTTCTCTCTCTCCTCTCTCCCCCATTTCCCCCTTTTCCCCTTTTCCCCTCCCCCCCCCATCTCCCCCCCTGGGCCCCTCCTTTCTCCCTCCCCTTCCCTCATATATTTAGCTGCATTAGGGAGAAGAGAGAGAGAGAGAAGGAGGGGAGAGAGAGAGAGAGAGAGAAGAGAGAGGAGAGAGAAAGAGAAGGGGAGAAAAATTTCCCCCCAATTGCCGCACGCCGTATTTTGTGCTTAAGGAAAAAAGCCCACCGTTCCCCAACGCACCTCAGGGAAATTAAGAAAAACACACAAAACACATCCCACACACACAACAAAGATGAATACACACACCCCACTAAAGAAATCGTCTAAACCCAAAATTCCTTCGCCCCTTTCTCTCTCTCTCTCCCCTCCCCTCCCTCTCCCCTCCCCCTCCTCCTCTCTCCCCTTCTCTCTCTCTCCCCTCTCTCCTCTCTTTTTCTCTCTCTCGGGACTTTTTTAAAAATTTTATAAAGGTATAGTAA
>JACEEZ010019694.1:0-7500 GCA_016584305.1 Chionoecetes opilio
TAAAGGACTTATAATGGACAAGGAACCAAGGCATAAATACGAAAACTATACGAGGGGATTATCGTTGCCTAAATAACAAAACGCGCTCTATAAGGATGGGAATTTCAATGGGAAAGGAGCAAGAATTATAAGTGAATAAGAAAGTGTATCTACGTGTGTGATCATTTTCTGCTGTTATTATTATTGTTATTGTTGTTATAAATACGAAAACTATACGAGGATATAGCGTTGCCTAAATAACAGAAGGAGCTCTATTTATAAGGTTGGGAATTTCAATGGGAAAGGAGCAAGAATTATAAGCTCAGTTCATTAGTATTATAAGTATAAGTATAAGAAAGTTAAGAAAGTGTATCTATATATGGAACAAGGAACCAAGGTGCGGGATCCCTTCTACATCGCCTCCAGACCTCCTCCTCCTCCAGACCTCCTCCTCCTCCAGACCTCCTCCTCCTCCAGATCTCCTCCTCTTTCAGACCTCCTTCAGACCTCCTTCTCCTCCAGACCTCCTCCAGACCTCCTCCTCCTTCGCTAATGAGTCGTGGCGCAAGAACCGGGAGTCGCGGAGGGACGGATGCGACACTACACCACCACCACCACGACCACCACCACGACCACTACCACATCTCCGCCTCACGACTTGCGGTGTGTGTGTGTGTGTGTGTGTGTGTGTGTGTGTGTGTGTGTGTGTGTGTGTGTGTGTGTGTGTGTGTGTGTGTGTGTGTGTGTGTGTGTGTGTGTGTGTGTGTGTGTGTGTGTGTGTGTGTGTGTGTGTGTGTGTGTGTGTGTGTGTGTGTGTGTAAGTGTTGTCAGCGCGCCCCTAAAGGCTACTCATATCGGCTAACCACACGGCACAACCACCGTCTATGGTAAGCACTGGGTGAACACAGCGAGGTCCTGGTAATGGTTAGCCAAGACACG
The DNA here is from genome assembly GCA_016584305.1 of Chionoecetes opilio. NCBI lineage: Eukaryota > Metazoa > Arthropoda > Malacostraca > Decapoda > Majidae > Chionoecetes > Chionoecetes opilio. The sequence goes on from JACEEZ010019694.1 coordinate 919, forward strand.
AGTGACATACATTTCGAGCATCTTTTTGTTCTTCTTACATCACAAGGAGGCTGGAAAAGGGCAGATAAAAAAAAGCATACAAAAAACCCAGTTAAGTGCCAGCCCCCAAAAAAGAGATATTAAGAGTGCCAAAGGAGAGTAAGAGTGCCCTAAATGCCACCTGGTAAACTCTGGAACTCTCTTCCTGTTTCTATTTTTCCACCTTTCTACGACATAAATCTTTTCAAGAGAGGGGAAACAAGACACCTCCCGAACTAAATTGGCCCACCCCCCATTTTATATTATCTTTCTGTCTCCTTCATAGGGACTGGCAAGTAAGCGGGGATACTTTTTTTTTTTTTTTTTTTTTTTTTTTTTTTTTTTTTCCCTTGGCCAGTTCTATGTGATGTAAAAAAAAAAAAAAAAAAACTTATGCCTTGCCCCGCCCCGCCCCGCTCCTTCCTGCCCTGAATCTCATCTATATACCACAAGCTATCGTAACCCCCCCCCCCCGAGCAGCCACCACATGGAAGGTAAGGAAAACACAGCGGCTGTTGCTTCACCCTTGGCGGCGGTGAGGTAACAACAACCTTATCACTGGCACGCAAAACTGGCCCGCCGCCGCCCCGTCACGCGCCCGCCGCCCCCGCTGACTTACGGGCGTCACGTGTGGGCGCCGCCGAGGACACCAAGGCAAGCACACCGCCACGCACGAGTACACGTAAAGGAATATATACAGTGATCGCCTCAGTAGCTCAGTAGATCGCCTTTACCACCACGTCATCTCGCTGCTGAAATTATTAACTCACACGTCACTAAGAAATCTAAAAAAAAAAAAATTGAAAAAAAGCCACTACCACCACCATTTATCTTTTCATTTATATATATATTACTTAATGCAGCTTCGAGACAGTATAAGAATTGTAATATTAATCATCATCATTATTATCATCATTACTATCATCATTATTATTAGCTTTATAGCATTTGGCTTCACTAACGTCACTAAGAAATATAAGTCCATGCACTAAATCCATGGAAATAGAAAGGCAATTAAAGGAAAAAATGTCACAAACGAGTAATTTGCAGGCTTTTTGTTACTTCTATTTTTCGTCCTTGGCCAGTTTTGAGATGTAAGAAATAGAAAAATCAACACCTCATTCCAGTGTAGAAAGCAGTAAAGAGAAAAGGAAGGCACACGCAAGGCTCTTTCAAATCCTCCCCTCCAGCGTACTGTACGTATATACCGGGCTGTCATTATCCCCCTCCAGTTGCCATTATTTTTTATTTAGTTTTTATTTATTTATTTATTTATTTATTTATTTATTTATTTCATTTATTTATTTTTATTCATTTTTATTTATTTATTTATTTATTATTTATTCTTTTTTTTAATTAATTATTATTATTATTATTTTATTTTTTTTTTTTTTTTTTTTTTTTTTTTTTTACATTTGTGCCTATAGCGCATGTAGGCAGTGACTTCCAGGGATGGGATGTTAGGCCCTGTAGGTTCACTTGAGGGCTGTGATGGTTGGTCCTCGCCCGTGGTGGTGGCGCAGGCAGGATTGTTATAGTGACGCCTGTGATTAGCCTTGCCTGCCCCATAACGCCACAACAATGCTGTGTTACCCTCCACGCCTCGGTGCTCGGCTACACAGTGCCATGAGTGCGGCGCAGTGTCAGGTGTGCAGCGCAGTGCCATGAGTGCGCGTCGGCGGTGTGTGTGTGTGTGTGTGTGTGTGTGTAGCCGCCGGCCCGCAGAGGTCACGCGATCATCACAACACAACTCACTCACCCGATGGTCACCTTACACCAGACAAACTTTCATTTCGGACCCACGTGATTCTGGGTCATTGGTCTCAACATCCCCTCTTTCCCCCCCTCCTCCTCCTCCTCCTCCTCCTCCTCCTCCTCCTCCTCCTCCTCCTCTCCTCCTCTTGCACCCTTCTTCCTCTTCCTCTTGCAACCCCCCTCCTCCTCTTGCAACCCCTCCTCCTCCTCCTCTTGCACCCTTTCCTCCTCCTGCACCCCCTCTTCCTCCTCTTCCTCCTCCTTCACCCCTTCCTCCTCCTCCTCCCCCACCCCCTCCTCCTGCACCCCAACTATCTCATCGCACCCCCACCACCCCACCCCCTCCGGCCACCCCCACCAATGGTCACAGCAGTCCAACTCTCCCCTTAATTACTATGTGCGTCCAGGAAGCTCTCGCCGCTCACCCTCCCTGCGAAATGAAAAGTGTTCCCTCAATGCCACTAATGACAGTGACGGAGCGACTGTTGCCTCCCCAGGGTTGCTTCACGAGGCTTGGTGAGGCACTAGTCTACCTGGTGATTACGTGGCTGTTGTGACATGAACACCTGTAGCTCCTGAGTGTGTCCAGGTAACGCACCACGCCGACACACTCATCAATCATCGCCTCAACACACTCACTAGGAGCTTTTTCATCCACTACCTAATATAAACAACTGGAGTGACTCATGTCTTTGTGTGTGGCGAGAGTTGGCGAGTTTTGGGCGAGAGATGGCGGGTTTTTGGCGAGAGTTGGCGGGGTTTTGGCGAGAGTTGGCGAGTGTTATGGCGAGTCTTTGGCGAGAGTTGGCGGGTTTTTTGGCGAGAGTTGGGGAGTCTTTGGCGAGAGTTGGGGATATTTGGCGAGAGTTGGCGGGTCTTTGGCGAGAGTTGGCGGGTTTTAGGCGAGAGTTGAGGATATTTGGCGAGATTTGGCGGGTTTTTGACGAGAGTTGGGGATCTTTGGCGAGAGTTGGCGGGCTTTTGGCGAGAGTTGGCGAGTCTATGACGAGAGCTGGCGTGTTTTTGGCGAGAGTTGGAGGGTCTTTGGCGAGAGTTGGCGAGTCTTTGGTGAGATTTGGCGGGTCTTATGGCGAGAGTTGGCGGATCTTTGGCGAGAGTTGGCGGGTTTTGGACGAGAGTTGGCGGGTCTTATGGCGATAGTTGGCGAGACTTTGGCGAGAGTTGGCGAGTTTTTAGCAAGAGTTGGCGTGTCTTATGGCGATAGTTGGCGAGTTTTTGGCGAGAATTGGCGAGTCTTGAATAAACACACGTCAGGCTCAAGGAAGAAGCCAAGATTTAACTGACTCTCTGACTAATTAAACTAACTGAGTATTAAAAGTCTATTGATCTAACAAGAAGCTATATTAAGTGATGGGATAGACGTCAGAGGGTAATAATAATAATAATAAGTCATAAGGGCGGAGCTGCCATCGGGTTAGGAGGCACCGTCACCCTTCAGTCCCTTCCATGTTTGGCGTCTTAACTCCCTAAACAGTTAACATTATTTATACCCGGTGGCGACACTTCGGAAACCCAGTGTGTGTATAAGGGCCCGTCATCGATTATTAAGAGTATTTATAGCTTCAAGACCTTATGAATTTCCTGACGCTCACCCTAATATGGCAAAGTCAGATAAGAAGCATTAGGATTCCTCATATGGTATACGATTATATATATACTTAAGCACCCTCTTATACCCTCCTTCTCGATATACATGCAGGTAACTTCCAGACGCTCTTTTCCCTCTGGTTATCCTAAAGTTTTGTGTTCTATTATTCTAAAGTTCTATCTAAAACCCTCCTTATTCCCAGTATTAACCCCTTCACGCCCAGATCTTTCCTTTGCTATAAAAAATTGTCTGTTGTTGAGCTATAAAATTACGAAAACTAACTGAATATACCAAAATAGCTAGTAGACAAGGATACTAAACAGGTCATATCTATAAAATATTGCTTATATTCACTAAAAATTGTCTTATGGTAGTCAAATTACAGTGAAAATTACGTTCTGGGACTCAAGGGGTTAAAGTAACTTCCAGGCTTTCGAACTAGACGCTACCTTAATATTATTCCCTCTGGTTATGCTAAAGTTCCCACGCTTCTCTTCACATTCAATCTAATCAAATTTCATAAGTCCATCACGCATATGTTAAGTCATCGTTCGGATATCACAAGTATGTTGGGTAACGTCCTCGCACTATTAGCATGAATGAAAACAAAGAAATGACAGGCAGTTACAGATGTTTCATTACGATATTTCATCATCATTAGCATTCCTTCATACACAGACTGTCGTTAGTGCACAAATAGCTTCTCAACCCACTCTCCCCCTACCCCAACCTCTCCTCTAACACCTCCACAGCCCCCACTAAACCCCCTTCCAACTCCGTCAAGTAACAAAACCTCAAACTAACTAACTACACCAAGATGAGAATTTACAGGTGCATTATTTTCGTATTTGCTTCACCACCAATACTATAACTTCACTTCACTATAACACCACTTATATACCTACCCCAGCTATATACAGTCTCTTGCCTATCCCAGACACCACCACTAAAACACCTACTACTACCACCACCACTACTACTTCTACCAATACCATCACCACCACCATCACCACTACTACTGTACCCAGATATATAGTACAGTGCCTTGCCTATCCCTGACACCACCACCACTACCACCACCATCACCACCACTATACCACCACTACTACAGCACCGTCACCCAGATGCTGTTATCTCCCCGCTATATATAAGAAGTATTTAGTGAGCCCATTGACGCGTGTAAAACTAAACCTCCTCCACTTTACTCTATCACCGTCACCCTTGTAATCATCCCGCCTCATCCTCCCCCGCGGCCTTTTCTCCCGGCCTTTTCTTCTCCTTCCTGCCTGTTCTTCTCCTGTCTCCCGCCGGCGTGTGTGTGTGTGTCTATCCACTGCTATTGTTTGACTGTGACGTGTTTTTGTCTCTCTTAAGTGGCTGTGTTTGTGTGTTTGTTCAGCCGCATCGTGTGTTTGTTATTATGCCTTTTTTTTTTTTTTGCATTTAAACTGTTATTAATTATTTATAGATGTCTTAAAAGGTGGATATGGATAAGGATAAGGACGTTCTTGGGTGATATTTAAGGGTTTGTTAGTCTCTCTGTATGACATGTATGGTACGTGTATGTGTGTGTTTTTATGTTTTGGTTTGATTGTTTACTACGAAGTTTAGAGTTTAGTATTTTTGTTTTACCTTTTAGCAGTATTTTTTTTTTTTTTTTTTTTTTTTTATGGGTCATCATTTGCATTTGAAATCCGATTTTATTTTGGGTACAAGTTTGAATCAATAATTTACTAAAGTGATACACTATAAAAAAAAAACCACGAGTTACCGAAAACACACGAACACACCAAACACGTCAAGAACAAGACTTTAAACCGAGACAAAATTAACCATAGCTCTGTCTTTTACTTCAAATTGAAATACTTGCCACTAGAGTAATGCAGGTATATAATCATCTTTTTTCTAATGGTTCCTTCAGGCGCTTAACCTCCATAAAACACAACCACAAACTATGAGGTAACACCAAGATCTCTTATATAAATAAATAAATCATTGCATCACACACACACACGCACACACACACACACACACACACACACACAGACACACACACACACACACACACACACCACACACACACACATTCCTGAAGTCTTGTGGTGAGAAAAAATATAAAATGGTTACCTACAATCTATTTTTTTTAACGAGGCAAAAATTCCGTTCTATCATATGCTCTCATGCTTAAAATGATGCCTATGTTTACCTGATAATATGGTTAACTATAATAAAATACAACTGAAGTTTAGAAGAACAGTAGTATTCCCTTCTCTCCTGGCATTAAATATCAGTCAGTAAGCAGCAAGGGGTCAGGATTTTTCACCTCTTTAAAAAAAACAGACTATAGTTGATAGAGACGTGGTGGTGGTGGTTAAACAGGCTATTGTTTACCCTGCCTGCCTGCCTGTGCATGTGCTTGCCTTATAGGAGGTCCAGGAAGGTAAATACGTGTTGATAGCAAGGAGAAGCGTGACGGGAAAGTGGTGTGGGGAGAAAAATCTAAAATATAAATAGCTGATAGATACCTAATTGAAAACTGGTAGTGGGTGGGTGGTCAGACAGGCTGTTGTTTACCCTGCCTGCCTGCCTGCCTGCCTGTGCCTGCCTTATAGATGGTCCAGGGAGGTAAATACGTGTTGATATTGAGGGGAAGTAGAAGAAAATACTGAAGATAAATAAATAATTGATAAAGACGTAATAATTATTGAAGACTGGTGGTGGTAGTGGTGATGGGTAGACAGGCTATTGTTTACCCTGCCTCCCTGCCTGCCTGTGCCTGCCTTATAGGTAGTCCAGGGAGGTAAATACGTATTGATATTGAGGGGAAGTAGAAGAAAATACTGGATAAATAAATAATTGATAAAGACGTAATAATTATTGAAAGCTGGTGGTGGTAGTGGTGGTGGGTAGACAGGCTATTGTTTACCCTGTCTGCCTGCCTGTCTGTGTCTGTTTGCCTTATAGCTGTTACCTTAAGTCAAGTTAAAGTGGTTAAAGTCTTGTGGTGGGATAAGGAAGAACATTAAATTGTTGATAGAGACGTAATTGAAGACTGGCAATGATGATGGGGGTGGTGATGGTGGTAATAGTGGTGGTTAGACAGACTATCGTTTACCCTGTTTGCCTGATAGGTGGTTCAAGGAAGTAAATACGTGTACACAGTGATAGAGTAGTGATAGATAGAGACCTAGTGATGGTGA
>JACEEZ010019694.1:20000-25000 GCA_016584305.1 Chionoecetes opilio
ACACACACACACACACGCACACACCTTCATTGATAAGTAAGTTTAAATGTCACCTTGAAAGCGATTTAGTGACAGCCTTTCTTGGTCGCTTGGAAGATCCCGAATTAGGTAACCATTCTCTCTCTCTCTCTCTCTCTCTCTCTCTCTCTCTCTCGTTCCCTAGGGATGAAGCGCGCGCCCAAACCACCTCTCATCCTGTCCATGACGTCACCCCCCCTCCCTCCTATCTGGCTCCCCCTACCCCCTACCTGGCTCCCCCTCCCCCCTACCTGGCTCGTCACCCCTCTCCCCTCACCCCTACCTGGCTTTCTCTACCCCCAAGAGTCATTGCTCCTTTACACCCACCACCTCTCATCTCTCTCTCTCTCTCTCTCTCTCTCTCTCTCTCTCTCTCTCTTCTCTCTCTTCTCTCTCTTCTCTCTCTCTCTCTGTACATCTTCCTCCTGTCCCCCCATTTTTCCCTTCATCATCACTATTTTTAACACCCAATTACTATTCCCTATTTCAATTCCCCATCATTACCATTTCCTACACCCATTACCACGTGTCCTAATCACCACCCATCACCACTATTACCCATCTCCTAACCACTACAACCATTCATCCCTCCCTCCCTTCCCTCTTAACCCCTTCACACCCAGATCTTTCCTTTTCTGCATAAAATCGTATACATGAGTTAGTCATTCCTTTGAAAGAAAGTGACTAAAACTGATCAATGAAAACTTGAATCAATCGCAAAAACAACGTTGTCGAGCCATAAAATTACGAAAACTAACTGAATATACCAAATTAGTTAGTGGACAAGGATACTAAACAAGTCATATCAATAAAACATTGCTTATATTCATTAAAAATCATCTTATGGTACCCAAATTACAATGGAAATTACGTTCTGGGTCTCAAGGGGTAAGGCTAATCCAGTTTACTTCAATGAGAGAGCTTGGTTAGATCTCTCGCTCCAAGGGGACAAGGATACCCATACTTCAAGGCGCAGGTTTGAGAGGTGCATCGCGCGACCTTCACGACGTCCCGCGGCCCACACACTGTCCAAACACAGTGTTGAGGGCGTGGCTGGTCTAGGTGGTGGTGGTGGTGGTGGTGGTGAGGGGGTAGAGAGGAGGAGGAAGAGGAAGAGGAAGAGGAAGAGGGAGGGAAGAGGAGGAAGAAGAGGGAAGATGATAAAGGAATACGTAAGGATTATGAGAGAGAGAGAGAGAGAGAGAGAGAGAGAGAGAGAGAGAGAGAGAGAGAGAGAGAGAGAGAGAGAGAGAGAGAGAGAGAGAGAGAGAGAGAGAGAGAGAGAGAGAGAGAGAGAGAGAGAGAGAGAGAGAGAGAGAGAGACTTGTTTTGATGTTTAAAATGCAAATAAATGCACTACTATGCTACCCAAGATAGTGATAGTGATGGTGGTGATGATGGTGAGGATAGTGATGACAGTTTTGACGGTGATAGTGACAGTAATGATGGTGGTGATGGTGGTGGTGATGGTTGTGATGGTGGTGGTTGTAGCTTCCTTATTTTCTTATGTTCTTATGTTCTAATAATCGTGTGGTGGTTGTGATGGTGATTGTGGTGGTGGTGGTGGTGGTGGTGGTGGTGGTGATGGTGATGGTGGTGGTGATGACAAATTTGATGGTGATAGGGATAGTAGTGGTGGTGGTGATGATGGTGGTGGTGGTGGTTGTAGCTTCCTTATTTTCTTATGTGCTTATCTTCTAATAATGGTGGTGGTGGTGGTGGTGGTGATGATGGTGGCTGTGATGGTGATTGTTGTGGTGTTGGTGTGGGTGTGGGTGTTGGCTTGGTCCCAACTCGAGGAGAGGGACGAGGTATATGCAATCTTGGTGGTCTAAAAGTTGCTGCTGCCATGGCGTATTATAAAGCCAGGGAGTGAGTGAGTGAGTGAAGGAGAGGCGGGCGTAAAAAGTGATGGTGGTGTTGGTAGTAGTGGTGGTGGTGGTGGTGGTGGTGGTGGCGGTGGTGGTGTTGGACTAACTGATAGGTGACTTTGGATTAATAGCACGTGGGTAGAGAGAGAGAGAGAGAGAGAGAGAGAGAGAGAGAGAGAGAGAGAGAGAGAGAGAGAGAGAGAGAGAGAGGAAGAGAGAGAGAGAGAGAGAGGGGAGGAGAGAGAGAGAGAGAGAGAGAGAGAGAGAGAGAGAGAGAGAGAGAGAGAGAGAGAGAGAGAGAGAGAGAGAGAAAAAAAAAAACAGCGTTAATCACCATGTAAGAAGGACAGGAAGGGAGAGGAGACAAGAGGAGAGAGAGGATGAAAAAGGCATAAAAATAAAAAAATAAAAAAGTGAAAGAGGGAAAAAGGTAGAAGAGAAGAAAAAAGAGAAGAGGAAGAAGAGGCAACAGAAGATAAAGGATAAAAGGGGAGAGAAAAGGCAAGAATGACGAGAGATATTGATATGGAAGAAGAGGAGGAGGAGGAGTGAAGGGAGATATTGACAAGGAAGAAGAGGAGGAGGAGGAGGAGTGAAGGGAGATATTGACAAGGAAGAAGAGGAGGAGGAGGAGTGAAGGGAGATATTGACAAGGAAGAAGAGGAGGAGGAGGAGGAGCAGGGTTGCATTAACCCTTTGAGACCCAGAACGTAATTTTTTTCATTGTAATTTGGGTACCATTACACGATTTTTAGTGACTATAAGCAATATTTTATAGATATGACCTGTTTAGTATCCTTGTCGACTAACTAATTTGGTATATTCAGTGACTTTTCTTAATTTTATGGCTCGACAACACACAATTTTTTATAGCAAAGGAAAGATCTGGGTGTGAAGGAGTTAAGGATTACAAGGAAAGTCTGTTATGGATTGTGTGGCTATGGATTGTGGATTATGGATTATGGATGTGTGGCTATGTGTGGATTGCAGCAGGGATTTCGATGCTATGTAGGAAGCAAGCCCTGAATGTTGCAGGGATAAGGCCTTGCAATGCGTGTTTGTGACAATCCTTCTCATTAAGAGACTTGTGGCTAATGAAATAATACGCTTCACATTTATCTTTTTCTACATCACTTAGGACTGGCCAAGGACATAAAAATAGAAGTAACAAAAAGCCCGCTAATAGGTAATAGGTAACTTTCGCACACTCCCTCACTGGTATAGAGGAATCGAAGAAATAATGAGTGCTAGGAGAAATGTGTAAGGAGCTTTGATGATACGAAGAAGCTTAGAAGATATGAGAGATAGAAGATACAAGGAACTAATATAGAAGATATAAGGAAAAAATCAATTCGTCTCCCAGTGTCGTAGTGAACGGTCAGTAAAATATTCCGTGTCCAGCAGTGAAAGAGTTAATGATATGAGAGATAGAAGATATAAGGAGCTTTAATGATATGAGAGATAGAAGATATAAGGAGCTTTAATGATATGAGAGATAGAAGATATAAGGAGCTTTAATGATATGAGAGATAGAAGATATAAGGAGCTTTAATGATATGAGAGATAGAAGATATAAGGAACTTTAATGATATGAGAGATAGAAGATATAAGGAACTTTAATGATATGAGAGATAGAAGATATAAGGAGCTTTAATGATATGAGAGATAGAAGATATAAGGAACTTTAATGATATGAGAGATAGAAGATATAAGGAGCTTTAATGATATGAGAGATAGAAGATATAAGGAGCTTTAATGATATGAGAGATAGAAGATATAAGGAGCTTTAATGATATGAGAGATAGAAGATATAAGGAGCTTTAATGATATGAGAGATAGAAGATATAAGGAGCTTTAATGATATGAGAGATAGAAGATATAAGGAACTTTAATGATATGAAGAGGCTTAGAAGACATGAGAGGTAGAAGACATTTAAGGAGAAGAGCTTTAATGATATGAGAGGTAGAAGATATAAGGAGCTTTGATGATATGAATAAGCTTATAAGATATGAGAGTTGTGTGAGGTGTATTAGAAGAATCTGGGAAACAAAGAGTGATATCAGAGCTGTATAAGGAGCTTTAATGATATGAAGAGCCTTGCAAGACATGAGAGGTGAGTAAGAAGCTGCAGCAAGGTGCGGTACAGTGCAGCTGCCCGGGGCGTCGAGGCAGCAGCGGCATGGGGCGGCGCGGTAAACACACGCCCACGGTGCCGCTGCCCACGCTGGTGTTGCCTTTTAAAAACTGGTCGTGCCAAACATAGAGGCGAGGCTGATAGGGTGAGGCTACCTGATGGGCGCGCAGACCCCACTAATGTACCCCCCCCCTCACCCCCCCATACCCCGTGTTGGCCTTGAGCCCCCCTCTCTGCTCCCTCACCCCGTCCCTTCGTCCTCCTCTCCATGCATCTTTCACTTCTTAACACATTCCCTCCCTTCATCCTTACCTTCTTTACCCTCTTTCCACTTTTTTCCTCCCATCTATCATTCCTTATAGTTATATTCACTTCCTTCATCCTTACTACCTTTTTAACCTTAAATCTTGGATTAAACCATTGATTAACCTTGAATTAAACGTATGTGCATTATTGTTTTCTATAGAGCAACAAGTGATACAGGAATCTGCTCACTGTCACCGTCACCGCCGTGATGTAAACAAACACCCCGCGTTCCCACGGCGTCTTGCAGCCCGGCCACACACTGTCTGGCTGCAGCAGGGCATGAGGCTCGGGGCAGCGGTGAGGTATTGAGGGTATTGCCTGAGCCTGGCATCACCCCACAGCCACACCTGCCTCCCCCCTCCCCCCCTGGCACACTTCCCCTGCCACGCATCGCTCCATGCTCCTCATAACACTAAAGGACAGATTTCCCTCCCGCGGCACCGCATGATGATAATGACGCCAAGGTTTATTGTGCTGTCAACTGATCACTAACGAGGCTATGTGGGTGAGGCACCTGTGTCACCTGTGTCACCTGTCCTGGAGATGTCACCCGCCGCCCACGCCTGCAAGGGCACGACAACCCTGGGTATTATTAGCGACCACCGCCCTGTCCTACGCGAGGCGGCGGCTGGTGATGGGCCGCGTGGGCGTGACCTACCTGAGTGAGCAG
>JACEEZ010019694.1:32500-158585 GCA_016584305.1 Chionoecetes opilio
CTAAAAATCGTCTCATGGTACCCAAATTACAATGGAAATTACGTTCTGGGCCTCAAGGGGTTAATATTGTCAACATTCTCCCTGTGAGAGGCAAGGCGAGACAGTGAGAAGGACGCGCGTGTTATGGTTATCGAGAGTGACATCGGTGAAGGGACATTGCTGCAACATATAGTCTATTGAAATGCGGAAATGTGACGCCACTGTCCTCGTGCCCATTCCAATATAGTGTGAAGGAAGGAAGGAAGGAAGGTGTGAGGGTGCGTGTGTGAGGGTAGTGAGGATAGAATACAACACAAGTGGTTAAAGGGATACAATAAAGGAGATGTAGGAAAAGTTCTCACGGCTACCTATGTAAGCAGGATAGAACAAGAAGTAACGGAGGGATTCAAACTGGAAAAACGTAGATTTAAAAAAGAAATAGGGAGAAACTGGTTCACAAATAGGGTGGTAAATGATTGGAATGGACTCAGTCGTCAGGTAGTTAGTACGGGAGTTTTAAAAGGAGGCTAATTAAAAAAAGGAGGATAATTTCATGGACGGGGATGAAAGGTGGATGTAGGTAGTGTTTAGTAACAGGAACTACCACGTGTAGGTCTCACGGCCTCTTGTAGCTTCCTTATTTTCTTATGTTCTTAACCCCTTCACGACCAGATATCTTTCCTTTGCTATATAAAATTGTCTATTGCTAGCCATAAAATAACGAAAAGTAACTAAATAAACCAAATTAGTTAGTAGGCAAGGATACTAAACATTTCATATCTACAAAACATAGCTTATATTCATTAAAAATCGTCTGATGGTACCCAAATTATAATGGAAATTACGTTCTGGGCCTCAAGGTTAAGGTAATGAGGATAGAACGGTCACCAAACATAGCATATCTCGTGACCCGTGATTAGGGGGACGGAATAGGATGCAGGAAAGACAAAAAAACAAACAATATATATATATATATATATATATATATATATATATATATATTTTATATATATATATATATATATATATATATATATATATATATATATATATATATATATATATATATATATGAATGCATGATACCATCCCAGTGTTAGTGCATTCGGTATTATTCCAGATGAACACCGAATTCACTTTGGTGGAGGAAACTATTTTTTTCTGTTGGGTTTTGATGTTTTGAATTAATCTGCTAACCGTTGCTGTCGGATATCTTTTTTTTTTCTTTTTTTTTTAAGGTAAAGGTTAGGTTAGGTTAGGTATAGCTTAGGTTAGGTTTGATATAGATAAGGTTAGGTTCAATGTTTTTTTTTGTCATTTTTGTTGCAAATCACAAAAAAATAGTGATTTGCGACAGAAACGGTTTTCAGATTAATTCAAAACGCGTCAAAACTTACCAGAACAAAAATAGTTTCGTTCACCAAAGGAAGTTCGGTGTTCATCTGGAAATTTACCAACAATTTTTTCAGAGTTGAGTTCAAGAGGGTAGAAAAAAACCTAGTGATTGCCAGTAAAATCAAACACCAGATTCTCACAAAACACATCAAAATCTATCATCAAAATATACTTTGATCTGAAAACGGAGAGGGTTAATATTGATCAAACGAATCTTTGCCGTATCAGTGTCGTGTATTCATTTCATGGTTTAGTTAGCTTCAAGAACGTTATCACAAAGGAAAGATAAGGATAAAGGAATAAATAAGAGACGTAACTATATGACATGACGGCTCCTTTAACTACTGCCCCCCTCCTCCCTCCCCTCACACCACCATTCACCCCTCCTCCTCCTTACTTGGCGAAAACTTACTTCTTTCCTTAACTTCTTCTTCTCCTCTCCTCTCCTCTTCCTCCTCTCCTTCCTTCCTCCTCTCCTCTTTCTCCTCCCATCCCACTCGATCCGCTCCTCTCCTTCCCTCCTCTTCCTCCTTTCCTCTCCTCTCCTCTTCCTCTTCCTCCTCCTTCCCTCTCCTCTCCTCTCTTACTTATTCCTTATCTTCTCTTCACATCTTCCCTAAATTCCCTCTTCCTGCTCCTTCTTATGCCTTCATCCTCCTATCTTCTATCTCTTATATAATTACATTCTACCTAAAAACTCTTAAAAAAGCTTCAATAATCTCACAATTCACATCTTGTTTTCCCTCCCTCCCTCACATCACCATTCGCCCCTCCCTCCTCCCTACTTTTAGCGAACCTATACATGAAAATAACCTCTATATCACCCTGTATTAGATGCACGCTGCTCAATAAACACATATCACACCTCTACGTAATACCGGTGGAGGCTGGGGAGCTTATAAATGACCTTGAAATACGGAAACAAGTGAAGGAAACTAGTCTATTCTTCTTCTTCTTCTTGTGACCTCTTCCGCTGTTATGATCGCTTCGTAGGTCCATCTCTCCTCTTCCTCCTCCTTTCCTCTCCTTCTCTTCCTTCTCCTCTCCCCCTCTTCCCCCTCCCCTCCTCTTCCTCCTTTCCTCTCCTCCTCTTCCTCCTTTCCTTTCCTATCCTCTCCTCCTCTTCCTCCTCCTCCTCTTCACCTCTTCCTCCTCTCCTCCCCTCCTCTTCCTCCTTTCCTCTGCTCTCATCCTCCTCCTCTCCTCTCCTCGCCGCCTCGTACTTCCGTGGAGGCTGTGGAGCTTATGAATGACCTTGAAATGCTTGAAGTAAGAGCCGTGTTTTTGTCGTCCAAGCATCGTCTTGGTACGAAGACCGTTTTTTCTCACAATTGAAAACGGATTGGTTTCTGCGACAAAAACACAACAAGCTTGGTAGGGGCCGAAATACTAATCAGTCCAAAACATTGCAAACAATATCACAAAGCAGTATAACACACATTTCAGCAAGTGTTATTGGAGTGGTCTTCGTAATCCAAGACGGTGCTTGGACGACAAAAACACGGCTCTTACTTCAAGCATTCAAGTGTCAGATTACGTAATACCACAGCACGGCACCCAAACGCACCGCCTCCTCACTCATTATTCCACGTTATTTGCTCAGATAACTACTATTCACTCACTGAAATATCAACACGAGAGACTATGTTCCTGTTTTGACCCATGTCGAACTCCATTTATGCTATGAGAAAGAGAAAAGAAAGGGGGAATAAGGTACCGACCCTAATTTTGACGTGACAGATTTACCCCGACACCGCCAGCCTCCAGCCACACTGCATCACCTTTTCCTTCGCCTAACATGCCTTGCCTCCACCACACATACACCACCACCTCTATGTCTACCACCACACCTCTCACTCACCTCCTGCACCTTCAGACATATCTTGATCCTCTTTATTAGCCCTCAAACACGGGATAATGCACACCGCGTCCCGCCCCTCACCGCACACACACACGTGGCAACTCTCTGACAGATGTAAACAAGCAGGCAAGCACTTTAAAGACGTACCTTTAAAGTACTTGAATTTAAGCAGGAATTATGTTATCTTTAGAAAGGGTTTGCACTAGTGAGAGAATGGCGTGCATAAAGACTAGTGTAAGTAATGATTGTGCGTGTGTGTGTGTGTGTGTGTGTTAAAAACAAAATGAAGCTTCGTACTATTGAGGCCACTCCCCTCCACGCCTTTTGATTGCCGTACAAGATAAAAGTACTGAGTTTAATATTTAATCATATCGAAAAGGCTAAGAAAATGTTCTTTCAACTGACTATTACAATTTGATGACTGGAATTTTACCGAAGTTTCCTTTTCAATATTTTTATAGTAACAAGGTTGAGTAAGTTGTATGCAGGTCTGAAATGATTAAAAAACAAAAGTGGAAGCTGTTGAACACATTAGATTACACTGGGGAACAAATTTTTGTAGAGTTAGGTCTGACACTTGTTATTAAGTAACTTTTGGGTGCTGAATCCAAAACTGATCTCAGTTTTTCTCTATCACGTCAAGTTTTTGAACTGTAGGATTTTCGTTTTCTTAAAAAATATGAAAAATACTGTACATAACAGTAACAGTGCTTATTTTATAAAAAGTTGCAAATGTTAACATACAATGAAAAATGAAAGAAATAGGCATGAATCGAATGTTTATTTAACATTATCATGTTTTTAGAAAGGATAAGGCTATAATTGTGTGCAGGTTAAGGTAAAAATTTACGTTTGTAGCTTTGTCTGGAGTGTTCAACTTGAGGACTATCGCGTTTGATGCTCCAACAATAGTCAGCCATCATATGCACATCCCATCTACCCTGGTAACGTTCTTCCATAACCTTCAAATCTTGGTGAAATCGTTCACCTTGCTCGTCGCTAGCAGCACCAAGATTTTCCAGAAAGTTGGCAAGATGGCTATGCAAAAAATGTACTTTAATACTCATGTTGCAACCAAGTGCTTTGTAGCTCTCCAATAGTTTCTGAACAATTTCTGTGTAATTACTTGCACGTGTATTTCCAAGAAAGTTCTTGACGACGTCTTTGAATGATAGCCAAGCATTCTTTTCAAGGTCTGACATAGTACCGTTGAAATGTTCATCTTTGATGAACTGTCGAATTTGTGGACCATCAAACACACCGGCCTTGATTTTTTCAATTGACAGTCCAGGAAATGCCAAGATGATGTACTTCAAACAGTCGCCATCAGTTGACAATGCTTTTACAAATTGTTTCATGAGACCTAGTTTTATGTGCAGAGGTGGGAATATTATTTTCTTCCTGTCAACAAGTGGCTCATGTACAATGTTAGGATCTCCAGGTTTAAGATCAGATCTCGGAGGCCAATTCGTCTGAACCCAATGCTTCTCTCGAGCTCTGCTATCCCACATACAGAGAAAGCAGGGATACTTTGTGTATCCACGTTGTTGACCAAGAAGGAAGGACACCATTTTAAGGTCAACACAGATGATCCAATTGTGTTTGTCATATTGCAATAACTCAATGACTCTCTTTACATCTCCATATTCTTCACGAAGACAGACCGAATGCCCAATAGGGACTGCGCCAAACAAATTGCCATTGTGTAGAAGTTTTACTACAGCTCACAAGTGGAATTTTGCTTATCTGGAGGGTAAGCTGTGGAGAAAAAACTTGACGTGCTAGAAAAGAAACTGACTACAGATTTGGAATCAGCATGCCAATTTTAGTCTAAATAAGCTCAAAAATCTAACTCAACAATTTTTTTTCTTTCAAATTGTTCCCCAGTGTTATTGGAAGATTTGGAAGCTGTTGAACACATTAGATTATTGGAAGATTTGGAAGCTGTTGAACACATTAGATTATTGGAAGCTGTTGAATAGCCTACACCAGATTATTGGATGATTTGGAAGCTGTTGAATAGCCTACACCAGATTATTGGATGATTTGGAAGCTGTTGAATAGCCTACACCAGATTATTGGAAGATTTGGAAGCTGTTGAATAGCCTACACCAGATTATTGGATGATTTGGAAGCTGTTGAATAGCCTACACCAGATTATTGGAAGATTTGGAAGCTGCTGAATAGCCTACACCAGATTATTGGAAGATTTGGAAGCTGTTGAACAGCCTACACCAGATTATTGGAAGATTTGGAAGCTATTGAACAGCCTACAGCAGATTATTGGAAGATTTGAAAGCTGTTGAATAGCCTACAGCAGATTATTGGAAGATTTGGAAGCTGTTGAGCAGCCTACACCAGATTATTGGAAGATTTGGAAGCTGTTGAATAGCCTACACCAGATTATTGGAAGATTTGGAAGCTGTTGAATACACCAGGATATTTACCTCATACCTACCAGCAGCTGTGCAGCAGACCAATGCTGCATCCTGACCCCTGCAGCACTGTGCAGCTGACTCTAAAAGTGCTGTGCTGTGCTTGCGGTACAAAGACACACTGCATGCCATGATGTTTTGAAGTCTAGATATGAAGATGAAAAGATATTTATGGATGAAATTTATTGATAACATTACAGTATATACACAAAGCACAATCAGTTTTTTTTATTTTCTTACATAGGAAAGAGTTTGCCTTGGAGTCAAGATCTCTACAGTTGTTCCGGGAGACACCAAACCAGGGGTGAATACAGCATCAACAAACCACTCGTCCAAGACAACACACACATGGAAGTAAACTAAGCAAATTTCTTCTACGTTTATTTGGTAAATTTGAAAAGAATAAATGATCTAAGCATTTAACTGTCCTTTACACACAATGAACAAGAGCATTGTATATCAGAGTATGTTCAGATCACCTTCAGGGTAATGCCTACACACAGGGGTCGCGGAGACAAGTCCTGCGACCACAACACACTCTTCCTTCACAAACCTCGGTCAGTCTTTACGCACAGGTCTGCGTAATTCACCCGATAAGAAATAAACAAAATATTCCGTTAGTTATAATTCTCAGCTTTCCATTGATTATCCAACCAAATTTCTTTCCTAAACTGTGTCCACCTTCCGAGAGCAAACGAGCACCTGGCTGGGACTAAACTGGCCTTGCTCACTTGTTCATATTTCAGTGAACAACTCAACTGAAAAGTATGAAAATTTTATTCAGAAACTATAAAATTCTAGAAACATTGCATATGCAGACCTCCACATCTGTATTAAACATGCAAATTCTAATTACTAACTGAAATCTAAAGCCATACAAATTTTCCTAATGAATTTTAGGTCACTGACTACACTTCACACCTCACTAGTGCTTCCCCAAGTGACTCAAATCATGTCATCTGCTTTCACTCTCCCCCCTAAGTGACTCAAATCATGTCATCTGCATCACGCCCTAGGCTAACGCCACCTAGCTACCGTCACCTAGACAGCCTGCTAGATGCTCCTCATAACTCAGCCTTCTGCAGAAAACACATAAGCACACACACACACACACACACACACGCACGCACACGCATACGTACGCACACCAACACACACACCAACACTTCCTAAGTTCCACACAGTTTTGGACACGTCTAAAACAAATAAACAAAACCAATAGTAGTCAAGAAAAGCACCAATTTCATTACAGCTTTTTCTTACAACTTGAATATTAATGCAATATTTAGATATACTTTTTTGTTTTTAGAGTTCATTTGAAATTTAGGTAAGTTTGCCAGCACACTCTTCCCCGCAGCATTACCAAGGTCGGGGCCACTCAGTACTTCAGCATAGTTAGTGTTGTGTTCCTGACAGAAAATGTAAAATATCGTCACCCTCATAAAGATACTGCCTAACTTATTTTTCCGCAATTTCAGGATCTTTGCCTAAATCAATTCTTCATCCTGTAGCGCATCTATTGGTATAGTCGCCAATGTTGTGTGTGTGTGTGTGTGTGTGTGGGGTGGGTGTGTGTGTGTGTGTGTGTGGGTGTGGGTGGGTGGGTGGGTGGGTGTGTGTGTGGGGGGGGGGGGGGGTCTAAAATATAAAATAATAAACAATGCATTGATATCAAAATTAAGAAAATTATGAAGTTTATTTTTTTATTTCCCAAAAAAGTAGAAAAATTACTAAGGCAGTTTTTTTTATAATTGTGACGATATCCCAAACAAAACGATGCACTTCTGCACAGGCATTCTGTAAACAATGAAAAAACTAAAAACTCTCAATATGAACTCCTTACAATTCATACAAAAACATCTTAGGTATCCATAATGCTGGACGAGGGGCCGCGCAGGTGATAGATAATGCTAAACTTGCCCCACTGTCACTGGTACGTACAATACTCACATGCAACCTTGTTTTAGAGACGACCGAAATAACACATTTGTGAAATATTAATTTGAATATTTGATGGAACTGGCTCAAAGCAAAAGCCTAGTAGCAGCCATACAAACTGAACGGTAAATAGTACCTATATTAGAGCAGTGATTTGGTGAGAAATGGCACAACACACATCTATCACGCGATAAGATCTTATGAGGAATAATGAACACGATGCAGGTTATAGGATACAGCTCACAGAACTGGCGAAGGCAGAACATAAGAAAGACATCATGTGTAACTATGTATGTTGGCTGCATCAATCACGCGCCAAGTAGCTGTTACAAGCCAGGTTGCAGCCAATGAGCTACTTGACATATATATAACAGGAGGTCCGAAGCCTGCCTGGGATGTCTGCCACCACCCCTACAGCACACGCCACCTGGCACCACCTGGCACCACCACCGGGCCGGCTGTGCACACGTAGAGGTAGCTTCCAAGGGCAAAAATAATGCTTTAGAAAACGAACAATTAAATTTGATACCTTCACATTTACTAATGCATCCTGTCAGCTTGTTATTCCTGTGTTGGGTGCATTGCAGGACGCCTACAGTAGTATTTTGTGAGTAGTGGAGCTTGGGTCAGCGGTGGATGTGGTGTGGGGGCGGGGCAGGGCAGGGCAGGTGGTGTGATGATGAACAACAAGAACACGAGCAGGGGGCCACGCAAACCCCGGGGCCAGGGGCTAGTGGTCCTCCCCTCCACACATCACCCATATACCCTATGTGTCCTTTTTCATATCTTCTCCCTCATCCTCGTCCTGCAACAACACAACCGTCACTTAGAACACAGAAGACAAATCCAGCAAACGGGACCTTCACCTATAGATCACTGGTGTCACTATAAAAATCCAGCCTGCGCCACTAACGGGCAGAGACCAAGCATCACGACCCTCCAGAATGTGCAGGGCCAACCACCTGAGCCCTTAAAGAATAAATAGCCTACAGGTACTATAGGCTCCAATGTAAAAAAAATAATAATAAAAAAATAAAAAAATAAAAAAAAGCAGCCGACAACTACCAAGCGACAGACCACAGCCAAAGAGCATAGCTGGGTTTACAGGAGGAGGATTTTCTCTCTACAAATAGGCCACTACAGGAGAGATGAACATAAGAACATAAGAAAATGAGGAAGCTACAAGAGGCTGGGAGACCTATAGTCTATTTTTTTTATTATGGTCAAAATGCAGTAAGGAAGCCACGCCCCCTGCCTTCCCTTCTATTCTACGGGGCAGCTGATTGGTGCACTCCTTGTATCATCACTACCAATCACAATATCTTCACTACTTAACAGCGTGTGACCACTGGACAGAGCAATCTTCACTACAGAGGGTGACAAAATCAAAAATCCCTCTGTAGTGAAGATTGCTCTGTCCAGTGGTCACGCCGCTGTTAAGTAGTGAAGATATTGTGATTGGTAGTGATGATACGAGGAATGCACCAATCAGCTGCCCCGTAGAATAGAAGGGGAGGCAGGGGGCGTGGCTTCCTTAGTGCATTTTGACCATAATAAAAAAAATAGACTGTACACGAGGTAGTTCCTGTTACTTAACACTACCTACATCCACCTTTCATCCCCATCCATGAAATTATCTAGCCTCCTTTAAAAGCTCTCTATTGACTCCGCACTAACTACCTGTCTACTCAGTCCATTCCAATCATTTACCACCCTATTTGTGAACCAGTTTTTCCCTATTTTCTTTTCTAAATTTACGCTTTTCCAGCTTGAATCCGAATGTAACATGTTCATGACTTGCCTACAGTATTATCATTGGCATGGAGGCAGGTCATGGCATCCTTATCAGCAGCATCCTTATCTCATGCCCCCCACACACACACATCATGATTGTACACACACACATCATGATTGTACACACACACATCATGATAGTACACACACACATTATGATTGCACACACACACACACGACTCACCTGGAAATTGAGCCAGCTCTGTTCTACAATAGCAGCGACACGCTTCTCATATTCACGACGATTTTCTTGATATAGTTGTGCTGCCAAACTGTTGGCTGGCGAGTTAGGGTTCGGTTCATCCAACAAAGACTGCCAAAACAGAAGGCATGATAATAAGTACAGTAAAACCTCTCGTATTCGGACCCTCATTATTCGGACCTACTTTTTTTTTTTTTTTTTTTTTTTTTTAGGGGTTGAAATTTCCTAGCTATATATATATATACACCTAGAATTTTTATTTTTTATTTTTATTTTGTTATTTATTATTACTACTACATATCCCCCCATTATTCGGATCCTTGCATTACTTGGACCACTCCTTGGCCCAATTAGTCCGAATATGAGAGGTTTTACTGTAATAACAATAAGATAACACATGAAAAAAAGGGTTATGGTGGCCTGATGTATAACTTAAAACATGTAATACTACAGGACAGTTACCTCCTCACAACCTGGTCTCAACAACCACCCAGAACTTCACTTAACCACACACAAACACAAACACTCATACACACCCACACACACACATAAAAAGGGTAAAGATGGGAGCATACGCTAAGCTGCGCGTGGCATGCGGTGCTCATCTCCGTGGCATTAGCCTTTGAGCCTGTGGTGGGTGAGGACCCGTTACCCCCCTGGGACACAGGGCTAGTGTGACTCCCGGGTTACCACAGTTACCTTCCCCAGGTTAACCCAGGTACCCATTTATCAACCCTGAAAGGAAGGAAGAACAGCTGGGTAGGCTGGTCACTGACTTGCCCTGGCCCGGGATCGAACCAGGGCCCGCAGATTCGTAGCCAGGCACGCTAGCCACTGCACCACGGAGGCGACAAGAGGCGACACACACAGAGGACATACAAAAAAATGAAAAGGAAAAGGGAGATGCCTGAACAACATAAAGTACAGCTTCCCTCATAGAAATGTAGAAGTTTGGAATGGACTAAATGAGGAGGTGATATCGGCAAAGAACGTGCACCAGTTGTAAGAAAGACTGGATAAATGTAACTAGATACGGAGATGGGACCACATGAGTGTAGCTCAGGCCCTGTAAAACACAACTAAGTAAATATACACACACACACAAACACTCCCCCCCCCCCCCACACACACACACAAACACTCCCACACACACCCACACCCACATACACACACACACACACAAACACTCTCACACAAACACACCCACACACACACATACAAACCCACCCACACACCTACACACACACTCCCACACACACACCGCCACTGACCTGTATGGATGTCAGGATGGCAGCTACATCATAGGTGGGGGACCATCTGTTTTGAAGGATGTCCAGACAGATGCCGCCGTCCGCATACACGTTGGGGTGGAACATCTTGCTCACAAACTTAACCGTCGGGGGCTTGTTGGGGTACTCCTCCGTGAACTCCAGGGTCAGCTTGAAGGTGCCGTCCTCGAAGGGCGTGTCATGGGGCCTGAACACCAGGGTTATAAAGGTCAGACACATACACACACCCTCGTTACACATTTATCAACACAACAATGACTGCTTTGCAAATACACAGTAAGTTACAACATTTCAAGATATAGTTATTCAGTTATAAGAGTCAGACACACACACCATAGTTATAAGCCTCAGACACACCATCCCTCGTTACACCCACTCTCTTTCTATTATTCATTAACGATCTTCTAAGTCTTACTCAATGCCCTATCCACTCCTACGCTGATGAAAAAGAAAAGAAAAAAACTCATTACATGTTGAGGTGACCCCATACCCACATGACTCATTACTATAATCTATTTTTTTTCAGAGAGAAGGATTGAAACCGAATAAGTTAGTTTGGAAATTAAAGATTTGTGCCAGACTATCAATCAGTCTATTGTCTGTTTTTTTAACGAGGTGAAAAATCCTGACCCCTTGCTGCTTACTGACTGATATTTGATGCCAGGAGAAGGGAATACTACGCTTCTTTTAAATTTCAGTTGAATTTTATCATAGTTAACCATATTATTATCAGGTAAACATAGGCATCATTTTAAGCATGAGACCTTATGATAGAATAAAATTTTCACCTCATTAAATAAAATAGACTTAGTGACACATGCATAATATACCTGGCTTTGAAAAGAGTCAAATAAAAAGAGTCAAATAATAAGAGTAAAACTAATAAGAGTATAACAATATGCGTAAAATAATAAGAGTAAGGATAAACGATACATACCCGAATATGACGGCATTCCATATCATAATGTTGTTCTCCGTGGGCGCTGCGCTGACGCCGGCCGGGGGGTCCTGCTGCAGCCTGCAATGACGCAACAACAGGAGGGTCAACACCAGTGCCGTTTATAGCCTTTTGGGGCCCAATCATAATCATCTTCAGGACAATCGTAATCGTCTTCCACCATCTGAGTCAATGATATCTTTAAAACAAGTCAAACTGGAAACTGTGGAAAGCGAGCAGGTGGAGGAAGGAAGGAAGGAGGAAGGAAGGATGAAGGAGGAGAATGGAAGGAAGGATGAAGGAAGGATGAAGGAGGAGAATGGAAGGAAGGATGAAGGAAGGATGAAGGAGGAGAATGGAAGGAAGGAGGAAGGAAGGATGAAGGAGGAGAATGGAAGGAAGAAGGAGGAAGGATGGAAGGCTCGAGGGAGGGAGGGAGTGAGGGTCGTGGAAGTGTGAGGAGCCCTGGGTGAGAGGCAGTGCCGTTTCTAGCCTTTTGAGGACCTATGCAAAATGCTGTTTGGGGCAATATTTTGTAAGACTATGGTGGGGGGATTCCAAGCCCTCTAAGGTGGTCCGGGGGCACGCCTTTAATATTTAAATGCATCAACCTGGTGCACTTTAAGAGGAAAAGAGACTAGTTTATATATAAAAAAAAGGAAGTACGTAATGGCAGCTTGGGGGCCCCTTGGTGGCTTCGGGGGCCCTGTGCAACCGCGTAGTTCACATATAGTAAGAAACGGCCCTGTTCAACACCACAACCACAGCATGGCAACAAGTGTTATGCCTTCACACCTTCACAATTTATAGGGGAGGCGGTAGCAGAGTGGTTAGCGTCTCCGACTGGCGTTCTCGGTGATCCGAGTTCGATCCCCGACGAAAACCAAAACCTTTCTGTACCGTCGAGTGGCCTAAGAACACCCACATGCCCTACCCATTAACTCTACCTTCGATTGCGAGTGCATCGGAGGACACAGGGGGGCGGCATGAGCCTCTAGTCACAGGCGTCACTATAACAATCCTGTCTGCGCCACCACGGGCGAGGGCCAACCATCACAGCCCTCAAGTGAACCTCCTGAATCTACCATCCGTCTTAGAAGTCACTGCCTACAGGCGCTACATGCCAAGATGTAAAAAAAAAAATATAATAATATTTCTGGACAAAATATGATACTTTTTTCATTTCGATAGACAAGTGTTTGCCAGCCTACATCACCTAGCCAGCCATGTTCTGTTGTTTCAAGGCAGAACCCAAGGCCTTCAGTGTATGTGAACGCCATGAACCAGCACACAGTTACACCACCACCACCCTTCCTGTCTCCTAAGCCAGCTGACTCACTGTTGTGGTTGCTTTATGTTCGACAGCATGATGGATGACGGGGCTATTCACAACCCTCACTACACTATGCCGGAGAAAGTTGCTCTGTGTGTAAGAGGAAAGTAAGTTTTTTTTTCTCTCTTTTTTGTATCACAAAGAACTGGCCAAGGGGAAAGAAAAGGTAACAAACAGCCCGCTTAGTTGCCAGTCCCTATAAAGAAGACAGTAAGAGAATAAAAAATGGGGGTGGGCCTATTTAGTTTGGGATGTGTCTTGCCACTCCTCTCTTAAAAAGATTGCAGTCGTAGGAAGGTGGAAAAATTGAAACAAAAGAGTTCCAGAGGTACCCAGGTGTTGTGAGGTGGGGTGATGCTGTGCTTGCCTCATCAGGGTCACACAAGCATGGGTACAGGAAACACGTCGCACCTACTAAGTTATTCCAGCCTTGGGAGGGACCAGGAGGGAACAAACAACACCAGTGTGGGTGTGGGGGAGGGGGACAGGATGGGACACTGGATTAGAACATAAGAACATCAGAAAATAAGGAAGCTACAAGAGGCTGGGAGACCTACACGTGGTAGTTCCTGTTACTTAACATTACCTACATCCACCTTTCATCCCGAAACCCCCCCCCACGATGACAGCGGGCCTGGGGGCGGGGGGGGCTACGTAATAGCAAATAATATGCGTAAGAAATCATCATTCCTCTCTCTATATATCTATAACAGACGTTATTTCACTTATTTGAGCCTATTTTCGAGTTTTGCATTGATATTCTCCCTATCTACCTTTGACCACCTTCCATACAGCCGGTAATCCCGTATTTTAAGGCTATATAATGATCCCCATCGCCGTAAACCCTGGCTTGGCCTCCCACAGCCAACCGTGATGACGTCACGGCTCTGTGACGTCACGGCACGGGCGGCTGCCCAGCGGCTGACGGCCCCTTTTCCCATCATTAATCTAACTCACATCAAATACATCAAATAATGCATAAGGCAACACGGATAGAGTAAAACAATGAGAAATAGGACACACTAAGCCTACAAAAACAATGAAATAACGAAGAATTAATGAAATATCGTGTTTGAAAATATGGCCCCAAAACAGCCAAATTTCCACAACAAAATTCGAGCTTTTTAAAAACGGCCTCATAATTAATGAAAAAATATGAGCAAATAGTACATGATGTGTGTCTCTTATAAACAGTAACAGATCGTCGCTTGGCGTAGAAACCTACGCGTAAAACATGTTTTCTTTTTTCAATAATTTTACCCTTTCAACTACTCAGCCAGCCGTATTCCTTCACTAAATACGTGAAAAACACGTCACATACACACGCAAACACACAGCGACTGTGGGAATTGCTAAGTACACACCCACAGCCTTTCAGCTCATCTAAAAGGCAGAATAAGATTGCCAAAAAATGTAAACCAAAACATAATCCTTCTAATACCCATATAAAACAAAATATACCCACCAAGCGCACGATAAATACATAAAACGATGCGGAAATATCGTAATATATTAAAACACACAAAATATACCCTACATTTGATGTAAAACAAAAATTGTCAACAAAATATCGCCAAAATGTACGGTATTACTAAATGATTCAATCATATATATTTTAGAAAGGCCTTAAATATCCGAGACTTTTTATGCAGTCTTACAAAAAGCTGGCCTTTTCAACAAGGTTATGCAATCCATTATCGGTCCACGAATAAAAAAGTGAATATTCGTTTTAATAAAACGTTAACTGGCAACTCTTCACCTCTTCCAGCCGCCAGGAATCCCAGAGCCAATCAGCGGCCTCGCTACACTGCTCAGCCATTCAGAAGGCTTTGCTCCACGCTCAGCCAATCAGCGTTCAGAACCAGCTGTGCCCGGCCATGTTTACTATTTATCCAAGATATCCAGACGTATTAATAGCAAATAAGATGAGTTTTACCCTTAGATACCTTATTTATGGCATATTAGTGATAATAAGAGCATTCTTGGTGATAAATACACGTGGGACGATAATAATTACCGCTATATTAGCTTTTCATCGTAATATTCTCCCTGAAATATGACTTCTTTAATTAGATGCAGGTAAATGGTAGTTATTCACTTATTTGACCTAACATAGCCTAAGCTAACCCTATTTCACGGCTATTTCAATGGCTAGGACACGATCCTTTACGTCTCTGTGACGGAAATGTTCTGTTCTACCGTAGATAACACTATAGTCGCCACGGTGCACTAATGGGTAAATTTGATGAAATCGTAATTGTTACGATTACGATGAACGCAATCATTACGATGTAATCTGATGAAATCGCACCAAAGATTGAGAAATGGGAAAAGTCCAACCAGATGCCTATATCAAAACCACCCTTGTCATTGAAATAGGTACGTTTGCGATAGTTTCAAGTAAGTATAAAGTAAGAATAGATAAACTTTGACATAGGTAAGGTAGTGATAGGTAAGCCTTGAAATAGGTACGCCTTGAAACACGTAAGCCTTGCGATAGGTAAGCCTTGAAATACGTACGCCTTGAAATACGTACGCCTTGAAATACGTACGCCTTGAAACACGTAAGCCTTGAAACACGCAAGCCTTGAAATACGTACGCCTTGAAACACGTAAGCCTTGAAATACGTAAGCCTTGAAACACGTAAGCCTTGAAACACGTAAGCCTTGCGACAGGTAAGCCTTGAAACACGTAAGCCTTGAAACACGTAAGCCTTGCGACAGGTAAGCCTTGAAACACGTAAGCCTTGCGACAGGTCAGCCTTGAAATACGTACGCCTTGCTTGAGGTCAGGCTGAGGCTTGAGGTACATGCTGGTCCTCGGGCTTCAAGTCTGCCTAATCCCTCGCCAGTTATTTCCGTGTCCTGAGGCAGAGTGAGGCTGCACACAAACAAACACACACACACACAGACCACGAATTTAATACGCAGCGCAACACTTTATTTTTAGCAACACAACAAAGACACTCAACAAAAATTCGTCGTAACCAGTCCGTTGATGATCCTCGGTTAATTCATCCATTCCTACACACAAAACAACTACACTAACCCTCCCTAAGATTGACAGCACAGGAAAATAGCAGTGAAATTAACCTTAGGGGAGTATAAGACGTCTAACGAAGCATAATTCAAGGAAGCAAACAAGGTCAGCTGATACACCACCACCATCACAACCCGTCTCTCGTATCTCACCTCTTAAAGTCTCTCATCAGCCTCCGTCTCGCCGGGGTAGACATAGCTCTGTGTTCTTATAGTACTCTCTCGCTGCCTCGTCGCCGCTCACGTCCTCACCACGTCTCTAATACACATTAAAACACTAAATAACACGGGGAATGCAATCTTCTGTGGCTTTCCCAATGTTGGTGACGTCACGACAAACACTGTTACCACTAATTCCCACAAACACCCTGATTTTCCCCATAGATTTATTAAATGCCTTAAGTTTTCCCCACAAAAATCCCATGGACCCCACATTTTCCCTATTAGTCAACAAAAAACTCATGATTCTTTCCCAAAAAACTTCCATGGCATATCAAAATCCATTACCATTCCCTCGAAAATAGGTCCTATATATATAAACCCACGTATATCCCACATATATATCCAACGTAGAAGACAGATTTTTTCCCATAGATATATTGGAAGTAGTAGTAGTAGTAGTAGGTAGTTAAATGCCTTGTTTTCCTCACAACATTCCCATAGATCATGAACACCCACACACACTTTTTCCCCATAAATTAGCTAAAACGTACAATTTTCCTCAAAAACTCCCATGACATCAAAATCCCACATATTTCCAGCAGTAATATAGCGATGAAATCATAGCTACTGTACACATATGTCATAGATCTATAGGCTTCTTCCCATTTAAATCCCATAGATATACCCATGATACTTCCTAAATAAGGGTAACAAACAGATCCTACATATTAAATAATTATATGGTCCTCCCACAAAAATTCCCACGTCTAGCCATTTCTCCCACAAATCCTAAGGGAGTGTTTACTGCGCGGCAACACTGCGCTCCGCCATGACGTAATCCCATCAGGCAAAGCACAGAAGACAGATGAAGTGCGCCTTATTTCTCCTCCTGCAATATTACAACTCATGCAATACTGCTTTTCCTCTCCTTATACAATATTACAACTCATGCAATACAGTTTTTTTTTCTTCCTTCTGCAATATTATAATTTATTTAACATCTGCTTTGCTTTCTTATACCAATATCTCATTCCATAATCTCCTTTCTCCTGCAATATTACGTAAACTATGCAATATATTTCTCCTCCTTCAGCAATATTACAACTCATGCCTGCGTTCTTCTTCCTTCTGCAATATAATACAAGATATTCAGTAATCTTTCTTCTCTCTCCTTCTGCAATAAGAACATAAGAAAATAAGGAAGCTATAAGAGGCCGCAATATTGCAACTCACTCAATACTCTTTACTCTCTCCTACAATATTACAACTCATTTAATATATTCTTTACTTTATTATACCAGTACCTCATTCTCAAATACTTCTTCAATTTCTCCTGCAATACTTATAAATTTCCTTTTTTCCCCATTTCTACAATTAATTCACTTAGGTTATCTGCTCATTAAAGGTCTATGACAGCAAATACATAAAAGAAATTCCTTGCTTATCATTAATTTAATCTAATACTAATACTAAATCAATGTATCACAAGTTCTAACATCAGGTGAATAACATACAATATATAATGAATACTTTTACTTAGCATGCTCCTGCCAAAAAATGAAAAGAAAAAAAAATGCGAACATGATACATACATACATATATATACAATTTTTTTGTTTTTCAAGAGTATTGATTATTTGGTCAATGAAAAATACTTGCTATACATCTGTACATACATGGACTGTAACATTAAGTAACAGTGAATAATCTCAGTCCTATAATTATGATATTAGTGAGTGGCTGTTCTGTAATGTGCTGCTAACACCACCAATACTGCACTGATGATGATGATGAACAGGTGGAACTAACAATACAACACTGTGTTAATTAAGAATGGGGCCTAATAAGGGATCTCAAGATTATCCGCCACCCGAGCTATTTTTGGTTGATCGATTGATTGATTTAATGGGAAAAAAAAAAAAAAAAAAAAAAAAAAGTGAATGTGCCAGACATCAGAGGTCATATGGCACTATGGCAAAGCATATTTATTGGACACAGCTATTTTTGGGGTGGCCGATCTTCATGTGGGTGAGTGGTTTGATAACATAGTAGAGCTAGAGTGAGTTAGTGTTGGTGTCTAGTTTGATGATCTAGGTTAAGGTTAGGGCACCCAAAAAATAGCTGGGGTGGCGGCTCTTCACGAGATCCCTAATAAGATATGGTCTGTCACTAATGATACGAGAAATTAATTCATTTTGTTGTATAATACTGACGCTCTTTCTACATTTGTGTGCACTAAATACTGATTGCAACTCTATAATAACACCAAGTTCTTTTCTCTTGCACCAGGTTTTTTTTTCTAACACCAAGTTCTTTTCTTTAACTCGTTTTTTTTCTCTAACACCCGGTTCCTCTTTCTGCAAATCTTTCACCTACGACAGATTAAGTATATTTGAAGCATTATGGCGTGAAACAATAAGAAAAAAATAACGTGTCGGCTACAAGTTCTCACACACTCAACGAATACAATTTCCATTACTCTACAAAAAACTGCGTAACTTAAAAGGTATAATTTCTTTCAACACAAAGCAGCCAGATGGTCTACCTCTCAAGAGCCTGGCAATAATATACACTTTACACACACACACACACACAAACAAACTCATTCTTTAAAATATTTGGCTATTTAAGCTGCACTTGTAACTATGATAAGGCAAAAAATACATGAGTAATTCTAGATAGATGATTGTGTGCAAATGCATTTAAAGATAAGTTGAAAGAGCTATGCGTACATAAACCATGATATCAACGAACCGTGAATCATAAGTAAACAAAGGGTGAAACAGCAGCCTTTATGAGGAAATATTATATGATATGCCAGGGAACTGTGTGTATGTGAGAGAGAGAGAGAGAAAAGGAGAGAGAGAGAGAGAGAGAGAGGAGAGAGAGAGAGAGAGAGAGAGAGAGAGAGAGAGAGAGAGAGAGGAGAGAGAGAGAGAGAGAGGAGAGAGAGAGAGAGAGGAGAGAGAGAGAGAGAGAGAGAGAGAGAGAGAGGAGAGAGAGAGAGAGAGAGAGAAGAGAGAGAGAGAGAGAGAGAGAGAGAGTTAGAGAGAGTTAGAGAGAGAGTTAGAGTTAGAGTTAGAGTTAGAGTTAGAGAGAGAGTTAGAGAGAGTTAGAGAGAGAGTTAGAGTTAGAGAGAGTTAGAGTTAGAGAGAGTTAGAGTTAGAGAGAGTTAGAGTTAGAGAGAGTTAGAGTTAGAGAGAGTTAGAGAGAGAGAGTTAGAGAGAGAGAGAAAAAACCACCACCAATACATCATTCCCTAGTAGCCTTTACCAGCACGAACACCCAGCACTTCACAGGCTTGGTCGAAACTGCCTATTTGTCCCATCTGCCTGACTGACTTTTGAGCTCGGTGACAAGGAACTCCGAGACACTGTGTATAGTCCTTTTTTAACGAGGCGAAAAATCCTGACCCCTTGCTGCTAACTGACTGATATTTGATGCCTGGAGAAGGAAATACTACGCTTCTTCTTAATTTCAGTTGTATTTTATCATACTTAACCATATTATCAGGTAAATATAGGCAACATTTCAAGCATGAGACCTTAAGAAAGAATGGAAATTTTGCCTCGTTAAAAAAAATAAGACTAGTTTAATTAAGAGTATCCCAGTGATTCCAGCAATCCTAAGCTTCAATACCATGAGCACCACAACACACTTTTACCACTGCAATGTTTTGATAAATAAGTATATGTAGCGTATAAGAAATATTTGTGGAGCTTCTGCTTACATTTTACAATTGCAATGTTTTGATAAATAAGTATGTGGAGTATAGGAAATATTTGTGGAGCTTCTGCTTACATTTTACAATTGCAATGTTTTGATAAGTATAATTTGTAGAATATAGGAAATATTTGTGGACTTTCTGCTTACACTTTACAACTGCAGTGTTTTGATAAATAAGTATAATATGTAGAGTATAGGAAATATTTGTGGATTTTCTGCTTACATTTTACAATTGCAATGTTTTGATAAATAAGTAAACGTAATATGTAGAGTATAGGAAATATTTATGGACTTTCTGCTTATACTGAGAATCCTTCAACCCATCTTCCAGCCTTTCACCCCAAGGCAATGATAGGGTACACTCGACCCTCAATTTAACGGACTAAATGGGGAATTGAAGTGTCCGTTTCTCGAAAAAGTCTGTTACTTGGTGTTCTTTATATATATATATATATAATATATATATATATATATATATATATATATATATATATATATATATATATATATATATATATAAATAAAAAATTAAAATTAAAAATAACAACAGATCTTTTGAATGAGTCCGCTTGTTCGGTAGCAGATGGAGTTCGTTAAATTGAGGTCCATTGAATCGAGGGTCAAGTGTATAGCAAGTTACTGTCACTGGGTGTCATTCGGGACTCGGTTCTCCTGGCTGTCTCAAGACCTCGCTTACATCCGTCAACTTATAGAATCAAACCTAACTTAAGCTGAGCCATGAAGCAATATTCCATAACATGTATAGAATCAAATTTTGTCTTGCGGCAGTTATGATGGTGCTCATGCTCATCAACCAGCCCTTCAAACATTGCCTTATGAATACACATGTAATATCCCAACAATGGTCACAGTGTCACTTCATACACGTGGGTCATAATAACTATTTAGTCTAGTGCACACAGATCTACCCACCAAGTATGAGTCTTATTACCAGAACAGGGAAAGCAACGTAGATTTGAGACACAGCACATGTTGCCAGGCACACGAAGCACAGCCTTGAGGCACACCCAGAGCGCTCCTCCCCTGCTTTGCCAGCACAGGGAGGAGTTGTGGTCATCCTACACTCTATTCTTTTTAACGAGGTGAAAAATCCTGACCCCTTGGAATTTTATGGCTCAACAACATACAATTTTTTATAGCAAAGGAAAGATCTGGGTGTGAAGGGGTTAAATAGTTCAATCATAAAGGGACTTACAGCCAAGGTATTCAATAGTGACCTTGATATTATTAAGGTCTATAGTCTGTTTTTTTAATGAGGTAAAAAATCCTGACCCCTTGCTGCTTACTGACTGATATTTGATGCCAGGAGAAGGGAATACTACAGTTCTTCTAAATTTTCGCTGTATTTTATCATAGTTTACCGTATTATCAGGTAAACATAGGCATAAATTTAGGCATGAGACCTTATCCTGACCCCTTGCTGCTTACTGACTGATATTTGATGCCAGGAGAAGGGAATACTACGCTTCTTCTAAATTTCAGTTGTATTTTATCATATCCTATTATCAGGTCAACATAGGCATAATTTTAACCATGAGACCTTAAGATAGAATGGAATTTTTGCCTCGTTAAAAAAAATAGACGATACATAAGGACATTTATAGAATGAAGTAGTATGTGCTCTGTGATGTGATATAACCTTACACTAGTAGTCCTAACAGGCGTTATATAACATGGCTATAACAGACGCACCTTGGCCGTTAGTAAGGACAGCTAAGTGATATGCCCGGGTACATGGGACGGTTACAGGGAGTTTCGTACACAAGTTGTTTCGTGCCCAGGTTTTGTTACTTGTTTCGTACACTGATTTTGAGTTTTTTCGTACATACCTGGTGTCGTTTCGTAACTCTAGTAGTCAAGTTCAACTCTGAGCTGAGTGTACGAAACGACTATGGTTTCATGTAGACTATGAAACAATTTTTTGGTGTACGAATCTACTGGTGTACGAAACAACTTGTGTACGAACTGACTGCACCCCCATGGGATGGCTGATCACCCCAGGAAGGCGAGGAAGGCGATGCATATGTCAACACCGTGTCAGCTGCACGTCACCACCTTGCACGCGCTTAACCCCTTGAGGCCCAGAACGTAATTTCCATTGTAATTTGGGTACCATTAGATGCTTTTTAATTAATATAAGCAATATTTTATAGATATGACCTGTTTAGTATCCTTATCCACTAACTAATTTGGTATATTAAGTTACTTTTCGTAATTTTATGGCTAACAGAAATTTTTTTATAGCAAAGGAAAGATCTGGGCGTGAAGGGGTTAAGACATCATGCTGCTGACAGACTCACTGGGCTTATTATGCTGAACACAACACCTTAAAAGCGAACACTCTGGCTCGTGTCCTGAGTGTCAGCCATCAGCACAGCAGAAAGACACTCGGGGCAACACCAAGGCTTCTCCTACTGCTAGTGTTATTACCTTGAAGCACCGCCAAGTCAAGGATCTGAGGTGCTTCACATGGATCAGTGATATGGTTTCTGCGTATTACAAAAGAATGCCTTGAAATACAGTAAAACCTCTCATATTCGGACTAATTGGGCCAAGAAGTGGTCCGAGTAATGCAAGGATCCGAATAATGGGGGGATTATATATGGGGGGATAAGTGAGAGAAAAAAAAAAAAAAAAAAAAAAAATACCTAGGTGTATATTAGCTAGGAAATTTCGCCCCCTAAAAAAAAAAAAAAAAAAAAAAAAAAAAAAAAAAAAAATTATAGGTGTATATATTAGCTGGGAAATTTAGACCAAAAAAAAAAAAGAAAAAAAAAAAAAAAGGAGGAGGTCCAAATAATGTCAAAGTCCGAATAATGAGGGTCCGAATACAAGAGGGTTTACTGTACTTGATAACTGTTATTGCTGCAACACACTTGTTCAAGCTAATTACAGATTCACTTCATCATTTCCGTGAATGGCTGGAAAAATACAACTATTGAAGGCTGGTGAAGTGGTGCATGAGATACTACTCCTTACGTAATTAGGTAGTTATTTACATCAACAAAAAGATCTTAATGTTAAAATAAGTATCCCTACGCAGATCTACCTCGACACAGTTTGTTTTGGTTCACACAGACGTTTCTTCTAACTTGTGCATAATAGAAATACAAAGATAGTCTTGATAACAGGAATCAACTAGTCTCAACGTAACACAGCTCGTCTCTGATCCAGCAAACTCTGTCCCTCAACGCAGCATTACTTAACCCCTTGAGGCCCAGAACATAATGTAATTTCAATTGTAATTTGGGTACCATTAGACAATTTTTAGTGACTATAAGCAATATTTTATAGATATGACCTGTTTAGTATCCTTGTCGAGTAACAAATTTGGTATATTTAGTTACTCTTCGTTATTTTATGGCTAACAACAGACAATTTTATATAGCAAAGGAAAGATCTGGGCGTGAAGGGGTTAATGTACACAGT
The DNA here is from genome assembly GCA_016584305.1 of Chionoecetes opilio. Classification (NCBI taxonomy): domain Eukaryota; kingdom Metazoa; phylum Arthropoda; class Malacostraca; order Decapoda; family Majidae; genus Chionoecetes; species Chionoecetes opilio. Next base: position 56,041 of record JACEEZ010019694.1, read on the forward strand.
AAGTAGAATACACTTAAGGCCTTTGAGTCCCGAACCCAAATATTTCCCCTTCACAGAATCAAGCTGCATTATTTCTAGCGATATTGCTGACTAGAGAAAGATCTCCCCATCAGAAGACCCGACAGCACCTTACACACACACACACACCACACACACATACAGACACACATACAGACACACACACAGCACCTCACACACACACACACACACATCAGGTGCCTAGAATTGAAACGGCACAAGCGCCACTTTTAAAACACTGACAAAAACGCGCTTAAAGTTTAATCTAAGAAAATCAAGATATGAAACGGCACAAGCTCCACTTTTTATCAATGAAAAAAATGCACCTAAAGTGTTTTCAAAGTAAATCAGCAACAAATGAAGATATTAGATTAAACTTTAAGCGCGTTTTTCTCAGTTTTTTAAAAGTGGCGCTTGTGCCGTTTCAATTCTAGGCGCCTGATATATTCCTCAGCACTGAAGGTTCCGTTACATGCCCACTTTCTAACAATTCCTCTATTTTTACACCCTTAAAATAACACCAAGGCAAGAATTATAACTCTCTTCATCACCAATGTTTGTTCTTCACTGCCATTTACTGCCTATTAATCTTCTATTTCTTACACACCAAACACCTTAACATAACACCATGGCAAGATGTATAAAGTCTCGTCACCAAAGTCTGTCATCAACCACCACTTTCTTCTCAATTGTTCATTCCTTAATTATGTACTTTCAAATAAAACCAAAGCGAGAAACAAAATCTCCAATATAATTTAATTCTCGTTTAGCCCCTTGAGACCCAGAACGTAATTTCCATTGTAATTTGGGTACCATCAGACAAATTTTAGTGAATATAAGCAATGTTTTATAGCTGTGACCTGTTTACTATCCTTGTCGACTAGTTAATTTGGTATATTCAGTTACTTTTCGTAATTTGATGGCTAACTATAGACAATTTTATATAGCAAAGGAAAGATCTGGGCGTGAAGGGGTTAAAGCTGGTCACTCAAGCATGTCACATTCGCTGGGAAATCCTACCATTCTGCTGGTGACTAACACGCAACATATAGCAAAGGAAAGATCTGGGCGTGAAGGGGTTAAGCAGTGCAAGACAAAGAAGTTAGGCAACAGCGGACTGGAAACTGGAAGGATCTGTTTAAGCTCATCAATTTTTTACTTCAGATATTGTTAGCGTGCATAAGATTATATGCCTCTTCTTTAACACAATGGTTTCATGTACTGAACTAACTCAAGTATTCAACATGTACTACTGTTGTGTGCAATGCTTCAATCCTGTGCGTGTGTGTGCATGTTGGGTGTGTGTGTGCTTGCACGAATTTGATCATTCTTGTAAAATCTAAACTTTTTCATAAAACCAAATTTTTGCTAAATCTATAACTTGTAATAATCTATAATATTCAATTAAATATTTTCTCTATATTTAGGATGTGTCAACTGCAAGTAGTATTGATTCTCTGTGTGAGTGAAGTCTCTGTATTTTTGTGTGCCACCCCACGTGTGGGAAAAGGCCTTATGTAGGGATAAAATAAATAAATAGAATAAAAATAATAATAACTCTTGAGCCTGTTAGCTGCACCAGATAGCCACAAGGAAAACCAAGGCAGGATTTCACTAGTTCAACGATAACAGACAGTTGACGCAATGAGTGTGATGGCATGACATACATCCCGCTGATAGCATGACATCCCGGTGATAACACGGGAATGTCAAGGCCAGACCACACCCATGACGGATGTGTCTGTGTTGTGACAGCACTGTGGCTGGTGAGGCAAGGATCACCATATCACCCAGCTTCCTGCTTGCTCAATGCTCTGTGCTCACTGCCACCAAGGGTTTCCTGCACCCTATTTTTGCTGCTCATAACACACACCTTGCACGGCAATCATGGTGCTTCAGCAACAAGCCAAAACCCTTCAGCACAGGTCTGATGTAAATCAAAAGCAAACCGTACAATTAACCATTAATTTCCACTTTCACTGACAAAGATAATGGCAAGAGGCGAATCACTGGTACAGAGGCGATGCAAGGCAATGCATATCAAAGTGAAGTCAACGACCGATTACAGAAAGTTTGGAGACCCTTTTGGGTTCAAGTGGGTGGATTGGATGGATTTGGGTGGATCAAGTTCAAATATCTCCACTTGCACAATGTTTTGCCAATGGTGTGTGAGGGAGGCCGCCCGGGTCTCCCCAACACAGGGTGGTGAATGACTAGACACAGACAGAGACCAGCCACTCTAGAGGGCCTGTGTTGCCGTGATGGACAGGGATGCCACTCTAAATTTTCAGAAATCACAAGACTGCTCCTCCAAAAATCCCAAGATAGACAAAAAATATCCCAAAGCCATGGCCTAAATCCCAAGACTGCTCCTCCAAAAATCCCAAGATAGACAAAAAATATCCCACAGCCATGGCCTAAATCCCAAGACTGCTCCTCCAAAAATCCCAAGATAGACAAAAATATCCCAAGGTCTATAGAAAACATTGAAACTGAACCCTAAATACGGTACACATGCTGACCTTGAGATAAACTACTGCAGAAATACTTGAATAATACCCCCAAAAAATCCCAAAGAGTGGCATCCCTACTGTGCTGCCGTGGCGTGATAGCTACTTGGGCTAGTCCACACAGAGCCCTGAACAAATGTGAAATACTGATTGCAAACCATATAAGTTAATAATAAAAACAATAGTGATATAAATATAATAAAAATGAATGTTAATATAAATATGCAATAAGAAAACTTTCAAGTAATGATATGGTTTTAAAACTTTGTGCTGAGTGTTCAAGAAATAATCATAATTCTCTGAACAAATAAAAAAGACAAGTTTTTGAGAGGAGAATCAATCCAATCCCTATGCTGCAGCTTACAAACATGGAGTCCCTCACCCTCCACATAATAACACTGGGTAACACAATAGCACTTCAGACCAGGGTGTGCACTAGGCTCATCCTAATGATATGTTTCCTTAACAAGCACCTACACTACTTCCACACTACTGTACATATATGCACGGTATGTACACGTCAAGGCCATTACTCCTCATGACTGCCACTAACAGGTAACATGTTCCTACAGGTGCACTGCTGAACACAAAGATCCTTCTCATGAACACACACACACACACACCACATCAAGCCTTCATGTGACCCCAGCACCACATCAAGCCTTCATGTGACCCCAGCACCACATCAAGCCTTCATGTGACCCCAGCACCACATCAGCACAGCACATACCTGTCACATAGCTCATTGGGACGGGGCGATGGTGGCACCTTGGGTCTGTGTGCTGCATCCCCGCGTTCCGACTCTTTCGACCCCCCTCGCTGCTTGAGTCCTGACGTGACGGCAATTCGTATCTATCGTCAACAACCTCGCTCTTGGGACATGTGAGTTGTCTCGATAAGATCCAGGTGTCTTATCTCAGCTGTCTAGTGGCTCATGTCTGGTACACTGGACGGGCAGCCTCCACTCGGGACTCTACTCTGATCTTGATCACAATGGGTTTCAACACAGGGCCACAAGTACAGCACAGGCTACAGGGTGTGGGTTCTATATACACTTGCTGGGTGGGTGGGTGGGTGGGTAGTGGGCCTTACACTACAGCCCTACACCCACACCCCATGAGGGTTTTTGGAAGTGGGCACAGCATTTTCCAGTTGTCTTGGAGATCCTATCATGCGACGACTACTGCCGGGTTTGGCTGCTCCTGTGAAAGTGAGTGACAGAGAGGGAAGCAGAGGAGGGAAGGATGAGATGCAGGCAGAGGGAGTAGAGATCAGATGTAGAAGAGCAGAAAGATGAGATGTAGATGGAGATGAGACACAGGTAGAAGAGTTCCCATAGATATGAACAAATCCCACGAAGAGAGAAGCGGACAGACAGACAGATAGACAAACAGGCCCAAATAAGCCAGAAACAGACAGATGAAGATAGGGGAAGAGAAAAAAATAATCAGTTGACAATGATATAGAAGCCGGCATTGATTAATTGAACAAAGCAGCACAGATACAGATGGGTCCTCACACAGCATGGGTTTACTTCCTACACTGAGTCTTTGTTGACATTATTAACATACTGGAGGCTTATAAATAGGATAATCAAAGTAATTTAGGACATATTAACCTAGGCATTGCGAGGCAGGGGATATAATTATGTGAAATAAGGGATATATCAACATTTCTAAGAGCTTCAATATTTAGTGCAAGGAAGCATGTAGTACTCTTATTCTTTCTGCTATACGTCAGATTTTCCCATAATGTCTTGAGATACTGATACTGATGATACTAATACTATCTTAGGTAACTACTAGAAACATATTTGGTTTAATCTTTACAACAAATATTTGGTTGCTTTACGACAAATATTTGGTTTAATCTTTACAACAAATATTTGGTTGCTTTACGACAAATATTTGGTTTAATCTTTACAACAAATATTTGGTTGCTTTACGACAAATATTTGGTTTAATCTTTACAACAAATATTTGGTTTAATCTTTACGACAAATATTTGGTTTAATCTTTACAACAAATATTTGGTTGCTTTACGACAAATATTTGGTTTAATCTTTACGACAAATATTTGGTTTAATCTTTACGACAAATATTTGGTTTAATCTTTACGACAAATATTTGGTTTAATCTTTAAGTCAAATATTTGGTTTAATCTTTACAACAAATATAGCTTAATCTTTACAACAAACACTAATTGATGACTTGAGTTGTATTTGACACACTGGAGAATCACTAGCAAGTCCAGACACAGCATCATCAAAGCGTCCTGACTCTTACAACCCATCAGCCAAAACACCGTCATTGTTGTGATGGCTGACCAAGGCTTTATGGCGACTCAAAGACATCAATGGCAACACTAACTACCTACTGTAAACAGATAGTCATATTTCATCTATTCATTGTTGTGATGGCTGACCGTTGGCTTTATGGCAGCTCAAAGATATCAATGGCAACACTAACTACCTATAGAGATGGTCATATTTCATCTATTCTTTGTTGTGATGGCTGACCAAGGCTTTATGGCAGCTCAAAGACATCAATGGCAACACTAACTACCTAAACAGCTGCTCTTATTTCATAGATTCATTGTTGTGATGGCTGACCGATGGCTTTATGGCGGCTCAAACAGATCAATGGCAACACTAACTACCTAAACTGCTGCTCTTATTTCATCTATTCATTGTTGTGATGGCTGACCAATGGCTTTATGGCAGCTCAAACAGATCAATGGCAACACTAACCACCTAAACAGATAGTCATATTTCATCTACTCATTGTTGTGATGGCTGACCGATGGCTTTATGGCAGCTCAAAGACATCAATGGCAACACTAACTACCTAAACAGCTGCTCTTATTTCATAGATTCATTGTTGTGATGGCTGACCGATGGCTTTATGGCGGCTCAAACAGATCAATGGCAACACTAACTACCTAAACTGCTGCTCTTATTTCATCTATTCATTGTTGTGATGGCTGACCGATGGCTTTATGGCAGCTCAAAGACATCAATGGCAACACTAACTACCTAAACAGATAGTCATATTTCATCTATTCATTGTTGTGGTGGCTGACCAAGGCTTTATGGCGGCTCAAAGACATCAATGGCAACACTAACTACCTAAACAGATGGTCATATTTCATCTAATATTTTCATACTTGTCTTAAAAGGATCAAGTTTTTTGCTACAAGTGGCATTTAGCTTTCTACAATCTCCTACTGTCTTCTTTGTAAGGATTGGCAGCTAGCGGTTTTTTCTTGTAACTATTTTTTGCTCTCGGCCAGTCCTTTGAGATGTAAAAGAATAAATAAGAACATAAGAAAATAAGGAAGCTACAAGAGGCCGGGAGACCTACACGTGGTAGTTCCTGTTACCATGAGGAAAGACTACATCAATGCCTATCACTACTAATGCCTCTCTGCCTCCCTCTTACTATCCTTAGAAGTCATGGCGTCACCCTCTCAGCAACTGTTTATACTCATCATAGCCCCATCACCTATTCATACCATCTATATAGGCACCTAATACCACTCTATAATCACTATGTCATGGTAGTGGTGGTGGTGGTCAATGGCAACACAAACTACCTATACAGGCGGTCTTATTTCATCTATTGTTTTCATACTTGTCTTAAAGAATCAAGTTATATTTTACAAGTATCTTATAGCGTGCCATCCCGTGTCATGGAGGTGGTGGTGGTTGTGGTGGTGGTGGTGGATGGGCCCCCTACCTGGCTTACCCTCCAGCAGGGCGCGGACTTCCTCCGCCGGCGTGATGGACAGAGACTCCAGGTTGGCGTCCTTCATCTCCATCACCAGCTTCTCCACCTCCTTCTTCTTGTCGGCAATGGTGCTCTCAGAGTCTGCCATCTGAAGGGAACAACACTTCTATTTAGGTAAGAACACTGAGGCAGAGTGGATTACAGGGTGGATGGGTGGATTACACACACCTCTGCTGGGCTGAGTGGGAAGGACAATAAGAACATAAGAAAATAAGGAAGCTACAAGAGGCCGTGAGACCTACACGTGGTAGTTCCTGTTACTTAACACTACCTACATCCACTTTTCATCCCCATCCATGAAATTATCCAGCCTCCCTTTAAAGCTCCCTATTGACTCCGCACTGACCACCTGATGACTGAGTCCATTCCAATCACTCACCACCCTATTTGTGAACCAGTTTTTCCCTATTTATTTTTGTATCTACGCATTTGTAGTTTGAATCCGTTACTTCTTGTTCTACCCTGCTTACTAGCCGTAAGAACTTTTCCTACATCGCCTTTATTGTATCCCTTTAAGCACTTAAAAACTTCTATCAGATCGCCCTTGCCCCTTACTTACTCTACGCCTCTCGAGTGAGTGTACATTTAATAGCTTCAATCTCTTCTTATAACTAAAGTGGTCACTCTCCCTATTGACTATGGTGGCCGCACTGACCACCTGACGACTGAGTCCATTCCAATCACTTACCACCCTATTTGTGAACCAGTTTTTCCCTATTTCTTTCATCACCATATACAAAGTCCATCGTCCAGTCCATCCCCACGAGCGTAACACATTTCCCGTATATCATAATTAGGTCAATACAATTAGGCAAACACATATAAAAGTCCATGGGATCTCACCTGCTGCAGGATGTGTTGCTCCTATTTCTTCCATCACCATATACAGGTCATATAAACTAGGAACATACAACTAGGTAAATACAACTACATTAAAACCTCTCGTATTCGGACCCTCATTATTCGGACTTTGACATTATTCGGACCTCCCCCCCTTTTTTTTTTTTTTTTTTTTTTTAGGGGTCGAAATTTCCTAGCTATATAAGTATACACCTAGATTTTTTTTTTTTTTTTAGGGGTCGAAATTTCCTAGCTATATATATATATATATATATATATATATATACATGCACCTAATTTTTTTTTTTTTTTTTTTTTTTTTTTTTCACATATCCCCCCATTATTCGGATCCATGCATTACTCGGACCACTCCTTGGCCCAATTAGTCCGAATATGAGAGGTTTTACTGTAGGTAAATACATGTTGGGAACCCTATACAGAGTCCATGGGATCTCACCTCCTGCAGGATGTGTTGTGACTGCACCTGAGCGTGGTCGGCCTGGGCGCTGGCCTGAGTGATGGCCGCGTGCAGCTTCTCAATCTCCCGCACCATGGCCTCCTGCTGCGCCACACACTCCTCCTGCCCCCGCCGCTGCTCCTCACCCATGCTCTGCTCCAGCTCACCCGCACTGTCACTGTGCGCCGCCAGCTGGTTCTCGCAGTGAGCCAGCTGTGCCTGCAGTGCGCTGATCTCTGCCTTCACTTTGTCCTCTGCCTGGTGGGCGCCCTCAGCCTCCTGTTCCAGCTGCTGCAGATGGGTGACCTGAGAACATAAGGACATGAGAATGTGAGAAAATAAGGAAGCTACAAGAGGCTGGGAGACCTACACGTGGTAATTCCTGTTACTTAACACTACCTACATCCACCTTTCATCCCCATCCATGAATTTATCCAGCCTCCTTTTAAAGACCCCAATAGACTCTGCATTGACCACCTGATGACTGAGTCCATTCCAATCATTCACCACCCTATTTGTGAACCAGTTTCTCCCTATTTCCTTTTTAAATCTACGCTTTTCCAGCTTGAATCCGTTACTTCTTGTTCTACCCTGCTTACTAGCCGCAAGAAACATGTGGGGTAACATAAAACTGTTGAATAAATAAACAAAGATAGAAATAAAACAAATCCATCAACACTTCACCTCGTCGTCAATTTGGTGGGCCAGCGTCTCGTGCCGTTCGATCTCTGAGGTGACGTGGGCCATGCGCGACTCATCCTCCCTCGAGCGGCCCTCCAGGTAGGCGATCTCGGCCTCGTGCTGCAAGGAAGGAGGGAAGGCGAAGGGAAGGAAGGGCAGGTGAGGTTACAATGCTTACCTACAATACCTGCCACACACACTTTGTCTGTTCACATTCACCTTCTTATCACAATTGTTAGTTCATTTCTTTCTTTCATAAAAGCAGGGCCGTTTCTTACTAGATGCGAGCTATAGTCTATTCACTTAAGCCTGGATTCCTGGGCTGGGAGCTGCTCGCTGCCTAGCCGAGTTTGTAAGGACGTCGCTGATTGGCTAATAGACTCGGGCTGGGTGGCGATGGTGGTGGTACTTGCCTCGCCTCAACCCAAAACCCTTGCGTTGCCTCAGAAAAATATTCATATTTCTTGGCTTTACTCACCTCTTACACAAGATAGGCCTATTTTGTTTGCATCAGTGAATCAGGCAGTGATTGTTCAACAACAACACGCCATTCATAACTCAATAGGGTAAAAAATAAAGTCATGACTGACTATCACAAGAGTAGGCGGACTTTTAGGTTTTCAGTGCATTGAAATGTTGTACTCCTATCCGATATTACCAAGCTACCAGATGATATTTATAAAAGCTGAGCCTACCATCGTGTTCATAATACATTCCTGCATATCATAAGCATAAAAAAATTACACTAAGACAACACTAATATTAAGATAATTGAAGGAAAGTGAAAGAGTGTATAAACATTTTTTCTTGCTTATTTTGCTTCAACTCGCTGTAACTCCATAAGTTTTGGTCGCATTCAATTTTCAAGAACTGTTTCAAAATCCTTATACTTTTCCGCTACCTGTGGGACGTAGCACGTAGCAATAAGGAAAAGAGTAGGTGGTCAAAATGACTAAGAAAGTTAAACTGTTTCAAACTGGTGCCGTGACGGGTGGAGCCTCTGATAGCTCTCCCCAGAAAAAGTCTCTCCTGTATAGGAGCAATGCTCACCCGTCACTGTGCCAGTTTGCAGTAGTAGTTTAACTTTCTTAGCCATTTTGACCACCTACTCTTTTCCTTATTGGTACGTGCTACATACCACAGGAAGCGGAAAAGTATAAGGATTTTGAAACCGTTCTTGAAAATTGAATGCGACCAAAATGTATGGAGTTACAGCGAGTTGAAGCAAAATAAGCAAGAAAAAATGTTTATACACTCTTTCACTTTCCTTCAATTATCTTAATATTAGTGTTGTCTTAGTGTAATTTTTTTATGCTTATGATATGCAGGAATGTATTATGAACACGATGGTAGGCTCAGCTTTTATAAATATCATCTGGTAGCTTGGTAATATCGGATAGGAGTACAACATTTCAATGCACTGAAAACCTAAAAGTCCGCCTACTCTTGTGATAGTCAGTCATGACTTTATTTTTTACCCTATTGAGTTATGAATGGCGTGTTGTTGTTGAACAATCACTGCCTGATCCACTGATGCAAACAAAATAGGCCTATCTTGTGTAAGAGGTGAGTAAAGCCAAGAAATATGAATATTTTTCTAAGGCAAGGCAAGGGTTTTGGGTTGCGGCGAGGCAAGTACCACCACCATCACCACCCAGCCCGAGTCTATCAGCCAATCAGCGACGTCCTTACAAACTCGTCTAGGCAGCGAGCAGCTACCAAGAATCCAGCTTAAGTGAATAGACTATACACGGTTGCACAGGGCCCCCGAAGCCACCAAGGGGACCCCAAGCTGCCATTATTTGCACAGGGCCCCCGAAGCCACCAATGGGCCCCCAAGCTGCCATTATTTGCACAGGGCCCCCGAAGCCACCAAGGGGCCCCCAAGCTGCCATTATTTGCCTTTCTTTTTATAAACTAGTCTCTTTTCCTCTTAAAGTGCACCAGATTGATGCATTTAAATATTAAAGGCGTGCCCCCGGACCACCTTAGAGGGCTTGGAATCCACCCCACCATAGTCTTACAAAATAGAGCCCCCAAACAGCAATTCGCATAGGGCCCTCAAAAGGCTAGAAACGACACTGGTGAAGCAAGGGTAGGTGTATAGAAGTGTTGTTTGAGTGTCTGCCTCCGAGCACCCACCTTGGCCGGACTCCTCCTGGTGTGGGGTGACTTGAGGCAGTGGTTGGACAGCGGGGAGTCCAGGGAGGTGTTGAGGCGCTCGCTGCTGTTAGGGTGCGTCGCGTCCTTGTTGGTGAAGGGTTCCTCGGACGTGCCTCGCCGCCCTAACACACTCCCGCTGTCTGTGGCGAGGCGGTCGTTGGTGCCCCGGGACTGCTGGCTCTGGTTCCCTCTGCTCTGGGGGTCTGGTGTGGACTTGCCCATGTTACTGTTTACAAGGTTGGATTGCATCACCTCCTTAGCTATGTCCTTTGCGCTCTCCTCCTTCCTCGGGTGGAATTCCCCCGGCCGGCCCGAGCTCTGTTCCTCCCCCGCTGGCATGGCGACGCCCCTGTCATGCACGCCCGGCGCCTCGTCTATGCCCTGCCTCGCCGTCATGGCCTTGACGGGGCTGCCGGACCGGGCGTTCTTGGCGTTGGCGTGAGGGCCGAGGGAGTTGATGACGGACGGGCCGACATGACAAGGGCGTGACGGTGACGGGTGTCGGGAGGGCGAGGGGTGTCTGGTGGGGGACGGGTGGCGGATGGGTGACGCGTGGGGTGACGGGCCCATCGGGTGAGGGTTAGGCACTTGGGGCGGCGGGGGCTTGGAGGGGGATGTCTGCATGGGTGGCAGGGTTTGGGGGACGTTGGCAATCTTCCTGGGTGAGCCATGGGAGGGGGTGATCTTGGGGGCCATGGAGGAGGGGGTGATCTTGGGGGCCATGGAGGAGGGGGGCGGAGGGTGGCGGTACGGGGGTAACTCCCTGGGCCCTGCTATGTGGGGGGGCTTGGGTGGGGGGGGACCGTTATACATGGGAGATGTGTGACTAGGGCCCCGGGGATGATAGGGTGTGGTGGGGGAGGTGGGGGAGGTGGGGGTGAGACTGCCCGTGCCATGGTGAGCATAGCCTGGGTAGGGCGCCCGCCTGTTGTCGCTATAGACAGGTTCCGGCCTGGGCACAGAGTGGGGGGGCTCGGCGCGCTGGTCCCTCCTGGCCAGGGCGTAGGGGGGCTCCACGGCAGGGGGTGAGCGCAGGGGGGAGTGGGGGCTTAGTGGGGGAGCCGGGTGGGAGGGTGGTGGGGGGGAGTGTGAGCCAGGCCAGGGAGCACTCCAGTGACTAGTGGCCCTCACATTGTCCACGCCTAGCCTTGAGGCCGAGGGGGGCGGGGGAGGGTTGCCTCGCACCAGCTCGTAGGGTGGGGGGGCGGGGGGTCTCCAGGCCACGGGGTAGGGCTGCTGGTCCCCTTTGCTCCCCTCACTGGGTAGCCCCTGAGCCTCCCAGTGGGCAAGGGGGGCGGGGGAGGAGTAAGGGAAGGGAGACATCAGGCCGGGCTGGGAGGGGGAGGGGGTGCCTGTGTCCTGGCGCCGCAGGTCTGCGTGACCCCCACTGAAGGTGAGGGACTTTTTCAGATCTTTGTGAGTGTGTGGCGACTGCCTGGGCCGGTCCTGGCTGGCCTGGGGGGCCCGGCTGGGGGGCTCCACTCTGGAGTGGCCGCTGGGACGCAGGCCGGAGGGACCATTGGAGGTTTTTGGCTCAAGCGCTGACCGCTGCAGAATGAACTGGACATCGTTGGAGTATTCTCCCCATTTCATGAGTATCTGAAAGGATACGATTCAGCTTTTATATCATACATCCTGAACTTGTTGTTATGGGAATTATAAAGTCCACTGGAAACAGTGCACGTGATGGGTGATGAACGGAATGTATTCAAACACTGCAGAAATACATGCCTTAAATAAGCATTCACTCATTTGCCACAGCATGAATAAATAAATTCACTTTTGCTTATTGAATCACTTAAGAACCTTCACCATCACAATGCTTCCCATGTAATGATGGCAGCCTGCCTGCCCAGCCCCCATAGAGGGGCGAGGGGCAGGCAGGCTGCCACCGGGCACTGTGCCTGCCCAGCCCCCATAGAGGGGCAAGGGGCAGGCAGGCTGCCACGGGGCACTCACCTTCAGCGGGTACTCGTTGGGTGCCAGCAGGCGCTCGTTGTTGCGCCAGCGCTCAATGAGTGTGAAGCGGCCGGTCTTGCCCGTGGCGTGGGCCAGCGCGTACACAACATCCTGCGGGACACGGGGCCTCACTTAATATAGTGACATTATTCATACACAGCTTTCACCACAAGGAAAAGCAGGCATCCTAAGTTTATAAAGACAACAAATCTGCAACAATAATGATATGAATTATTTGTCAACAGTTTGCACAAGTTGCCCCTGAGAGGCAGACTCACCTGGCAGGTCGTGGTTTCGGTGACGCCGCACACGATGCGCTGGATGCCCTCGACCCACACTTTCAGCTCCATCCTGGCCACCATGAAGCCATCCTCCTGTACATATATATAAGAGCCATATAAGAACATAACCTCAAGAACCTCCTCCATATAACAACATAAGGCGGCGGCGGCGGCAGTCAGCCAATCAGCATTGAGTAACCAGCTAGGCGGCCATATTACTTATTATACCATTACCATAACATACCATACCATTATATTATTAACTTTCCATATTATTTTATTATTTTTATAAATTTATTGTATTTTTTATTTTTTTTATTTACAGTATGGGTGGGTTGGGGATGTACCGTACACTTTTTTTTTTTTAAATCAGGAAAAAAAAAATTGAGTGAAATCTGAATTTTTGTATTATGTATTACAAAATATAAGATATGGACTACATTATGTGTAAGGCACAACTCTGGCAACATGATAAAAGCAACTGAAAAATAGGCCCGAAAAAAAAAACTAAAAACGTACGGACCATCCATAGGTGAGGACGCTCCATACAGAGATATTTATCGATAAGTAAAAAAAAAAATTGAAAATAAAAAAATCAAGCACAGTTGAATTAGGGCAACACATTTCATGAAATGGACCCTAGTGATGAAATCAAATCAATTTATATTAGCAATATAATAGTGCAAGCAATTTTAATCAATTAAAAAGTGAAAGTAAAAAAAAGTGAAAATAAATTTTGACTTTGAAGTTCCTGGATTTTTTTTTTTTAATATATATTTGCAATCCTATTAATACTTTCATTACCCTACATAATGTACTTAATCATGGAAGTGCTTCTGTAGCACTTCCAGAAGGGAAACATAAATTAATAATTATTTATAATAAATGCAGATGATTTAATGCAATATTTGGCATATTTTAATTTGATTGAACTTAACACTGCTTGGAATTACCTTTAGAATGTAGATATAGGCCTATAGCCTAGTTTCATTAGGCTACACAATCTTGACAAGCATGGATGGAAGCATGGAAACATACTGGTAAAACACCACAAGGATTATGAACAGATGAATGAAATCACTACTGTGATAGGTGTCACTATCTAATATTATGTTGCTGCATCCTACTTGACATTATTGAAAACACATAACCCATACCAGAATTTTAAATTTTTTGTTTACACTGTGGATGTTACCTACATTTAAAAACCACACTGTACGAAGTGTCCACATGACGCCATTCACATGTAAACCAACATTTCGGATCGTTCGTGTGGCTGGAACGTCTTTATATCCCTTTGGTACATCACAACTGAACACATTTCGATACTTAATACCTTACCCCCACACTGCTGGCATATTCATGAACACAAGAGACCATGAAATGGAGGCCAAATATTACATGGGACATGCCAAAAACAACAAAACTCACCTCTAAAATTATCCAAGCGCCGACCATCCAAATCTCTCCCGCTCAGCTGATCGAACCCCTTTTCTCTTACTACATTTATACGGTGACTATCCTAAACCTATAAATATGGCCAAGGGAGCATTTGTACGTTACATCCATATGTACGGTATCTCCCCAACCCACCCTACTTACTATTTATCCTCGATATATATCAATCATTGGGGGCAAAAGCCGGGGGGCGCGTCGCCTCACCCACCCTACGATGCCACTCCCGGGGGTCACCTCGCGCGAGTCCCCATACAGGCTCCCTTCCCATACCAAGCAGCTATCGACAAGAAACATCAACTTACCCCAGCCACGAGCCTTGTGGGTGCCCCCTTGGCCTCCTCCACGCCGGATTGTCTTTTACAGATACATCCCGATGGGAAGGATCGGTTTCAGGGTAGCATGCCATATGCCCATATAGCTGAAGTTGGCACTGACGGACTATGCGTAGTTCATTCAGTCTCACGGTGCAATCGCTGGTTTGACATGTAATCATCCCAGTGATACCCCATGATTCTTCGAAGACACTTATTACCAAAGCCATCGATTAGCCTCAAGTCGCTATTTAGTGTCCATGTCTCACAACCATAGAGTAAGACAGGGATCACAAGCGACTTGAAGAGCCGGATCTTTGTCCTCCTGCACAGATACCGACAATGCCAAATACTCCTGCTAAGTGAGTCCATAACACCGTGGGCTATGCCAATCAGCCGTAAGACTTCTTGACGTGAGCCCGCCGTCATTATGGACTGTGCTACCAAGGTATGTACAACTTTCCAAGATTCAATGTCCTCACCACACACATGAACAGACTGTACTGTTTCATCTAGTAGGCCTCCAAACATCTGGACCTTGGTCTTGAGCCAGGAGACCTCAAGTCCCAAAGGCTTTGCCTCCTCATGCAGCGCCTCGAGAGCCATTACCAGGACCTCCAGCGACTCAGCAAAGATTACTGCATCATCGGCAAAAACAAGATCAGTGATCTTGGTGTTGCCGAGGGATGTATTCCTGATATATAGACTTATTTAATTGTTATAATGGCAAATAAGGTGAGTTTTACCATTAAATACCTTATTTATGGCATATCAGTGATAGTAAGAGTATTATTTATGATAAAAATAGGTGGGACGATAATACATTACCGCCAAATTAGCCTTACATCGTAATATTCAAACATATTGTTCTGTAGCGTACAGAGAGGCAGAATAACCAGTCTTGGATCTCCAAATGTGCACTGGGGCTTCGAGCCCCAGTCCGAAGTGGGGACTGGGACTGACCCCCCCCCCTCCACGATGACAGCGGGCCTGGGGACGGGGGGGGGGGCTATGTAATAGCAAATAATATGCGTAAGAAATCATAATTCCTCTCTATATATCTATAACAGTCGTTATTTCACTTATTTGAGCCTATTTTCGGGTTTTGCATTGATATTCTCCCTATCTACTTTTAATCAGCCTTCCATACAGCCGGTAATCCCGTATTTTAAGGCTATATAATGATCCCCATCGCCGTAAACCCTGGCTTGGCCCCCCCCAGTCAACCGTGATGACGTCACGGCGGCTGTGACGTCACAGCACCGGCGGCTGCCCAGCGGCTGACGGCCCCTTTTCCCATCATTAATCTAACTCACATCAAATACATCAAATAATGCATAAGGCAACACGGATAGAGTAAAACAATGAGAAATAGGACACACTAAGCCTACAAAAACAATGAAATAACGAAGAATTAATGAAAATATCGTGTTTGAAAATATGGCCCCAAAACAGCCAAATTTCCACAACAAAATTCGAGCTTTTTAAAAACGTCCTCATAATTGATGAAAAAATATGAGCAAATAGTGCATGATGTGTCTCTTATAAACAGTAACAGATCGTCACTTGGCGTAGAAACCTACGCGTAAAACATGTTTTCTTTTTTCAATAATTTTACCCTTTCAACTACTCAGCCAGCCGTATTCCTTCACTAAATACGTGAAAAACACGTCACATAGACACACACAAACACACAGCGACGGTGGGAATTGCTAAGTACACACCCACAGCCTTTCAGCTCATCTAGAAGGCAGAATAAGATAGCCAAAAAATGTAAACAAAAACATAATCCTTCTAATACCCATATAAAACAAAATATACCCACCAAGCGCACGATAAATATATAAAATGATGCGGAAATATCGTAATATATTAAAACACACAAAATATACCCTACATTTGATGTCAAAAAAAAATATCAACAAAATATCGCCAAAATGTACGGGTTTACTAAATGATTCAATCATATTTATTTTACAAAGGCCTTAAATATCGGAGACTTTTTATGCAGTCTTACGAAAAGCTGGCCTTTTCAACAAGGCTTTGCAATCCAATATCGGTCCACGAATAAAAGTGAATATTCGTTTTGATTATACGTTAACTGGCAACTCTTCACCTCTTCCAGCCGCAGGAATCCCAGAGCCAATCAGCGGCCTCGCTACACTGCTCAGCCATTCAGAAGGCTTTGCTCCACGCTCAGCCAATCAGCGTTCAGAACCAGCTGTGCCCGGCCATGTTTACTATTTACCCAAGATATCCAGACGTATTAATAGTAAATAAGATGAGTTTTACCCTTAAGATACCTTATTTATGGCATATTAGTGATAGTAAGAGTATTCTTAGTTATATATGTGGGTGGGACGATAATAATTACCGCCATATTAGCTTTTCATCGTAATATTCTCCCTGAAATATGACATCTTTAATTAGATGCAGGTAAATGGTAGTTATTCACTTATTTGACCTAACATAGCCTAAGCTAACCCTATTTCACGGCTATTTCAATGGCTAGGACACGATCCTTTACGTCTCTGTGACGAAAATGTTTTGTTCTACCGTAGATAACACTATAGTCACCACGGTGCACTAATGTCGCCAGGCGCCATATATTACGAATTATAGCATCACTACTGATGTGTATGTGCCACTGAAGATGATACACAGTAGTTTATATCATGACTGTATAATCTACCCTGTTTCAGCGTTGTTTTATGCTTTGTATCTGCAAGCATATACGTTTTCAAATTTAACGTAACACAAGACGGTTTCACGTAACACAGCACGTAACACAGCCGCACAACACGTAACACAGCCGCACAGCACGTAACACAGCCGCACAGCACGTAACACAGCCGCCGTACAGGTAAATACATTGACCGCGTCCCTGGGTGGGGGGCGTGTACGTACCTCCTCGTTCCCAGCCCTTCACACGCCACCCACGCCCTTGCCTCACCCCTTCACCCACGCCCTGCCCTCCCCCACGCCTGTCACTCACCTTAAACTACCATCCGTGTGCCATAGGACGTAAAGCAGAGGCCGCCGTCAGCACCTACAAGGCCCCCAGAGGTACATACACGGCCATGTTTGTTGACTTGACGCACGAGACAAATGAACTGCATAGGCCGCATGTCACTTAACGGTCTAGAAACATTATTATTGCTACTATTAATACTACTTATGCTATTGTCACTATTAATATGTATCTAGAATGTGTTTGTTTATATTGAACGAGCTGGTATAGGTATTTCCAGGCACCGTACATCCATTTATGAGGAAATTATCGTAAGACTTCACCTCTTAAAGCAAATTTAATCTCATTTTGATGTGATTATCTGACTTACTATTTTGTCACTATTATTGTTATCTAGATGTTATTTTAGTATGACGACACTCATATTATTCGCCCTTCATTATGGACCAATAACTCGTAAGTTACTTCATGCACACAATATATGCCTCTATTAATATTCCTCCTTTGTAAGTATTACAAAATACTGCACTATAGCTAGGAGAAATATGCACTCTATTACACTTAATAAATATGCACTCCGCACTCTATTACATAAAAAATACTGCACTCTATTACATAAAAAATACTGCACTCTATTAAATAAAAAATACTGCACTCTATTACATAAAAAATACTGC
Organism: Chionoecetes opilio; assembly: GCA_016584305.1. Taxonomy (NCBI): domain Eukaryota; kingdom Metazoa; phylum Arthropoda; class Malacostraca; order Decapoda; family Majidae; genus Chionoecetes; species Chionoecetes opilio. Next base: position 74,155 of record JACEEZ010019694.1, read on the forward strand.
ACTCTATTACATAAAAAATACTGCACTCTATTACATAAAAAATACTGCACTCTATTACATAAAAAATACTGCACTCTATTAAATAAAAAAAATACTGCACTCTATTAAATAAAAAATACTGCACTCTATTACATAAAAAATACTGCACTCTATTACATAAAAAATACTGCACTCTATTAAATAAAAAAAATACTGCACTCTATTAAATAAAAAATACTGCACTCTATTAAATAAAAAATACTGCACTCTATTAAATAAAAAAATACTGCACTCTACCTAATAAATAAAAAATACTGCACTCTAATAAATAAAAAATACTGCACTCTATTAAATAAAAAATACTGCACTCTAATAAATAAAAAATACTGCACTTTAATAAATAAAAAATACTGCACTCTAATAAATAAAAAATACTGCACGCGAATAAATAAAAAATACTGCACTCTAATAAATAAAAAATACTGCACTCTAATAAATAAAAATAAATACTGCACTCTAATGAATAAAAAATACTGCACGCTAATAAATAAAAAATACTGCACTCTAATAAATAAAAAATACTGCACTCTAATAAATATAAATAAATACTGCACTCTAATAAATATAAAATACTGCATTCTAATAAATAAAAAATACTGCACTCTACCTAATAAATAAAAAATACTGCACTCTACCTAATAAATAAAAAATACTGCACTCTACCTAATAAATAAAAAATACTGCACTCTAATAAATACAAAATACTGCACTCTAATAAATAAAAAATACTGCACTCTAATAAATAAAAAATACTGCACTCTATTAAATAAAAAATACTGCACTCTAATAAATAAAAAATACTGCACCCTAATAAATACAAAATACTGCACTCTATTAAATAAAAAATACTGCACTCTATTAAATAAAAAATACTGCACTCTAATAAATAAAAAATACTGCACTCTATTAAATAAAAAATACTGCACTCTATTAAATAAAAAATACTGCACTCTAATAAATAAAAAATACTGCACTCTTTTAAATAAAAAATACTGCACTCTAATAAATAAAAAATACTGCACTCTAATAAATAAAAAATACTGCACGCTAATAAATAAAAAATACTGCGGTCTAATAAATAAAAAAATACTGCACTCTAATAAATAAAAAATACTACACTGTAATAAATAAAAAATACTGCACTCTAATAAATAAAAAATACTGCACTCTAATAAATAAAAATAAATACTGCACTCTAATAAATAAAAAATACTGCACTCTATTAAATAAAAAATACTGCACTCTAATAAATAAAAAATACTGCACTCTAATAAATAAAATAAATACTACACTCTAATAAATAAAAAATACTGCACTCTATTAAATAAAAAATACTGCACTCTAATAAATAAAAAATACTGCACTCTATAAATAAAAAACTGCACTCTAATAAATAAAAACTGCACTCTAATAAATAAAAATACTGCACTCAATAAATAAAAAATAATGCACTCTATCAAATAAAAAATAATGCACTCTAATAATAAAAATAGCCTCTATTAAATAAAAAATACTGCACTCTAATAAATAGAAAATACTGCACTCTAATAAATAAAAAATAATGCACTCTATTAAATAAAAAATACTGCACTCTAATAAATAAAAAATAATGCACTCTATTAGATAAAAAATAATGCACTCTATTAAATAAAAAATACTGCACTCTAATAAATAAAAAATAATGCACTCTATTAAATAAAAAATAATGCACTCTATTAAATAAAAAATACTGCACTCTAATAAATAAAAAATAATGCACTCTATTAAATAAAAAATACTGCACTCTAATAAATAAAAAATGATGCACTCTATTAGATAAAAAATACTGCACTCTATTAAATAAAAAATACTGCACTCTATTAAATAAAAAATAATGCACTCTATTAAATAAAAAATACTGCACTCTACCTAATAAATAAAAAAATAAAATAAAAAACGTTGTCATGTGGAAAGTCGCCAGGACAACGTTTTTTTGGATGTAGTACAGACGTGTGGTGGCGTTAATACTTACATTTCTACATCCATGATTTCAGGAAAGCTAGAAGGGGCTATCTGGAGAGTCTGTGTTATTTTGTGTCTTCATCTGCGTCATAGTATAGTAGCTATAAATGAACAAATTACAAAAATATCAACCGAGTGGCGACCTACACTAAGATCGCCAGCTAGTGTTTATGTTCTGAGTGTTCTCCCGCCGTCGTCATCGCCCGAAAAAAATTAGTGAAATTTGAAACCGTATATACACTTGCAGATACAAAGCATAAAACAACCCTGAAACAGGGTAGATTATATACACTCATGATATAAACTACTGTGTATCATCTTCAGTGGCACATACACATCAGTAGCTATATAGTGATGCTATAATTCGTAATATATGGCGCCTGGCGACATTAGTGCACCATGGCGACTATATAGACATGATTATAACTCAAGTGAAAGTTGTTATTTAAGAGTGTCGAAGAAAAGGTGTACCACTAACAAATATGTCAGGAAAATAGCTAAAATAACTCTTAGAACACTAGAATGAGACATGAATCACCTTAATTTAATGGTAACAGACAATCAAGCCATTCAATAACCGTAATTACGCCAATAACAAGCGTAGATAGAGGGTCATTTAGAACATCTTAACAGTACGAATAAAATGGACTATATACTCCACATGCTATTATAATTGAACAAGCCATGACTCGTAGCTATCTTAATCATGTCACGGTGTGCTATTAAACCAAACTAATGTCTCAATTAGAGAGAACTGCAACTCCGAAATGCCAGTGGTCGCTGGCAGTTTTAACTCACAATTTGGTGAAAAGTTGGTCAACTTGAAAGAAAAATATGGGCTTATTCCACTGCACTTAAAACACAAAAGTATAATTTTAAGAACGATTTTCTTCTATATGTATATTGTATAGAAGCCTGAGTCTGTAAAACATGCATTTAACCAAATAACCAAGTAGGTTATAGTTGAGGAGGCGAGGTAAATGTTACTCTATGATATTATAGTCAATAACGTATGTTTAGAAGTTATCTATACCTAGGCAGTCATATTTTCCTGTTATTATTGTGTATCAATCAGATAGAAAGCCTGGAAATGCAATGAGTCGACGCGTGAAGTGGCAATGTTTTGATTCAATCTCCCCGCCACAATCTCCCCGCCCACCACTCCCCGCCGCGGCGTGTCGCCTCCACAATTATAACCTACATTGTCGCAGCAACAAGCCGATTTCGGCATTCTTTATTCTTCGTTTTTCCAAGGCATTGCTTATTGTATTTTGACAAGCGTTTGCCAGACGCAGCAGTACTGTCTTAGAAAACAGTGTGAACATCACCCAAATTTTACATGCCACAATATACATGTAAAAAATATATTAAGCTTTGCTACTCGAGGCGAGTAATTTGCATTAAATTGCTATTATAGAACGTTCCATCGTAATGAATGTCATCCATATAATTAGTAGAACAACAGAAGAACTATATTTTTTGGTATTCAGATGCGGTGCATCAATGTTTATCGCGAAATAAATTTATGAAAAATATTAGTCGCGGAGCCAAAACACAGTAGACCAACCTTTGAGTTAAAACTGCCAGCGACCACTGGCATTTCTCGAGTTTCAGTTCTCTCTAATTGTCATAGGAAAACGGTCTACCACACTATACGAAAACTGCACTTACGAGCGAGTTATCTATACGAGAATTGGACTTACGAAAGAGGTAGAAAGTCAGTCATTCAGTTCAGTTTCAATTTTTATGAATGAAAAACTATAACTCACTACTACACATATAATAAGACATCCATAGTGACATACATAGCCATAGGAATGCATGATAGACCTATGTATCACTCATAAGACATATAAGTCAGTCGATCAGTTGTTTCAATTTTTATGAATGAAAAACTATAACTCACTACTACACATATAATAAGACATCCATAGTGACATAATAGCCATAGGAATGCATTATAGACCTATGTATCACTCATAAGACATATAAAGTCAGTCGATCAGTTGTTTACTAATTAGGGGAAGGTGGATTGCTAGTTAATCTTAGTTGAGTTGTAGAGTGTAAATTGTTAGCTCACAAAAGGGCGCGCTTTCGTTACAGTTGTTTCGAAGTTTCGGGGCACGTGGACGAAGCTGACGACGGGGCCAGCCAGGCAGGGAGGAGACATACACTGTGGCCCGTACCGAGAGTTATGACGGTAGGCGGTAGAACGACGAACGGCAGACCTTCGCTTACCATAAGACGGATAAAAAACCCTGTAATTTTGGAACGAAGAGCAGGGACGGGGTTGGCGGTCAAGGTTGGAGACACGGGTATCCCCGTGTCTTCACTCAACCTTCGATGAATTTTTATTACATTCCTAATCTGGAGGGATTAAGAGATATGTTAAAAATTTTCTTGCCAATATGCATTTAAGTATAAGTATAAGATTATTAGGTATTATATATGCGGCAATAAGTGATTTTAATGACAATAATGAAGGAGGTTCAGGGTAACGGGGCGGGTATTGCTTTAGCCGCCGCCGCCATCAAGGTCGCTGCCAGAACCCGCCAGCACATTTCTCGTACCGCATATGTTCACATGAGCGGTAAGAGAAACTTACGTATACACGCCACTACGGTTAATTAACTTCATTAAATATATATATCATCAACTTCATAGCCGATCGCAACGTTTATGTTGATGTTTGTGATGAGTATAAGGGCAAATTCGCATTATACACTATTTTAGTCGTACTGCTGGCTCCGCAGTTTGAAGCAACACTGTTGCCAATACATTGCCGCAGGCGTTCTCAACCAACCTCCAGTGTCGACTCTCGGTAAAGATACGAAGGCTTTCCGCTTGTCGCTACCTCGCTGTTCGTCGCTCTACCGCCTTCAACTCTCGGTACGGGCGGGCCACAGAGCCTGCTGGGCTGTACTGGAGGCCGACGCCGTGCTGCTACTACAGCCCCGCTCCAGCACCAGGCCCGGTATTTATAATAAGGCTATGGGATTCCCATAAGGTTCGACATAACATAAAGTTGCCCATAAGATCTCTATGTTATGGAGCAAATTTCCGCCATAGCTATGGGTCTAGCAGTTCCTGCTGACACAACTTCGCGCTAAACGTAGCATTTACATTACCCTAAAATGTCTCTTAGATCATGAAATAACGCTTGAAATCAGTAAAATATGAGCAGTAAATTATGTGAGAACCTTACGAACTGAAAATAAAGCAATATTAAAGGATTAATTCATATATACGTGTAAATAAGATCCCGTAGAAAAGTTTTACGCGGGGAACGATGTAAACACTTGTCTCTCTCCTCCCTATAAATAATATGTTATATCTCCACAAGTAATGGTAGAAGGGTGACGGAAGGAAACACAACAGGTAAACCACGTAGTACAGAAGGGGAAAGGGGCAAAAGCCAGGGAGGGAGTGATGACCAGGCAGATACGGCAGTATACATATAGCTAGGTAGATATACTGCCGTATCTGTAGCTACGTATACTGCCGTATCTCTGCCTGATCATCACTTCCTCCCTGGCTATTGTTTCTTTCTCCTCCTTTACTACATGGTTTAACTTGTGTGTATCCTTCCGTCACCCTTCCGCCATTACATTTGGAAATATGATGTTATTTGGTCAATTTCTAGCGTTTGCCCATACTCTCCCCCTTGCCCCAAACAAGCTTGGGGACCTGTGGGAATGCGGGGTTTGAGGGTGGGGACTAAATAATGCGTCGAAAACACGTATTTTTAGAGTTGTGTAGGAGTCAAAATTGCCTATATCTAGGGCAAGTTTCCCTAGATATGGGAAATTTACCTAACCTTCAAGCTCCGAGATTACAAGGCCCCCCTCGTAATCTAACCTAACCTAAGCAAATTAAACCTAACCTCCTAGCGAGGGGCTCTGCCCCCCTTGACCCCCGATAATCTATCCTAACAGCGATAATCACCCGATAACCTATTCTAACTTAGCGATAATTACCCGATAATCTAACCTAACCTAATGGGGCCCCTCGACACCCCCGGTAACCAAATTTTGTTTTATCTTACTTCTTAATGGGAGGGGTGGGGGAGGGTGGGGTGGACTCGATACTCCGGTCATTCTGTTTGTGAGGATCGTCAGCAGGTCCACACTTTTCTTGACTGAAGAAATTCAGTCAATTTTCCCTAGATCTAGGGAATTTTTACGCCACTACCTAACTCAATAACTATGTGGTTGCAACGCACATTTTGTACCCCAGCCAAATGTCCCGCATATCCCCCAAGGTGCCCAAACTTGTTTTGGGGGAGAGGGGGGGAGTATGGGCAAACATTACAACAATACCTGTTATTTATAGGGAGGAGAAAAACAAGTGTTTACGTGCGTCTCACTCTTCTTCCTCTTGTGACCTGCATCGTCTTTGCTTTTCTTCCCTTGCCGCGGACACTTTCCAATGAGGATTTGGCTTTAGTTAGAAGGTTAAAACGTGGAGTTAGGTTAGGTTAGTGAATCTAAAGGTGGAGTTAGGTTAGTGAATCTATAGGTGGGGTTAAGTTACATTAGGTTAGGTTAGTGAATCTAAAGGTGGGTTTAGGTTACTTAATTTCATGTCATATACGCTTCTTACTAAAAACATTTGATATCTCCAAAAGTAATGATTTGCGACAGAAACTCATTGAGAGTTTCTTAGAATCCATTAAGGTAACCAGAAAGCACACTCCCAATTGTGTAGGTAATTCTGGTCCTAGTGTAAAAAATTAACCTTGATTCCAAGTATTACATTTTTGTTTTTCCGGAAGTAGTATCTCCACTACGTGCTGAAGCTGAAATGATAGCCTTCCAGAAGGTAGATATGACTGCGTAGGTAAAACAAATCTTTACCTTCATTTCTGCCAAAAACAAGAGCTAAATTTATTATAAACGTAAATAGAAAATAATAATGCCTTAGAAAAATGTTGTCAAATAAACAATGAAAACCCTTTATTCATCCTTTTCATCTATGTAGAAGTGGAACTGTCGTCGAAAATTTCCGTTGGCGAGAATGGACCCGTTTACTCACACCTAAAACACGGAGTATTATAAAGCTTTGGGTGCAATATAGGCTACATATCACTGTACTCATATTCTTTTTGCTGAGAAATGCACCATAAATGAAATATATGGCCTTTTTGGGGCCAAAATATCACAACACGGCGGAACGCGCTGCGATTGGTTGTGACGTAGTAACTGCAGACTCAGATCTCGCCTGATCAGCTGATCGGCTTGTTTTGGCTCAGCAAACCGCAAATTATAGTTTTATTTTACTAACCTAACTAACCTTACTAACTTGCATTACCCCTACTACCGCAAGATGACCAGTAATCCTCCTTCAAGTGATGTAGTAGGTATTCACTGTGTTTGTGAATATGTAAGTTGTAGTTTATAAGGAAAAAGTGGATAGACAGAGCGAAGTGGCCCGTGACACCAGACAAGTGATGACTTCTGGGATCGGCATTCCTTATAGGGAGCTTAAATGAACCTGCAATGACATGTAAAGCTAGACAGATAGACGAACTCATAGAGGAACAGGTAGAAATGTATGGCTTTCTTTCCCCACATAAGCAAAACACACCCTTCGTCACTCTACTCACCACTACAACCTTTACTAACCATACATTTCTACCTGTTCCTCTATGAGTTCGTCTATCTGTCTAGCTTTACATGTCATTGCAGGTTCATTTAAGCTCCCTATAAGGAATGCCGATCCCAGAAGTCATCACTTGTCAGGTGTCACGGGCCACTTATCTCTGTCTATCCACTTTTTCCTTATAAACTACAACTTACATATTCACAAACACAGTGAATACCTACTACATCACTTGAAGGAGGATTACTGGTCATCTTGCGGTAGTAGGGGTAATGCAAGTTGGTGTATTAGTAGGTAGTACATAATAGTAGCGGCCGCTTCACAGCTGTTTTGCTCTGTTGTCTAAGCTAGTGACGTCACAACATGGCGCCAGTCGTTTTAGAGCGAATATATTTTCCTGTACTTAAATTGGCTGTATCATCAAAAATACTGTTCATATAGAAAAATCAACATCACTGCCCAACTATATGAGGCTTGAAGATGTCAAATCAATCCTTACCTCAAGTAGAGTAAACGGGTCCATTCTCGATTGTCTCGCACAGAATTTGGGTACACGAGAGTATTACCATGGACGGCCTTGAGCAAGCATTTTCCCTGTCCACTCCAGCTGCTCCATGGTCATCACTGCAGCAGCTGCACTGCTCAGTGCCTGCTGCATCTTGCCAGTGGCGAGGAAACAATCATACTGTTATTATAATTTTCATTCCCGCTGTCAGTGTATGGTTCCTTTTTTATTTACTCTTGAAGAATGCATTTACGAGAGTGACATCATAGTTCCCTCATGGTTCAGCCGATACCTCTTGACAAGTTCTTCGTCATTCAATTAGCCGAGAACGTCTCTTCTGGCATGAAAATGTCTGAGTTGGCGCTGGCGGAAGAGTTGTTTTGCTGCCATGTTGACGGCTTATGTCAACATAAGGATCCTTATGGGACCTCCGGACATCCCCTAGCGCTTATGGGCAACTTTATGGGAACACACGAGCACTTATAGAATTTTCGGTGATTTATGGCGAACTTCGCCATTTTGTCTGCTTATGGGAAACCCATAAGCTATTATAAATACGGGTCCAGGCTGGGAGTTGCCTTGCCTCTGCCACTTTTACCGCACTGTTCTCCAGCCAGGCAGGGAGGTGGCAAGCAGTCCTGAGAAAAGACTGGGAGCCGGGCCATCTGTGTTCTGGGGGGGCATTTTGGAACACTACTAAGACCATCTTAGGGGACTAAGACCATCTTAGCGCTAGTTGGACATTTTCGGAAGCAAATTTCGCTCCGCCTAAGACAGTGCAGCGAGTGTAGGCTAAGGCAGGGTTGGGGTCATCTTAGCCCGCAATTTTCTCCGTCACCAAAACAACAATGGTTATATTATTGGTTATATATTATATATTTTAGACTGTATATAGTATATTAGGCTGTATAATACACTATGTACAGTATATATATATATATATATATATATATATATATATAGGTGTGGGCTATATATATACTATATATATAGGGGTGGGCTGGGCGGAATAGATATGATTTGCGACAGAAACGGTTAGCAGATTAATTCTAAACATATCAAAACACACCAGAAAAAAAGTGTCGTTATTCACGATAATATCACATACTGGCTATGATATGTGTGTGGAGGATGAAAAGGGGGAAGGAAGAGGAGGGAGAAGAAATAATAGAAGAAAAAAAAAGGAGACAGAGAGAGAGAGAGAGAGAGAGAGAGAGAGAGAGAGAGAGAGAGAGAGAGAGAGAGAGAGAGAGAGAGAGAGAGAGATGGGTGTAAACGAGGACTGTAGCAGAAATACTATGGAACTCAAGAGAGGAAGAGGAGGGAGAGAAGAGAAAAGAGAGAGAGAGAGAGAGAGAGAGAGAGAGAGAGAGAGAGAGAGAGAGAGAGAGAGAGAGAGAGAGAGAGAGAGAGAGAGAGAGAGAGAGAGAGAGAGAGAGAGAGACTCCCTCGGCGTGTAACACTGCACTGTGACTGTAGCAGAAATACATATCTGGCAACTCAAGGAGAAGGAAGAGGAGGGAGAAGAAATAATAGAAGAAAAAAAGGAGAGAGAGAGAGAGGAGAGAGAGAGAGAGAGAGAGAGAGAGAGAGAGAGAGAGAGAGAGGAGAGAGAGAGGAGAGAGAGAGAGAGAGAGAGAGAGAGAGGAGAGAGAGAGAGAGAGAAGAGGAGAGAGAGAAGAGAGAGAGAGAAGAGAGGGAGAGAGAGAGAGAGAGAGAGAGAGAGAGAGAGAGAGAGAGGAGAGAAGAGAGAGAGAGGAGGACTGGAGGAGAGTATCCGCAGATAGAGATTAGGGCGCGCGCGGATGGAGGTGGCATAAGAAGGGTTGCCTTAGTTTTACACGACGCTAAATGACGCGAAAAGCTCCTAGATTTTGGCCGGTAACTAGAGTCGGTCTTAGGACGCAAGAGGTGTAGTAGAGCCCCTCGAAAATGACCCTGTTCTTCTTCGGATACTACGTCGTCATGCCTTGGGAGGTAGTTTAAAGGTTGTCAATGACAGAGGTGGACACTCACGGCAGTTCTGCAGTGACATTGGCGTACATACAAACAAGTGTTAATTGAATAGCTGCGACGAGAGACTTAAGAGTGCAGTTCTGCAGTGACATTGGCGTACATACAAGTGTTAATTGAATAGCTGCGACGAGACTTATGAGTGCAGCTTTGCAGTGACATTGGCGTACATACAAGTGTGTTAATTGAATCATGCGACGAGAGATTTAAGAGTGCAGCTTTGCAGTGACATTGGCGTACATACAAGTGTGTTAATTGAATCATGCGACGAGAGACTTAAGAGTGCAGTGACATTAATTAGTGTATAGTTGTGTTCAGTGTGGGGAATAAACTTGTGTGGTGCCATGGTTTTTATATGTTGTTGAAAACTTTAAAACTTATTGTATCTTATGACCGATACTAAAAAAAATCCCACCGCAAAACTCCAAGAGTTGGCTATTTGACAGGAAATTATATCTTGGTTGAAACTGTAGTCGGGATTGATACTTAAGGGGAAAGGGTAGGAGTTAAGGTTAAGGTTAAGGGGTAGGAGTTAAGGATTAAGGGGAAATGCTGCCACCAGCTCAGGCAAGTAGTTCTATGGTTTTACTTCCTGAGCACGTTTTTAATATATACATAAGATTTATCTTGGTAGTCGTGGTTGATACTTAGAATTACACCGAGTAAGGCTGACTCTTTTGGAAGTGTGGGGAATTACTGTCCTAACACAGAATAATCACCTGAGGTTTCTACTAAATGACACAAGAACTATATTTGAAACATCATCCTATTTATTCATCCTGAAGTATTATGTCTCTTGTTTGAGATCTCAGACACACATATAAGCTCTAATCCAACACAAGAAAGCTCTCCACCCTGACACAGGAAAGCGCTCCAATCTGATACAAGAAAGCTCTCCACCCTGACACAGGAAAGCTCTCCAATCTGATACAGGAAAACTTTACACTCTGATACAGGAAAACTCTACACTCTGATACAGGAAAGCTCTCCCCATCTGATAAAGGAAGGCTCTCCCCATCTGATAAAGGAAAGCTCTTATGAGCATAACCTTCCTCACTGAATCCTATTAATGAATTATCATTCACTTATGTAACATACCGCTGAATACTTATAGTTATACATGGAAAATATAAGGGGGGAATATAAGAGTAAGAATGTTGTTTGCGTTTCACTTAAAAAACCATGTGACGGGTTTTTTTTTGTCAGACTGAGACGTCCGTCTGAGTCTGGAGAGGGATGGAGGAGAGACTCTCGTTAATAACACTTATAAGGACAGGCCAGGCCTCCTATGCGTTAATGAAAAGCTAACCAACTCTACCTATATTTATATAGAAATATAGATAGATATAATATAACAAGGAAGGGGGGGGGGAATAGGAGCGAGGTACCGAGGTCTTACCTGGAGAGGGATGGAGGAGAGACTGGCGTCCCTCGGGGTGACTAGGGCGAGATTTGGCTTAGTGGCGGGAAAAAGGGGAATGTTCGGATTCTATGAACTTGGCCTCTCCTGAAGGGATTATCAGAACATGAATGACTAATTTACTAATGCAACAAGTATACATATGAAATGGCTGCCTATTATACAGTTCCTTAACTTTGATATAGAAGAATTTAATATTTTTACACTAATATCCGGGGAAAGTGTTATTGCCTTTCGTTCAAGCCCACGAACGCGGTTTTTAGAGCGACGAGGTATGGGAGTCTGAATAGAAATTTGGTAGACTTTCAATTTAGCGAATAACTCGACTAACCCATCCATGTATGAACGTGATCTTTCACTATGGTGACTATTTTGAAGGACATTAAGAATCTAGGAGTGTTCCTTGATCTGATAGGAGGGTGAGGGGAGGATGAAAAGCTTTGAATCCACTAGTTATCAATGATCGCGAAATAAGTGTCCCACGAATTTTGACTCGTACTCGGAGTGTATGGGGGGAGGGAGTGAGGGAAGGAAGGAAGATAGAAATGGGAGATAGGAAGAAAAAAGATAAATTTCACGATAAACGAAAAGATTGAATTGCTGACGGACATAACCCGGGAATTGTATGATAGGAATTCCCATCCTATCTCTTCCGAATAACGGGCATTACACTTGTGATTGTTACGGGAGTTTCACCTATGCCTACAGAGTTCCCAACCCTGAACCTTGGTACTCGAGCGCTGGTCGAGTACTCGGCCATTCGTTTGACAGTATTATTGTTAAGCGAACAAAAACAAAAGTATAAAAACATTACAAACACATTTTTTTTCGCCCACACTACATGGTAATAATATGATTTATCCCCTTTTTATATATATATATATATATATATATATATATATATATATATTATATATATATATATATATATACTGTTTGTAGTGAAGGCAGTTTTTTTTTTTTTTGTGTGTGTGTGTGTGTGTGTGTGTGTGTGTGTGTGTGTGAGAGAGAGAGAGAGAGAGAGAGAGAACGAGCGCTAAAATATATATCGCAAACTAACTACAAAATGCAAAAAAAAAAGAATCCATGGAAAATAGAAAATACTAAATAAACCACAAAACATACAATTCTGTTCAAAATGAAAAAAAAAAGCAAAAAAAAATCTTAGTTTTTCATTTCCATTTTCAAATACAAAGAAAACATTAATTTATTCAGCCATTTATTTATTCCACACTTTTTCACCAAATTTTCCCATTTTTATCATTCGTTCTGATTCGTGTGAAGTCTCTCTCTCTCTCTCTCTCTCTCTCTCTCACACGAGGTCCGTGTGTCTGTCGATGAATATGAATCGACTTATAATTTATCTTAATGAAATCGGAGTGTGAGGAAGGAGGGAGGGAGGCAGGGTGGAGAAAGGTTAGGAGGTATAGTGGAGGAGGGAGATAGGGAAGGAGAGAGAGGGGAGGTGGAGGGAAGAAAGGAGGGGGGAAAGGAAGGAAAGGGACGAAGAAGAGAAAAAAATACTAAGAAAGAAACTGCCAATCTGATGAAAATTATTTAAAAGAATAGTTGATAAAGATATAAATGAAAAAGCAAACATACTTTAAGATTAAAATAAATAAAAAACTAAATAAATATACTTGAAATCAGAGCTAGGAACCCAAAAAAATGGTCAGGTGACGGAAGACACTTTTTTTCTTCTTATTTTATAAACCATTGTAGGTTAGAGAGAGAGTAATAATAATAATAATAATAATAAAGTTTATTTCCACCAGCAGTGGTTATTAGTTACATACAATTATTTTCAAGATAATAGCTGCATAAATTAAATGACACAGTTTTGCATTAAAACATTAATATAAAATTATAAAATTGTAAAATAGGAAAATAATTGATATTAAAATATATATACAGAATATGCTAATAAAAAGTAAAGGAATAAAAGCATTATTAAAAGAAAACAAATATATAAGTAAAATCGTTATAAAAGGTACATATAGTTCTACCTAAGAATATACTATATACATTAAAAGAAAAAGTTCTATACTAAAATTCATATCCATCCCAAAGTACAAGTTTGAGTTTAGTTTTGAAAGACTGTAGGGTGTTAGCATCCTTAACTAGCGACGGGAGGCTGTTCCATAACTGTAGTGGTAACTCAGGCCGATGAAGACAACCGTTACTTTTGCCCGTTTTATTTGCATGCCTTAATCATAGCAGACTGGTCAACTCAACAGGTTGGCCTCGGGGCCCCGAAACAAGATTTGAAAACGAAACAATATATATATGAAACACTCACACAAACGAAACAATATATATGAAACACTCACACACACAATTATCCTTATGTACAGGGTTAATAGTTATTAGATTACACGCATACACTACAATAACTTAGGGCCCCTTACAGAGAGAGATCTGGCCCCCATGTCTGTGTTGGTCTTAGGGACGTACAGGTGATCTCGCTGTCTGGTGGTGCTACCAGTAACGTCCCCTACAGTTGGAAAAATCAGATTAGGATATAGATGGGTCATATACTTGAACATAGTGACCCCTGTGTCGTGAGTTATTTGGTCTTTAACATTCAGCCATTGTAGTTCTTTCAAAATTGGAGTCACGTGATCGTATTCCTGGCTTTACCATCTACTACTTTTACTGCAAAATTCTGTAGTTTTTGAACATTGTTTAGGAGAGTTGTGTTTGCTGTGCCCCATATTACATTGCAATAATTAATAATGCTAAGTACAAGTGATTGTATAATTGCTGTGCAAGTATCCTTGTCGAAATATTCTTTTATTCTATTTACATACATTAGAGATCCGGTTACTTTTTTACTCATTTCACATACATGTTTGTTAAAAGTCATGTACCTGTCCATGTGTAGTCCAAGGTTTTTTACATGTGTGGTGGGTTGAAGGGTTGTGTCGTGGTGCTGTATAGTGAGATTGTCGGGTATCTGGGATAATAGTTGATAGGTATCTATGAACATACACTGTGTTTTCTTAGTATTCAGTAGTAAACCATTTTTCAGAAAGTACAACTTTGCTTTATGTAAGGTTTCCTGTGTTTTCTGAATGAGGGTGTCAAGGTTATTGATAAGGTTGTTGTGTAGGATTTGTGTGTCATCAGCGTATTGCACTAATATACAGTCATTAATATAATGCGACATATCATTCACGAAAATGTTAAACAATATTGGGCCAAGTATAGAGCCCTGCGGGACACTGTACGTAACATGTAATTTCGAAGAAGTAGTGTTATGTAATCGTACTGACTGCGTTCTCCCATTTAGGTAACTGTCAAACCAGAAAGTATCACTATTTGTGTTGTCAAGTTTCTTAAGTAGAATGGTGTGGTTGACACTGTCAAATGCTTTAGATAGATCGCATAAGGATAATAGTGACACCCGCTTCCTGTCCATGTAGTCATAAATGTGGTTAGTAATGACAGTAAGGGCTGTTTCGGTAGATAATTTATGACGAAAGCCATGCTGGTTGTTAGATAGGAAATCATTTGACTCGAGGAAAGTTGTGAGTTGAGTAGCAACAGTTTTTTCAATTACCTTAGAATAGATAGGGAGGAGGGAAATGGGGCGGTAATTACTGACATCATCTGTGTCTCCATTCTTGTAAAGAGGGGTAACGATAGCATGCTTCCACTGATTCGGAAAAAGACCGGTTACGATGGAGGTGTTTATAGTAAATGTCAAATAATAAGCTAAAACAAAGTGAATCTTTAACGAAACGCAGGGAAATATTATCTCATCCAAACGATTTAGTGTTGTTAAGGTGCTTGATAGTTAAGATGACTGTGTTCGTATCGACGGGTTGGGGCCGGAAATATTCTACTGACGAGGATACGCTAGCGTCTCTTGTAGTTACATTTTGGTCGGGGATGTTACGCAGGGACTGTTGTGTTTTTTTGTAAGTAGTTTCACCAACAGTTGCGAAAAAAAAAAAAAAAACTTCCGCTTTACTCTTTTCAGCGTCAGATGTGTTGGCATTAGACGCCTTTTTAGGGGGAGGGATTATGTCCTTCATGGATTTAGATTTGACTATGAAAGTTCACAAGTTGCCATGTAAAGACCATCACGTCCGTGTGACTGATTCAGGTGGAAAAAGAAGACGGAACGAGAAAGAAACGACGGAAATCGTAGACATTGACGGAAAAAAGTGCTATGTGACGGCGCCCACCTCACCGCAACTATTAGTTCCCAGCAGAGGTTGGCGCCGAGTGACAGGGCACGACTACGGTGACAGCAGCCCGCAGGTATAGTACAGTACAAGTGTTATTTAACGTTGTGGCGTATTGAAGTGTATATAACCGTATTCAGTATTTACCTTGGTAGATATAAATCATTACATCATGCTGGCAGAAGAACTGTACTGAGAGTACGTCAACATAATAGGAGTAATGTTGTGAAACGTGGATTACAACATAAAGCAACGATAATATCAAAGAGGATATGAATTACGTTTGCACTATTTTCTCCTCTCTGTGGTTACCCTTTCCCTTTTATCTGGTGTTTTGTGATTCCCAGTAAGTTGTGCAGTGAATCCATAAGGATAATATTGTCGAAGGTAAGCGGATGATATAGATATTGGTGGATGAAATGAAATGTGTGAAGGCAGCCATGATTGGAATGAAGGGTAGACGGGCGGTGTTATGCGAGATCCCTGAGTTGCGAGATTCCTGTCGAGTTGGCCTTCTGTGCATGAGCGCCGCCGCGTCAACACAGCAGCAGTGACCGTTAGGTTAGGTAAAGGTCAGGTTAGGTTAGTTATACAGAAAAACAGGTAAAAGCTTATCAGCCTACCTAACCTAACATGACCTTTACCTAATCTAACGAACGGTCACTGCTGCTGTGTTGACGCGGCCAGAGTACCAATAGACAGTTCTTAGTTACTTTGAGTTCTTAGTTACATTGGACGCGGCAACTTGATGGAACTTGGGCGATTGGGGAGGTGGATGACCCGCCTGCTAGGGGAGGGGTGTGGGGAGTCAGTCGTGGGCATTCCAGCATGTTAAGAACATAAGAAAATAAGGAAGCTACAAGAGGCCGTGAGACTTACACGTGGTAGTTCCTGTTACTTAATACTACCTACTTCAACCTTTCATCCCCATCCATGAAATTGTCTAGCTTCCCTTTAAAACCCCCTGTTGACTCCGCACTAACTACCTCACGACTGAGTCCATTCCAATCCGTTACCATCCTATTTGAGAACCAGTTTTTCCCTATTTCCTTTTTAAATCTACGTTTCGTGCCCATAGGTGAGTGGAAGGAAATGACGGACTGTATTCGTGGACACTGGTGGGCAGGACAGGGGATAGCACAAGGACAGCATGTAGGCGCCAGGACAGGGGATAGCACAAGGACAGCATGTAGGCGCCAGGACAGGGGATAGCACAAGGACAGCATGTAGGCGGTTGAGGCAAGCCATTAGTTTCCCAGCCGTATCCTCGCTCGCTCCCTAGGTAGTCATAATTATTATCTTCGTTGTAAGGTATCGAAAGATGATCATAAGTAAGCATTGAGTAATGGAAATTTGAAGTATCTAGAAAGGTGAAATTCTCATATTATTTATAGCTATAGGGAAGAAGCTTTGGTAAAAATTATCTTTTTGACTATTGCAAGATTTTCAGACAAGTTCGATTTCTTTTTGCTTAATATGTGCTGCTTTTCCTAATGGAGATATTTTTTTCCTGTGCAAACCTCAAAAAAGTGTTTTTTGCAACTCAAAAAAGTGATGACAAATTTAAATTTCTTTTTTTTTTTAGACTTTTTGACTGAAAAAAACCTCTCCATTTGTAAAAGCATCAAATAGTAACCGAATCAAACCATTAAACTAACTTAACCTAATCTAACCTTCAAACTAACCTAACCATGTCTCACATGGTGAGCCATGGTGAGCCTCGGCCCCCACATAGGATAGCAATAATGACATAACAGAAACAAAGTTGCTTTGGCATTACAGTGTCAAGCTCTCATTCATGTGCTCACAGTTTCCAGCTAAAGTAATTTCATCAGAACAACAATAGAAAAGGAGGATACATTTCTTTTTATATTTAATCTTAAAAAAAACCAGTGCCACCGCGCTGCCGCACTAGGCTGTCACCGATCAACGCACTCCACCTCTGCGACATCAAAGCATCTCTCTGACGGGCTCAAGCTAGCCCGTGGTCCTCCCCTGCTGGAGGCCCGATAGACGCAAACAAAACCTAACCTAATTTAACCCTTAAACTAACTTAGCCTATGAAAAATTTAATGTTTGCACAACATTTCATTGTTAGTTTCAAACTCGTTATGACCTATAGAAACAGTAAAAAGGTGAAAAATACGTGAATCCAGACACAGTCATGTTCTAAATATTAGCCGAATCGGAATCTTTTATGTAGCTGCAGCTATATTCTTGAAGCACAAGTAGCTAATGTAATTGTATAGTACCTTTGCTGAAATCTGAAATTTCCTTGTAACAATAATGCCATTATATACACTTATTATACAGTGGTAGTTCTGGATTTAGATATTATATAAGCCATGAAATGACATCAATATTCCTTTGAAATACACTGTCAATACCTTTAAATGAAGCACAATTAGTAATGGAGATCATGAGGAGAACCATGGAATCTTAATAAAACAAGAGCAGTCTGAGATCGCATACCTCTGCCAAAGCTGAAAAATATTTTACCTGTCCTTAAATACATTCACACACAAAAAAGTTTTTTTTACTGCTCAAAGCTCTTTATTCAGTTTATCTTTCTCTCATACCAGGTTGACTTTCAAAACCTTCGCCAGCAGGTCTTGAGAGGACCTGTGTCGGGCTTCACTTTGAGGGCGCGGCAGACGCCAAGCCCCAAAGAATATCCAAAAAAAAAAAATTCCTGGATCCAGATCTGGTTCCATATTGACTTCCAAAATCAATCACTTCTAAATTCGGCGGAGCCCTACCTGTGGTAAATATTTCATGTAAATCCGAATTAACTTTTTGAGGAATCATGCTAAAGCCCCTGTCACACATACACGACTCAAGAGCCGACTGCGGCACGACTCAATGTTGTAATGCATTTTTTCATCAATCGTCCCTTGATTCGCTGACAAAGCGCGGACTCAGCACGTTCGTGAACCACTGGGATGACTTGTGGCCGTCTCACGACTTGCCAAAAGTCGTGTCACAGCCGGGAGTGTCGTAGGTCGGTCGTGAAGCAATCTTAGCTCAATCGGATGCGTCGTGATGCGGTCGTAGCGTGTCGTGATGCAGTCACCGACAAAAAAAACGTTACAACTGCGTTACGAGTCGCTGACTATGACCAGACCGTGCCAAGACCCAGAGACGACCATGTCACACATTTTGTCAGTCCATTCGACAAATCGGAATCATGGCTTACGACCACATGACAGCTGCAACAAGACCACATGACGACCGGGCTACGCCAGAGTCAAGACTGCGCAAAGAGCGCGCAAAGAGTCTTGGTGGCAAACCTGGCGTGGGCAGCACCCTCAACTGACATAGCAGGGTGAGCAATCTCTTGTTTTTGACTGTGGGTGGGACACAGGAGAGGTCCATGGTGATGCACTGGGTGTCACTGGCGGTCCAGGAGGGATGCCCCGCCCCACCTGGCATTCAATATATACTTCCATGGGTCGGTCGTAGGGGGGGGTCGTTGTGCATTCCCCGAACGCAACATGACTGCGTAAAGCAGTTGTGTTGTGTTCGTGGGCGGTCGTGTCACGTTTGTGGCTGACAAAAATCCGTTATATATCAAATTTGAAGACTCGTAGCTCCGTCGCCTCGCGGTCTTATCGCGTTCTTGAGAAGGTCACGACCGGTCGTGAGGCAGTCGTGAGCAGAGCAGACTCGCAGACTCGGGGTCAGTCGGGAGGCGTGGGAGCCAACTAGAACTCTACCTTGAGTCGTGCCGTGGTTGGCCCTTGAGTCGTGTATGTGTGACAGGGGCTTAACAAACAAACTGACAAACTGAACTTATCACAATCTTGGTGGAGGTAAAAAGGATTTACACCAATTATACTGTAATTCTCAACAATATTAATTTATCCCAAATTCATCCAGTTGATGATACTGTAAACCGTAGTATGTAATACTAATGATAAGTTTTCTGTGATGAAAATGTTTAATTTCTTGAAATGTAAATGAACATCAGGTATCAGCACCTTAGTCAACCAAGGTGTGTTTATTCTATTATTTATCTTTTACATGTAGTTTATGTGCAAATTTCTCCCTTGTTCCAGAAAGCTGCCATGGTGATAAACCTGACACCGCATGCAAGCGACTGCCTCTCTTCTCTTCAGTACTGGTAGGCACAGCACAGTGTGATGGATGTATATAATGGTCCTGAGGAGTCATTGACTATGAGGAATGTCTAACTTATAAGAAAGATTTACTGAAATTCTTTATCTTTTGATTCTTGAGATGATTGTGATGACAACTATATTTTCAGGGAGGGTAAGTACCCCTTTGCAAGTCATCGCCGGACTGCGCTGGAGCAACTGGATTGCATACATGCATACAGGTATGCCTAAATGTTTCTTTGTCTAGGCGTTAGGGACAGTTCGGTGGCAGGCCATTAACCTCTTGTCTTTCAGGATCATTTGGAATTTTTTAATCTTTTAGTTTTTTCAGTGCACCTTTCTTTGGTACTGGTGGTCATGCCTCATGCTGGAACCACCACACAAAGAGGAGGAAACTTATGCCAGACAGCATGCACAATCACTGCTTGTTAGGAGGAGAATATGGAGGAACACTTTCTATACTAAGGTAATTAAGGTGATCTATGGAAATTTATTTGAAAACTTTACACCTCTAAAATAGAGGCGTTATCCCAACCTGTGGGTCACTGGTAGCAAACCACAGCTCTGGTCTGTCCTTGATTTTTAATAAGAATTAGAATGCATGTGATTTTTGGCTTCAGGGTCATAAAAAAACCTTATTTTTATGTAATAGAAGAATATATGAATAGGATTTCTGGAGATGCATGCATCATGATTATAAACATGAAAATGGTTTTGAATAACTTGCCTTAAGAAATATAAAGAGAGTAAAGCATTTTATGTTGTCAGAATATACATTCGATTTTTTTCCTTCATATTTTCTTAAAAAAGAAAGTTACAGTTGCAAAAAGATAAGTACTATGAGGGAGCTTTGACATATTTACTGATTGTGCCAACATAAGGTAAAAGGAGAAAAAGTTGTGTCCTGGTTAGTGTTGAAAGCAGTGAGTGGGTGAGAACCATTGACGGTGAAACCTCTAGATGAGGGATGAATATGAGGACAGGAGTTAAAATGAATAAAAGACCACCAGCACAGTAAGAAAAGTAATGCAGCCAATCAGATAAGAACAAAAAGTCCTTCTGTTGAGGATGTAGATGTAACAGGTAATAGAATATTGGTATAAAATAAATAAGTCCCTATTTGATATCTTGGTGAAGGTAAAACATGTGCTTTACCTTATTGAATACATTTCAACATATGAATTTTTTTTTTTTAAAGTGTGTATGATGCTGTAAATTCTTGCTGATGATTGAAAAAAATAGTCATGACATTTTACGCCGTCCTACTCCTTTGCTAAGAGCTTGAGTACAGTGGTAGATGTGGAGTCAGCAGGAACACCACCACTAATACATATATAATGCTGATGTATTTCTGAGGATTGCTTAAACAACATTCTTGGACTATTGTCTTGAACTAATCTTATTATCTTTTTACTTTTTTTGCATAAAATATAATTCACAGGATGTAATTGATTTAAGAAATAATTTTTAATATATTCTCCTAGCATAATCCTAGCTGCGGGCTGTGCTATTTTTTTGTTTCTTTAGCTTGACCAGATCAAGCAGACCGAAGTGAATTAGGTAGCATCATAGTTTGTAGTCTGTAAGATGTAGAGTGTGTGCTGTGGTGTTTTGTTGTGTGTTGGGAAAGATGCCCTTACATCACAGCATTGACACAAGTTTATGAGAGATCAAGGGTGAATCCAGCATGTTCAGAAACTTTAATTGACAATGGCAAAAATAGCTGGTCACAATTGTTGAATTACTGTTGACTGTTAGTACAAAGTACATAAATACATTTAGCTTAATTTATTTTCAAGAGAAGAATGTTATAACTCGTGCTTCATTATTGTCCTCATCATATCAATATGTTGATCATAAATTGATGAATGATATGATCAATGATGTCCTCATCATAATTACCAAAGTTAAAGACTTAGTGCATTACATCTGTCATGAGAGAGAGAGAGAAAAAAAAATGCACTGAATACAGTATACAAGGATGAGGAGCATGGTCATTCTACTAAACTAATTACTTGACTTACACATAATTTGTTCCAGAATGGAGGCTGTGTTAACTACAGAAGAAAGCATTTGTGGTCGTATGATATTGACTGTTATGGAGCCTGGTGAGCAGTGCTCTGCTTTACTCCTAAAACATACAACATTCAAGGTATGCTAAGCTCTAATATTAGCAGGGTTGTTGATTTTTTTTTTTTTTTTTTTTAATAAAAAAAATCCGATTTATTTGATTTAAATCGATTTTTTTAAATTTTATTAATTTGATGTTTTACATGAAATCTAACTACTACAGGATATTGCCATATTTTTTAATATGGGGGGATATAATCCCCCCCATTATTCGGATTCTTGCATTATTCGGACCACTCCTTGGCCCAATTAGTCCGGATATGAGAGGGTTTACTGTAGATGGCTTGGGTTGCCGTAGTTAGGCGACTAGTTTGCGACTGTCGTCGACAGTCGCAGACTAATTCGAGTTTAAACGCCAATATTGTGTTGCTGTCATGCGACGACATTCGCCGACAGTTGCAGCACGACGCCAACTACGGTTGCCGTCATGTTCGTCATCACGTCGTCACGTCTACAGCAACTGTTCCCAGCGTGCTGCGACTGACACTGGATATGGCAAGCCCCTCCACCGACCGTAGGCGGCGCTGTTAGCTGACGGTTTGCCGTAGTTTGGAGACTAATCAGCGACTAGTCTGCGATTGTCGGCGATAGTCGCAAACTATAGGGGTATTTGAAAATTTAAAGGTCAACTTTGGGTTAGCGTCATGCCACGTCATTTGCCGACAGTTACAGCACGACGTGAACCCACGGTTGCCGTCATGCTGCAACTGTTCCCATCCATGCTGCGACTGACGCCAAATGGTTGAAGATGTGGGCAGTGCTCTGGCCCATCCCCCACACCACTTTTCAACCTTCGCTTGTGTAGTGAACCACGCCACCAATGTCGGTCCCACTGTTGTCCACACACTTGCCCACCTTGACTAGGCCCAAAAGCTTATGTGCCTCCAAATATTATTAATTGAACAGGATTACTACAACATGGTGATAACAATCGCCAAGGCACTAAAGATACTGCTCTATTTATAGTGGGTCGCAGCACTGCCTGGCCTCTGCCATGAATCCTCCGCTCCTCCCATTTTCCGGTTGCAGCCAGGCTGCGACACGGTCGGCTCCGTGAGCCGACTAACGTCGCACGGTGGCAGCCGTGCTGTGACTAGAGTTGACGCAAGTTGCCTACTCGAACGCTGTAGGAACCGTTAAAATCAAGTTGTGTTGGTGACCTTTGCCATCGTGCTGCGTCATCAGGGAAGCCAGTTGCTGACATTTCCCGTTGTTTTCCTCCGTCTATCCCATAGCATCTAGAATAGAGTCGCATCCACTTGCCGCCAGTTGGCAACTTAGTCCCTGACCGGCGGCAATAGGCTGTGATTCTGTTTCCGATTGGCAATACGTATGAGCCAACCAGCTCTTGATCAGAAGTCGGCTCATGACCCTGACCTGAGTCGGCAACAGTCGCCAATTAGTCGCCGACTGTCCCCGTCTATCCCAGACTAAGAAATAACGGAAATTCCATGACGATTAGTCGCAGTACGGCCTGGACTGGTCGGCGCCAGGCTTTTTCCGTTTAAATTTTCCATTAACTTTTTCCGTTAAATTTTTGAGTCGCAGACCTGTCCTGAGTGTATAGAACATGCACCACACAGTCGGGCCCCCCACACGCCCCTTCACGACTCCCACGACCCAACGATGACTGTCGGGGCCTGACGCCAACCCACATGACGACCGGTGCCTACCAAAACATGACTCAGCAAGTCGTGACTGGTCGCCGTCGAGAGTCGTGAAGATGTGAATTACACTTAAGAGTGTAAAGTGCATGTAGTGTAGTGTGAGTAGTAAGAAGAGTTGTTTTCAGAGGGCAAGCTGCAGCTGCTCCTTTGTGTAATTGAAACACCAAGGGATGCGGTTAGTGGATCTGGGAAGTATCAATGTTAAGTCTGCAGTACCTCTTCACATGAATGAGAACAGTGGTTAGATATAAGAAATCAGAATGGAGGGAATGACAAGGGGAGTATCACAGGGAACGGTCTTAGCACCGATTATGTTCTTGATATATGAAAATGACCTGCCAAGCAGAGTAAATAGTTACATAAGTGTGTTTGTGAATGATGCAAAGCAGATGAAGAAGATACGAAACCACAAGGATTGTTAAGAATTACAGAATGATTTTGATATAATTGTGAATAGAGTTAAAGGTGGAAAATGGAATTTCATGTAAGTAAATGTCATTTACTGGAAATGAAGAAAAGTGGGAAGAGACCTAATTAGACATACAAGTTATGAAATGATGTAATAGTAAGAACAAATGAAGAGAATGACTTGGGAATAGTGTTTAAGGATATCTGTAGCCAGAGAAGCATGAATAGTGTTTAAGGATATCTATAGCCAGAGAAGCATGAATAGTGTTTAAGGATATCTGTAGCCAGAGAAGCATGAATAGTGTTTAAGGATATCTGTAGCTAGAGAAGCATACAAATAAAGTATCACAAAGAAAATACATTTTGTGGCTCAGATGAAATATACATTTTCTAGCCAATATTCAAGAGTAGAATCCAAAACTACAAGCCGTTTTGTCGTATCGGGTTTGGGAATAACGTTATAAATACAAACGTGTTTTGTACTGTATATATCACTGTTACTCAATCTTTTATCTTATTTCATGCACCCTTCTGGGAGCCTTTCAGACACTCATGTACCCTTTGATCCTTGACGTCATATAAAACATGCAAAATATAAAGAACCATCCCACCCAAATAGGCAGATATAGTCCAAAGTGTGGGGAAAAGTATAATGATTTTGGTAAACCTTTCACAACGAGTTTTAGTCTAAAACTCGTGAAAGGTTTACCACAATCATTATACTTTTCCCCACACTTGGTCTTATCTGCCTATTTGGATGGGATGGTTCTTTATATTTTGTTTGTTTTATACTGAGTGTAATAAAGTAAATATACTATTATACTGCATACATGTATAATACTTTAACTGCAATTTAAATTGATTTCTTCCATTACGAGTACACTTACAGTTTCCTTCCTAAAACACCTTCCTCCTAAAACTCCTTCCTTCCTTCTTTTCTTGCTGTGCACTCCTTTGTACACTGCTCATGCCGTGTACCCCTTAATTCATGCATCCCACTGTTTCCATGTACCCTTTCAAAAAACCTCATGCAACCAGGTTGCTAATCACTGGTATAAATGACACTTTCATGTTAGCATCGTCTCTTTAATGTTAAAGTCACTAATTCGGTAATTCCCAAGCTGCAGGTGAAGATTCCCAACCGGCTACTTTAATAATGAGGCCAGTCAACCCAAAATAAATAGACTTTCCTAACAAGTATGCTCATTGAAGATTTTTGGGTCTACCTTACTGATCAGAGAGTTGTTGCATATAGGTACGGGGGAGGCTTGACCCTTAGAGATAAGGTATTGGGGGTAGGAGGGAAGGAATAAGAGGTATGAGGGAAGGTATGTGGGATAGGAGGGAAGGTATTGGAGGGGGGGGGGGGTGAGAAAAGGTATGAAGAGTGTTAGGGAAGGTGTGAAGGATGAGGGAAGGTATGAAGGGTAGAGGGGAAAGTATGATAGGTTTGAGAGGAGATATGAGGGGTGTGAGAATAGATGATGGGTGTGAGGGTTTAAGGGAAGGTGTAAGGAGTTAAGAGAAGGTATGAGGGAATATGTGAGGAGTTTGTAGGAAGGTGTGAGGGATACAAGGGAAGGTGTGAGGGATACAAGGGAAGGTGTGAGGGATACAAGGGAAGGTGTGAGGGATACAAGGGAAGGTGTGAGGGATACAAGGGAAGGTGTGAGGGATACAAGGGAAGGTGTGAGGGATACAAGGGAAGGTGTGAGGGATACAAGGGAAGTGTGAGGATACTAGGGAGGTGTGAGGGATACAAGGGAAGGGTGAGGGATAAGGGAAGGTGTGAGGGATACAAGGAAGGTGTGAGGATACAAGGGAAGTGTGAGGGATACAAGGGAAGGTGTGAGGGATACAAGGGAAGGTGTGAGGGATACAAGGGGAAAGGTGTGAGGGATACAAGGGAAGGTGTGAGGGATACAAGGGAAGGTGTGAGGGATACAAGGGAAGGTGTGAGGGATACAAGGGAAGGTGTGAGGGATGTGAGAGAAGGTGTGAGGGTTTTGAGAGTAGGTGTGAGGGGTTTGAGGGTGTAAGGGAAATTATAATTATTGAGGGAATGTATGAGAGGTGTAAGGGAAGCTATGGGGGAGGGGATAAGGAGAAGTATGAGGGAAGACGAGGGGTATAAGGGAATGAATGTAGGAGGATATGAGGGAAAGTATGAGGGATGGTATGAGGGGTGTGAAGGAAGGTATGAGAGATGTGATGGATGGTATGATGAGTATGAGGGATGTGAGGGAAGCTATGAAGGGTGTGAAGGAAGATCGGACGGTTATGAGGGAAGTACAGTAAAACCTCTCGAATTCGGACCCTCGTTATTCGGACTTTGACATTATTCGGACCTCCTCCTCCTCTTTTTTTTTTTTTTTTTTTTTTTTTTTTTTTTTTTTTTTTTTTTTTTTTTTTTTTTTTTTTTAGGGGTCGAAATTTCCTAGCTAATATATACACCTAGATTTTTTTTTTTTTTTTTTTTTTTTATAATTGTTTTTTTATATACATATATTATTCGCCATTTTCTTTTCATTACTCCCCCATTATTCGGATCCTTGCATTACTCGGACCACTCCTTGGCCCAATTAGTCCGAATATGAGAGGTTTTACTGCATGTAGGGTGTGAGGGGAGGTAGGACGTGTGTGAGGTAAGGTGGGAATGGTGTGAGGTAAGGTATGGCAAGAAGACGAATGTATTGATAGCACAGGTATACGAGTAGCAACTTCAAGCGGGGACAAAGCAACGCATACAGCAGGCCCATTGATCCAGGGGGGCAGGGGTTATGGGGGAGGGGGCATGGGGAGAAGTTTTATCAGGGAACAACGTCTGATTATATATTATTGATTTCCTTACGTAATGACAGTCAGCAGGAAAACAGGCGACCTTTATCGACTAACTTTGTCTCTCTTGACCTTATTAATGTTTTTTTGTATTCTCTCTCTCCTTCTCTTTCTTTCTTTCTCTGTCTCTGTCTTTCAGTTTCTCTGTCTTTCTCTTTATCTGTCTCTATCTCTGTTTTCCTCTTTCTCTGTCTCTGTCTGTCTTTTCTTTCTCTGTCTCTGTCTCTGTCTCTGTCCCATGATCAAGAGTAAGATCAGTATGCCGGAAGTAGAAAATAACCATCCAGTCTGGCATATTGACTATTCCTATTCCTACTTCAATATATTATGAGCGTAAGGTAAATTTACATCTTAACCACTTATTTGAGGGAATATATTTTTACATCATGAAAATGTACGGGTTATTCAACAACGCCATGCACGGAAACATCTCCGTTTCGCTATATATGTTCTGTTTCATGCAGGGTTTAGCAGGTTCCGTATATATGTGTGTGCCATTGAGCTTATTAGTAACAATATGATCTTTGTGTCGCACGACTTGTGAGATTTTACTAGTTATTATATACTGTAGATTGCCGTAATTTACTCCACTCTTTCATTTAACCTCCGCTAACTGCACAACACGTCATATCCCTTATAAGTTGATCGCATTCCTGTTTCTATGTTTCACGTGGTGCCAGTGTTGTCAAATGTAATAGACGCAAAGGAGCTAGATTGAGGTCTGAATTAAATGCGCTAGAAATGCCCTGGGAAAACATTCGTCCCCACCTCCCATACAAGGATTATGGTGGATCAAACTAATGATATATACTGTTCATATATTGCAATAATAATTAATTCAGCATGAAGACAATGATCAGTTTTGATAAATAATTATAGTAATAGAAACTACGGCCGCTGCTGCTTCTGCTAAGTAATATTATCGCAATATCGCATGCTAACTATCACCTATTTCATAGAAGACAAATTTTATCGCATTTTGCGATAATAATCACATACCTGGTAACCTTGCACCAGTCATCACAGCCACCGAGGGCGCCGCTCCCTTACCAAACTATAGTCGGACCGACTTAAACTAGCAGTTCGTGTGGGGCAGCTCAGCAATGCGCTATACCACATATTGAAAATAATTGAGCTTACCTTTTGTGATATTTGTAAGGTATCACAAAAGAGATATACACGTATTGATAAATACTATGTAG
This sequence comes from Chionoecetes opilio, assembly GCA_016584305.1. Lineage (NCBI taxonomy): Eukaryota > Metazoa > Arthropoda > Malacostraca > Decapoda > Majidae > Chionoecetes > Chionoecetes opilio. Next base: position 102,290 of record JACEEZ010019694.1, read on the forward strand.
GCTATTGATGATATTGATATTGTAAACAGCTGGAGGCAGGGGCGTATTATAGAATATTGAAACATTGGGGGCTTAGCTCAGCCTAGAGATCTTTAGATTTTTACCGGATAATTTTCAATTTATTTAAGAGTATATTTAATGAAAGATGTGAGACACTGCTCTACCAATAGGATCCGGTCATTTGCTTAGGCTAACTTTCGCAACATGAAATAAAAAATATAATCAAGACAATCTGATTTGGGTTCAACTCGTTATCATCTTCATTTCCATCAGCAGGAGTAATTAAAATGCAAAGAAAAAATGAGAGCCTTGGCGTGATGAAGCAGTCATAATATAGATTGCATATTGCCAATGCTTTGTTCAATGCTGAAATTAGACCAACCCTGGGCTAATAACTTCTTCTATTGGGTGACATTAAAGGCTCCTTTTGAAGTGTGTCAACTCTGTCTTGTCCTTCTGATATTCTGTTCTTCACCTCCATAAGTTCTTTTGGTGTCTCATCTGTCTGTTGCACTCCTCATCTTCTCTACTCTCTCTTGTTCTCTCCGACTCTCTCTTGCCCTGCTCATAAAAAGATGCAATCAGCATATGCCAAGCAGCATCTAACCAAATTTCTCATTTCTTACTATAATTTTGTGTTGCTATTGTAGTATTGTAGCTATTCTTATTTTTGTAAAAAAACATCCGTTTTTGAGATCCGGAGCTATTCATAAAACATTGTGGGCCTTAGCCCCCAATGCCCAGGCCTAACTACGCCTATGGCTGGAGGCCTCAGGCGACTCCACCCGAACTGCCAGTTTAATTAAGCCGGTCCGACTATAAAATGCGTACAGTACGGACTCGTAGTCTTGCCAATTAAGCGTTCTTCCAATGAACTCTCAATAGCTTCTCCAGCTTATAAAGAATAGATTTACGCTCAACCAATACAAGGTAATGGCTCCATATGAATGCTAGAATATGCACCAAATAAAATAAAAATGCACCCGAAAATGCGCTGTGCGCCAATAATGAAATTTACGTGGTTTGTAATGCCAATCCCCTAGAACTAGCGCATTTCGCGCCAATTTGGCAATACTACGTGGTGCAGCGCAAGGTAGATAGTGACCCCTTAGCCTCAGCGATCATTAGCGTGTAGCACATTATTATAAAGGCTCCACGCTTTTCCGCCACCGCCCTCCAATATGTAGGACGCGCCTGGGCGAGAACTGAACCGATTTTCAGCCATTGCCAAAGGAACCGTGGCACAGCAAACACCCGCTGCTGCGACGGTCCGGAAACGTATTTACCTGCGTAGCGTGGCGCGACGCTGCAGTAACCAACCCTCAATACTCTTGTTGTAGTGATGCGATGGGTTGGCATAACGGCGCACTTATTGTAACAATAGACAACTAGAATGATGGAGGCTGTTAAGAGTCACTAAGCTGAACGGAAACTATTCTTTGTACTTATTAGTGTGCTTACGGCAGCTTACCTATCTAAGTGTGTTAAGAGGAGGAGGAGAAGAAGGAGATAAGATACTTTAACCCTATAGCTAGATAATCCGGTCGTGCCAACAGCGAGGTTATTGACAAAACAAATTACCTTCACGCCAGGATGAAGTTAAACAACAGTTGGGTAACAAGATGAAGAAGAGAAGGAGGAAAAAAGTAGATAAATGGGAGAAAAGTCACCAGGAAGGAAATTGGAGAAAGCGTGTAATGGTTGGGTGGTTAATATCGCTCATCAGGCAATAGTTCGATTCCCTGAGAAGTCTTATCTCGCTCAGGTATATCTCATAATCCGATAAGCGACAAAACGGGAAAACCCCCAATTATAGTAGTATGTATATTATGGAGTAGTATGTAGGTAACGGTGTCCTTTTGTACTTAATGTTCCTGTGTACGTACGTACTTGAATATTGTATATACAAAATACTAATGTATAGCCTCGTATAGTTACGTGGCAAGAAATACAGGCGCCTTAGGAACTACCCAAAGAAGTGAGAAATGTTGTGTGTCATTACTAATTGGTCACTGTTTTATTATCTGTTCATTTTATTCACGAGAAAATATCTTCTTAGCTTAGTTTCCTGTGTGTAATTCACCCACGGTCTTGATCACGCGTGCTAGACTCTCGATCACGAGCTGTTACCCTCCCTGAAAAAGCATAGAGCTCATAGAGATCGACCGTTGGGTAAGGCTGAGACCTCCCCATCTGAGATCCCCTTGCTCAAGGGCATCGGTAACAACCTGTGCAGTTATCGGATTCCGCCGTGAGCAGGCCTTGAACTGCCGACCTGCACAACATCAAGTGAAGATGCTTCTAATCAGACCACAAAGATGCTTCTAATCAGACCACACAGGTTCTCTCTCTCTCTCTCTCTCTCTCTCTCTCTCTCTCTCTCTCTCTCTCTCTCTCTCTCTCTCTCTCTCTCTCTCTCTCTCTCTCTCTCTCTGTGTTTTGGACGATAGATATAATGAGTGACGAGGCAAACAAGAAGGGTGCAACTCATGGTGGAGAGAGAGAGAGAGAGAGAGAGAGAGAGAGAGAGAGAGAGAGAGAGAGAGAGAGAGACTTTTCACGAGTCACCAGGTGGACAGCAGGTTGCAGTCAAGGCAGTGTATTGTAACATTATCATTATAACGAGTAGCTTTGCCTTCTTTTGATAGCCACGGGGAGACCCTGTGCATGCACACCAATGATTCCCCTTCGCCATCCTCCATCCCTTTCTCTGTCTGCCTCGAAAGCGTCATATCGAATGCGTCGTAGGAATAAAATTTAGCTGGAATCTAATATACGTAATGAAATCCCATTTATCGTGAAATTGTTACGTGATTTGAATGTAATTCCTTCTTCCTCCACGTGCATAAGTTGCCGTTAAATTCTCATCTCAGGTTTTACTTCTAGATTAGGTTACCGTTTGATTATGATTATTAATATTTATCCTTCAGTGAAGAATTTATGAAAGGTATGATTGTAGGATGCTTGCCAAATTTGTTAGTAATTTGTTAATAATAATAATTATCATTATTATTATTGTTATATTATTATGGTAATTATTTTTATTATTTCTTCATTATCAGTACCATTTTTATTGCCATTATTTTTTTGTCATTTGTATTATAACGATATGATATAATTATGATTATTCTTGTACCTAGTTTTAGTTGTTGATACTTGATATTATTGTTATTCATTTATTTCACACACGCGCACGTACGCTCACACGCACTCCGCCACGATGGTCAAGTGGATAGAGCATCGGCCTGCCAATCTGTGGTTAGCCTATTCAAATCCTCACTGCTCCCGGGGATTTTTCACTGACAAATTTGGACGGTATCTGTCCTCCTTGAGCAAGGGGATGGGGGTGTGTGGTGTGTGAGGTCCTAGCATTACCCAAAGATCAGTAATAATGAGCTCCAAGCTCGCACGGGGAGGGTGAAACTGGCGATCGCGACTCCGACTCGCGTGGACAAGACCATGGGTGAATAACACACACACACACACACACGCACACGCACGCACACACACACACACACACACACACACACACACACACACACACACACACACACACACACACACACACACACACACACACACACTACATCTATGAACCATCCTGCTTCCGCTTTAACCCGTCACCCGAAAATTTAATTATAAACAACGGGCCCTCCGTTTGTTCACTATGTTCCGGCAGCTTGACTTACAGGGCGGGGCGCGTCTTCGGTACGCTGGAGGTGTCTAGGCGTGCCGGGGAGATTATACAGGAGTAAATGGCAGTAACAGTCCTAGTAATAGTAGTGATAGGGAGGTAGTAGTAGTAGTAGTAGTAGTATAGTAGTAGTAGTAGTAGTAGTAGTAGTAGGTGTTGCAGTAGTAGTAGTAGTAGTAGTAGTAGTAGTAGTAGTAGTAGTATAGTAGTAGTAGTAGTAGTAGTAGCAGCAGCAGGAAGCTGTATTGATTTAGGCTCAGTACTGACGAGGAAAGGAGAAGGAACTTGTCTCTTAATTTAGGTGAAAGGAAGGGATGGTAAAAGTGATGTAGAAAGTCTTGATGCAGGGAATAGAGAGAGAATAAAAAACTAAATTGAAGGGAGAAATGGCTAGGTGTATCTTTTAAGTTGAAGTGAGGAGTAAATCTACGTGAAGAGGACAATGAGTAGTATGGAAGAAATATGAAAGTAGTAGTAGTATTGCGGAGAAATAGGACCATGATCTAAAGGCGAAAGACGATGAAGGGTGAGGTGAGATGAAGTCCACCCATAGACTTAGTGCCATAGGACCTCATGTCTGGCACATTTCCCCCTTTTTAGCATTAACCCCTTGAGACCCAAAACGTAATTTCCATTGTAATTTGGGTACTATTAGACGATTTTTAGTGAATATAGGCAATATTTTATAGATATAATCTGTTTCATATCCTTGTCGACTAACTAATTTGGTGTATTAAGTTAGATTTCGTAATTTAATGGCTAGCAATAGACAATTTTTTATAGCAAAGGAAAGTTCTGGGTGTGAAGGGGTTAAATCAATCAACCAACCATATATTTGATGGACACACGAGTCAACATTTCTGATTGGTGTTGTGGGGGTGAGAGGCGAAAGTAAAAATAATAAATACAGGAAAAGCAAAAAACCTCTTGGTGTTGTGATTTGACAGGTGGTTATATATACTCTTGTCAAATCAGCGGCCCGAAAACGCTTTCTACCGCATCAGTAGTTTTATTAGAGTAGCGTGAGGCGGGTCTGGGTGCTGGTTTTGAGGTGGAAAAATGGGGCGCTTGCTATAATTGTGTGTAGGCGTATAATTATATCCATGGTGGTTATGTGGCAGGTTTGGATAACTTTTTGAAAATAACTTGGATATAATTTGAATCTGGTTTGCTTACAGTTTTGAAGCAAATTTGGGATTGTTTTAGGTATGTAGGTAAATAGCCCTTTGATAGCTATTCATTTTCTTTACATTTACAGTCTTAACTAACATTTTTTCTTCAACAAAGCATATATAGCGTGGCACTTTATATTTATGAAGTCGTTGGCACAAATATAAATGTTACTCGAAGCTGAGATATGAGTATGATACTACAAGGATGTCTGTTTCACTTATGCTGACTATGTACACTACAAGGATGTCTGTTTCACTTATGCTGACTATGTACACTACAAGGATGTCTGTTTCACTTATGCTGACTATGTACACTACAAGGATGTCTGTTTCACTTATGCTGACTATGTACACTACAAGGATGTCTGTTTCACTTATGCTGACTATGTACACTACAAGGATGTCTGTTTCACTTATGCTGACTATGTACACTACAAGGATGTCTGTTTCACTTATGCTGACTATGTACACTACAAGGATGTCTGTTTCACTTATGCTGACTAAATTTGCAGCGAGGGAACGGGCGTGTGAGGGAGAGTGAGTTCCGCAGCTCATCCCTGTATGCTGCTCAAACAGGTGTGAGGGAAGGCGGTGGAGGTGATCAGTGTAGGGGAAAGCAGCGGCTGTGGCGGTCGGGTGTAGGGCGGGCGAGGTGATAATGGCTAATATTAGTGACTCAGTGAGAGAAGACACCCGTTGCGTTTATCAGATTTTCTTGATCGAAGCTTGTGACAAAGTAGCAATGGCAGTTCTTAGCTCTCAACATATATAACTGGCAAACCCTTGAAGACGAAACGAAAAGAAGAAACAACCAGTTAGTGAGTAAAATGTGCGTTGGTTAACCCACTTGTCTTACTTAAAAACAAAACAAAATAAGGGAAGGTACAGTTTTGTTCCTAAATTGATAGCGTCGATAGCGAAAACAAGTGTGAACTCATGACCTCATATTACATAAGAAAACATATCGTAAACAAAGGGTGACTATTAGTAAAGTATTGTTTACCTGACCTGCTTTGTGGATGTCACGATGGCTATGCGATGCGAGTAATCTGTTCCTGCAGGCCCACTAAGTGACGTGAACACTAGGTAATAAACTGCAGTGCATGGTCATACACGTACACACATACACACATGCCATGGAAGTGTACTGCATGAAACTTACCGACGTGATGATGAATTAAACATACACATGGAAGTGAATCTAGAAAAAAATATCAGTCTTTAAATATGCAATAACCTTCCTCTCTTTCTTTTCTTCTTTTAGCGATCACGCAGACGACAAAGAACGATGTAAACATTGATGCGAGAAACGAGAGTTACAGTAGGAAACAAAGACGAAGTTTGCCAGCAGCGGCGTGAGAGAAGAGACAAGGAGCAGCTATGGAACCTTGCCGCACTCCTGGCATGGACGTGTTCTGCTCCCCCTCCTTCAGGTGGGTCTCCAGCCTTGCCACCAGGAGCAGGAAGACACCCACCTTCACCTACGACCGCCGCACCAAAGTATGTGAGGTGAGTCTCCAGGGATATGTGTGTGTTTTTCCTTCATCTTCTCTCTTCTTCTTCTTCTACTACTACTACTACTACTACTACTACCATCATCATTGTAAAGTTTTCAGGGCTTTGCTAGCGAATATTCATGACATTTCCATAGATTTTTTATATCATATTTTCCCCTTCATATCTGCATCCCATTTCTTAGTTAGGATAGGAACTAGATCAGTATAATTTTCTCATAGTGTATTTATCGAAACAGTTGTTATATACTTCGTGCATATATGTGTGTATATGAGAACGTGATGTTAGCCCCGAAATTATCCTCGGAAGTAATTGAGTCGCGGTTACTTGTCTTCTCCGAAAGACTGAAAAAGTGACATTTGCTTCTGTCCTTTTTTGTTGATGTTGATTTATACCTTTTAAAAATATTATACATCAGCATTTGATTTTGATGTATTTTCAATGTGTCGATAATATTGTATTCTCTAGTTTTATTGGATTTTTTCTGTTAGTCATCTTGCTACTGTTTTGTTTTGACTTTACGCTAATATTTCTGCAGCTTATGACTGCAAAAATTTAGAAATCAAAATGTTCAATCTAGTAAAAATTAATAAGCGAACGTGGGAAAAATAGAATGGCTCATGTAGTGTATGGTTATGGAGCTCCATGCAGTATCGGCAGCATTATAAGGCGAGTGAAAGGCAAACGCTCATATGCTAACCACCTCTCCTCTTTGTCTGTCTTCATTAACTTTTACTCGTCGTTAGCCTTATCGATTGGCCTTGTCTGCCACAATATTACTGTTTGATTGTTTTTATTAACAGCTCGATCTGGTGTTTGGATAAAGGCACGTTGGTGTTGGTTGAAGAGAAAGTTATATAACGAACTTTGGATGGCATATAGTTATGTGTAAGGTCTTGCTACATTTGTTATTGGTAATTGCTAATCATTCAGTGTTATTTTTTTATTTATCGTTCGATCGATGACATTTTCCAACGGTAAAAAAAAACTGTATTAGTTCGGTAGTGGCTTTCAAAAGTCCTAGGACTCTTACCTACATCATCGTGTAGATTTCTTCATTCCGAGTATTTTGAACCCCATTTCCCATGGCGCAATTGAATAATAACGGCATTCCATGTAGTGCCGAAAATCCACTGTTATTTCAGCCAGAAACGGTTAAGTTAGGTTAAATCAGATTAGGTTAGGTTATTGGTGCGGTTTGGTTTAGTAACAGATGATATCAAGAAAAAATTTAAATGATCAATACTATGGCAGTGCAAAGAGGAGCAAGGTTTGTGGGGCGGTCCGGGAGGCATATTCCCGTTCTCTATGCGAGTATATGGTTTCCGAGTGAAGACGCTTGGCTGTAGCTCCGAAACTAACCATAGAATTTTTTCGAAAATACCCTCAATGTGATTCCCTCACAAAGTAACCTTCTCTAAAACAAATAATCCCAACCTACCCTATCCGTAACCTAACGTAACCTAACCTGATGTGTTCAAGAGTAAACGCCACATATACTTTTCCAAAAAACGGGAATATGCGTCCGCGGGAGGGCATCCCCCTACACCTGTAAACTAAAATTTATTTCCGACAAAAACAAGTGCCAGATTCATTCGATACACATCAAAAGTATTCAGGAAGACTAAGTTTCGGCCTCGAAATTGGTGAAAGCCCACTACCGAAATTTTTCCAAAAAACACTAATTTCTCTTAAAATTAGATAGTTTTCTGTCGCTGTTTGAAAAGAAATACGAATATGCGTGAATGGGTAACTTGTGTATTGCTATTTCTCTGATTGGCTTGATGGTGACTACAGGAACATAATATATATTATTGATTGATTAACGTCTTGCCTCAGTGCTTCTTTACATGGAGAGTCCCTTGTCACTATCGCTGCCCACCACCACCACCACCACCACCACGGCACCACCTCCACCACCACCACCACTATATAGTCAGTTTAGGTTGAAAAAAAAGACAAGATACTTGGATCTTATCTAGACAGCTCGCATGTGTTACGTACCAACAGTGAGGTTATTCACTATGCAAATTGCCACCATTCCAGAATGAACTGAAGCAGCGCTTAGGGTTTTAACGCAGGGAAAGTCAGTTTAGGAAGTATGCACTGATTATTTGCCATGGATTAATTTCCCTCCACGAGTGTCCTGAAGACATCATCAAGGATTTACCATTGTTAATATTTTTCATTATTTTATATTGCATTATATTATACAGATTAGGGAGCTCAGTTAGATTCAAGGCAGACCATATTCTCGAGTGTAAAATGTGTTTTTTTTTTCTCTTTTTTTTTTTTCTCTCTCTCTCTCTCTCTCTCCTCTCTCTCGCTTTCCCTCTCTCTCTCTCTCTCTCTCTCTCTCTCTCCTCTCTCTCTCCTCTCTCTCTCTCATCTCTCTCTCCTCTCTCTCTCTCTCTCTCTCTCTCTCTCTCTCTCTCTCTCTCTCCTCTCTCTCTCTCTCTCTCTCTCTCTTCTCTCTCTCTCCTCTCTCTCTCTCTCTCTCTCTCTCTCTCTCTCTCTCTCTCTCTCTCTCTCTCTCTCTCTCTCTCTCTCTCTCTCTCTCTCTCTCCTCTCTCTCTCTCTCTCTCTCTCTCTCTCTGTGTGTGTGTGTGTGTGTGGTCATGGTGATGGTGGTTTGGGCCCGTTTGCAGGCGGTCAAATGGCGTGTTGTTCGGTCGTTAGAAGTGTTACGCTTCCTATCATTCTTCCTTCTCGCCCTTCCTTATCTCTTTCCGCTCTTCCTCACTTTTCCTTTCAATTCCATATATTTTACATACCAGTAAGAAAATTAGATGAGAATGTGATAAGTACAGGAAAACAGCCAAGCATTGGTAAATTATTTTATAATGGCGTTTGATAAGTGACCGAAAAAAAAATGCAATAACGAAGAAATGAAAGTGATAATTTGTTCTGCAGAGGTGATCATGCAAATCCTATGAAATTGTACTGAATTGCAAAGGAGAACATTCAGAGGAATAGTAAGAGTGTGCTTATGTTTACCAGCATAGCACTAGGGGGTTAGGAAAAGAAGATATATCCTCCCTCATCAGAAATTTAGAAAGAATTATCTAAGACACATTGTATAATCTAGATATAGTGATGCTAATTGTTTGCATGGGAAGGGTGGACAGGAAACATGTTGCAGTGCGTATTTTTGGCAACACTGAGAGAAGACGGCGAGGAATTTAATGCAATAACAGAATGTGATGTGAAGCGTCCGTGGCAGCACCAATGAAGACAGCGTGGGTGAGAGATGGGAGGGGAATATGATTTAGTAGCAAAGAGTGACATATCAAGAGTCTGAATCAATGAGTTGTGTGACTTTCTCAACACTGATTTATGTAAGATACCGTGCAGGCTATTACTCTTATACAGAAAGAATTTGGTTATGAATATGAACAACTTGTAATCGAAGCCCTTTAAGTTGGATGTTATAATATGATATGTAAAACGTCCACATTATTTATCTCGTATACCATGAAAAAGCAGCCATACTCCTACAGTAGGAAAGCAACTAGAGTAAAGAAAATATGATGTTCGTTATTGATGTTTTTAGAGGCTGAATCGAGCTAGCAGGTGGATATACAGAATAACAATGAAGGGCACGAGCTTTCTCTTTGCCCTTCAGAGACAAGGCAAGAGACGAAAGGTAAATCGTCGGGCATGGCTACACCGCGAAGGGTCTGCACGAGCTTTTGATGGGAGGTTCGAGAGTATTGTTGTGGTGAAAACTGTGCAAAACTTCTACTACTATGTCTTATACTGCTACTATTTCGTTTTTTTCTCTCTCCCTCTCTTTGTGTGTTAAGTGTGTGTGTGTGTGTGTGTGTGTGTGTATGTTTTCTCTATCTCTCTCTTTGTATGTTAAGTATGTGTGTGTGTGTGTGTTTTCTCTATCTCTCTCTTTGTGTGTGTGTGTGTGTGTGTGTGTGTGTGTGTGTGTGTGTGTGTGTGTGTGTGTGTGTGTGTGTGTGTGTGTGTGTGTGTGTGTATTTACCTAATTATACATTTACGTAGTTGTGATATACGGGAAATGAGCTACAATCGTGGGGTCCCGTCTCCGTATATCAATTGGTCTATTTTATCCTTAAACGTATGTGTGTGTGTGTGTGTGTGTGTGTGTGTGTGTGTGTGTGTGTGTCCTTAACGGAGCCCATGGGCAGCCTGGAAGAAGTCATTATCCGAATGGAGAAGTCACGGGTTGAGGGTTCCTGTGGTGATTATTTGGTCAGGTGGAGCAGAGGAGGAAGAACAGGTGGAAGAAGTGGCTGGGTGGGGGTGGGCAGGGAGAGGTGGGGGGTTAAGGCTGGGGTGGGGGATAACAAGCAGCAGAAGAGGGAAGTGGGGAAGGAGAGACGGAGGATGAGGGTGGTGGGAGTATACCGAGATGGGGAGGGAGAGATAGGCTTGGAGTATATAGTGTGGTATGCCATGTATTCCCGTAGGATTTTTGTGCTAAAATAGATTTTTTTGCAGTTCTGGCTTCTATAGGTATCAGATTAACAGAAAAAATGGGGTCCCATTTTCGACCCCTCACCCCCTTTCTGGGGGGTCATTCCTCTTTTGGCACCCCCAGGATTGGTCTCTGGTAACACTAGCAACAATTTCAACATTTTCTTTGTTACAGAACCTGAACTCTGATTCCTACTAAATTGCTGATGCTGAGGTCAGGTCTGATATCTAAATTTCCCAAAAGNGCCTTTTTCAAACTTCTTTGGAAAGGGCGCTCGTGTGAGTCTTTTGAGGTATTTCCGATATTCTCATCTCTTTTTACATCCACACGGTATCTTTAAAAATTGACAAGTGGGCATCATTTACCTCACCCCTGCTCATGTCCCTCTCGTCATCAAGGTTTTTTAAATAGCGAGGACCAATGGCATCACATATGAGCGAATGAGGGCACATACTGTGATTTCCTCGTTGATATTCGCTGTGCAGAGCGCAAACAGTCCGAGATATGCTTTTCAAAGCTGATGCGTCGCCGGGTTCTTAAAGGTCCGCTACTAAAACTCTAACAGGTCATCGGGGGTTTTCTGCTTGTCTGTGGGAGGTTTTACCCATTGAGTCAGTAAGAACAGGGTTTTGCAGTGGTCTGAGTCATTTTTGGGGACAAAAGTCACAGTTGGAAAAATAGACCACTTTTCCCTTTGAATAGTTTTTTGACCGCTTTGGCCGAACAGACCCCCACAGCATTTGAAGGTCCCCCCGGGCCTCGTGAGCGCAGACAGGTGAATCGGTTCGGGATATTTTCCTAAGACGTTCAATCTTGTTTTTTTACGATATTTTCCCAAATTTATAGATACCGAATACTTGAGTTCCCTTCTTTTAAAAACCTGAAAAGTAATTTAGTATCTATGAATGTCCTTCAGATCCCCAAAGGGACACTCCCCTTTTACGGGTTTTGTAAAATTTCATCTGTCTGACCGGTTTGTTCACCAATCGCTTTTTTGTGTGGCCCTTTTTTTAAGCACGCAAACTCCTTTCCTCCTAAAATATTGGCGATACTACCCGATCTCAGTTCACAGGGTTATCTGACGAAATCAAAACTGCTTTTCAAATGCCCGAAAAAAGAAAAAATGGGGGTTAGACCCTTACTCGAAACCGAAAATGCTAAATTGAAAAGGAAGGCTATAAGGACACTTTCCCGGTTCTTTTTGAGTGCATAAACGATCGGCATACCTTAAAACCTACAAAAGGGTACTCAAATAGAAAATCGGTCAATTTTTGGCGGAGATAGGTGCATGTCATGCCGGGGGGGCCCCCAAAAAGGGAAATGACCCCCCAAAAAGGGGGGGAAGGGGTCTGAAAATTGGGACCCATCTTTTTCGTTAATCTGTACCTTAAAAAGCCAGAAAATGCAAAAAAAATCAATTTTTTGCAAAAAATCCTACGGGAGCCCTTTTCCTAACATTACATACCGCACTAGTGTGGTATGCCATGTATTCCCGTAGGATTTTTGTGCTAAAATTGATTTTTTTGCAGTTCTGGCTTCTATAGGTATCAGATTAACAGAAAAAGATGGGGTCCCAATTTTCAGACCCCTCACCCCCTTTCTGGGGGGTCATTCCTCTTTTGGCACCCCAGGATTGGTCTCTGGTAACACTAAGCAACAAATTTCAACATTTTCTTTGTTACAGACACGTGAACCTACTGATTCCTACTAAATGCTGATGCTGATGTCAGGTCTGATATCTAAATTCTCTATCACGTCCAGATTTCGTATAACCGAAACCTCTATTTTTCGTTGTTTTCTCACCCGCTTCTATTACGAAAGCCGTCTAAGCTACTTTTCCATGCCACGTTTTATGCTAGGCATACTTAAATAATGTTAACAGGGGGATCTTTCCTCCTTTATTCTGGCTTAAGACAGACAGTGGAGTTCCACTAGCGGAGTTACCACCCCTGCGCCCAAACCATCCACCCAAAGCGCGTTAGTATTTAGCGATACGTCCGATTTGCGATACTGTCAAAATCGGACGTAAAATTAATCAGTTATTCATCAATGTCAATATTTGAAATGTCCTCCCGAATAGCGTTTGCGCAATCACTGCCATAGCATTTACAGAGAGGAGTACAGGCAGGCCATTCTTCAAGCAGCTACACCTATTTCCCTTGCATCCTACTTTGCAGCCACATTTGACGAGTTCAACTACAGCTTGTGGGGAGCAGGGCAAGACATGTCAGTGGAACATACACGCCTTTCTCCAATTTCCATCCATTTTTTCAATTGCAGGAAGGGTTGGACAATTTTCAGGGTATGACTTGTCCCGCATTGTCATGCAGTTGCACGCATGATATGGGGAAGCAATGCAGCACGAGTGGTGGAAGCATTTCCCCTTCCAAGTTCTTTGACCGAAACAGCTTCCACCTGAGTGATGGTAGGGTTGCTGGACCTTCTGAACTGTAGACATGACACACAAAAGTCTCCAACGCTTTCACCTGCGTGGGAAGCTCGTCATTGACCAACTCGGCAGGAATAGAAATGCACCCTAATGCTTTGAAGCAGACAATGGCAGGGTCATCATCATCAAGCTTTAGGTATGCATCTACCCATGATTTCTTTGAAATTCCTATGAATCTGCCTCCCAATCAGCACCTGAGAAGTTGTGGAGTCCAAGAAGTCCTTGACATTTGCGACGGCCAATAACCTGCACTCTTTCAAAGATGTCTATTTCCCGTTTCTTCTTTCCTTTGCCTGTATGAAACTTCAAGGATATGTAGATGCTATCTGTCTGGAGGCGATAAGATCAAGAAGGAGCAGGAGTACGTCAGTGTCGGGCGACCATACGCAGATCTTTCTGGCAGCACCACAGGCTGTAGAGGCAAGTACTTGGTTGGAATCAAGTGTCAGCCTCTTCATGTGTATGAGCATACTCAAAACCTAGTCCCTTGATATGATCATCGTACACGACAACGAGCACGAATGAATCTTTGCTTGCGAAATAGTCAAGCAGTCCTTGGCCAAACAAGCATGTGAGCTCCCGTTTTGTTTTTGATGCTGAAAGTAACTCCTTAATGGACATGGTGAGCTTCATTTCGGGATGATCTTCGTACTCAATGGATGTGGTTGATCGCTTCTGCCGGGTCTTGTTTTTCAACGACAGATCCAAGTATCGATCAAACACAACACGCCCCTCATCATAGCTTGTCATCATTGTCTCTATGCGTTTGTTGAATGCATCCTGAAGGTGTGAAATCTTCAGCATATTTGGCGTCTTTGTCATACTCTGAAGTACACCCCATTGCATCAATGATGAGAACTTTAACTGGAGGATCTTCCTGCCCTATGTCTGGTACTGGAGGAAACATCAAGGGATTCAACCGTGGCATCTTCAACTGCATGCATCAGACTGCCTTGTCAGTTGGGATGTACAAAGATCTATCAACACCACACAGAGAGCGGGGCACTGTTGACATCTCGTACTTGCCAATTATTTCCTCGAATTTGGCACTAGACCTGGTCGGCTTCCTGAACAATGAGAAATCTGCCCAGTAAATTACGATCCTCAAGCAATTTGATGACTTTATCTCCAATGCGTACTTTTGATTTATCCATCCAACTTGAGAATGCCTTCAACTTGAGCTCTTCATCTGTCCCAAACCGAGAGATTTGATGTGGTAGTCAGACGTTCACAAACGAACTCCTCGAATCGCTTCTGACCCTTTTCTGCATAATGCAGAATATCATGCTTGCTACCTCTGGCACAAGAGCTGATGAAACTAAACTTTTCAATGGTGTCTTCACTTTGAAGGGGTTGTCATGCAGTGCAACTCTATTGATTGACGGATCTTTATGGCATTCTCTCTTGACCTCAGTGCAATCTGTCCAGACAGTGGTAATGCTCTGTGCGTTCGGATGACTGGAAACTTTGGGAAGCTCTCAAGATACTCGTCAACGATACGGCAAGGCAAGGTGTAGTGGTGACGAGTCGATTGAGAGCAGCTTCATCTCTGCTGAGTCCTACCATACCACCGTGTCCCTTTAGTTTCTTGATTTCCTGTTCGAGTGCCTGATCTGTGGCGAGATTCGTGAAGGGTATCTCTGATTTTGCAACAACAAAGTCACCGAACATCAATGCATTCCATGTTCAGGCTCATTATCTTCCAGCGCATTCATTTGTGCAAGATGGACAGGCATCAGTCGAGCGTAATTTAGAAGATCCCGTGCGAAGAAATACTTGATCAGGTTCTCCAAGGAAGCAAGATAACTCTGCCAGTCCCTGAGCGGCAAGAGCTGACGAAATGAAGAAGGCTTTCCACTTGATCGAGGTATGCTGAAAGGAATTCTGCAAAACTCTCAATGTTTTCATCCTCCTCCAGTGGCTTCACATTTCCAGCGTACCATGATCTGACATATTTATAGTCTTTAGTCATATCGGGGTTACGTGAATGAAGCTTGTCCTTGAAAGCATTGCACCGGACACTAACTGGGCCTTTTGAAAGAGTGGATAATATGACATCAAACCGCATCATCATAATTGCTAGACTGATTGTGATGTGGTATTCGATGCCTCTTTTGTATGCTTTGCCACTGAAGATCCCACGAAGGGCTGCTGATGTGTATGCACCACTTTCAATGGCACATATATCCAGGCACTGCCATCTATCGTTTTCCCGAGAGCATGTAAAGCAGCAAATGCAATATGGAGAGCTCCTGCCCTTAGGATCCAATGGTGTCCCCAATGACTGCTGAATTTTCAAAGCACGTGAATATAGGTCCAGGTCCAGTGTTATCAAAGTTTTTCTCTGTGGACCAATGACAGTGGCAGAGATTCCCTGGGCTAACCGAAGAACAGTGTAAAGAGTCCATAGTCAGTGGGTGTGGTCTTGAATAATGGAGCGATCACTCTACATTCGTGCGTGTTGGGCTGTCGGATGACTGGGATAACAGCAGAGATTTGGTAGCAGCCCAAGTTGGCATCACATCTTTCTTGACCAATTTCCCTGGTTGGTTTGCTTGTTCCTTGACTGATAGTATAGCGTCGACTGGAGTGCTCTCATGGGGGCACTCTTCCTGATTCCTTTGCATGTCACTGTCCTGTGTTTGTTCCTTCGCTGACTCAGTTTCAGTGAAATCCACAATCATATCCGTGCCATCATCAGTTCCAAGGTAGTTTGCAAGTGCCCAGGTGTGAGTGAAGTCTTTGCTCAGAATATTCTTCCTCTTTCCCATTTCATAGACCGATAATCTCAATGGAGTGGTTTTGATTTTTAGTACTCGTACCCTTTGAGATCTCATAAATTTGTCTCGTACCCCCGTCAGAAACAAGAATAATTCGAGTACGGAACCTTTATATTCACTAACTACAATACTACATAGTACAAAATGTTACATTTCAGTGACTCTTTTGTGCTTTTCATCAATTATGATGCTGATAAATAAATTATTAATTATAAACATATAATTCCAGCCTCCCTTAAAAATATGACATTGAAATTATTTGGGCAGCATGTCTTACCCCCATCGGTAAGGTTTTGTACCCCTGGGGTGGGGGGAAAAAAAGGGTTTTTTTTTCCCCCCCCCCCAAAAGGTAAAAACCAAATTTTAACGAAGGCCTTTTTNTATGTTTATGAGAGGAGATGTGGTTGAATATGAGTTGAAGATGACAATTCGTCATTGTGTGGTTGTTTTGTTTACAGTTATCAGCTGTGAGCGCCGAGCGGGCGAGCCCCGACCAGAAGCTGGCAACTGTCAGCCGTTCTTAGTGTGGTATGCCATGTATTCCCGTAGGATTTTTGTGCTAAAATTGATTTTTTTGCAGTTCTGGCTTCTATAGGTATCAGATTAACAGAAAAAGATGGGGTCCCAATTTTCAGACCCCTCACCCCCTTTCTGGGGGGTCATTCCTCTTTTGGCACCCCCAGGATTGGTCTCTGGTAACACTAAGCAACAAATTTCAACATTTTCTTTGTTACAGACACGTGAACTACTGATTCCTACTAAATTGCTGATGCTGATGTCAGGTCTGATATCTAAATTTCTCTATCACGTCCAGATTTCGTATAACCGAAACCTCTATTTTTCGTTGTTTTCTCACCCGCTTCTATTACGAAAGCCGTCTAAGCTACTTTTCCATGCCACGTTTTATGCTAGGCATACTTAAATAATGTTAACAGGGTTGTCTTTCCTCCTTTATTCTGGCTTAAGACAGACAGTGGAGTTCCACTGGCGGAGTTACCACCCCTGCGCCCAACCATCCACCCAAAGCGCGTTAGTATTTAGCGATACGTCCGATTTTGCGATACTGTCAAAATCGGACGTAAAATCAATCAGTTATTCATCAATGTCCATATTTGAAATGTCCTCCCGAATAGCGTTTGCGCAATCACTGCCATAGCATTTACAGAGAGGAGTACAGGGCAGGCCATTCTTCAAGCAGCTACACCTATTTCCCTTGCATCCTACTTTGCAGCCACATTTGACGAGTTCAACTACAGCTTGTGGGGCAGGCAGGAATTGTCACGCACTCTGGAATGAACAGCAAGGGGAAGACCGATTGACAGAGGGGTCTGGACTGTTTGTCGGAAGGCACTGTCTTTCTTTGTCTGATGTTTCACCTGGCGATCAGTCCGAGTATTTTGGACAAGGAACTGGCATGAAACGTCGACAGTTTTGTCCACCTCCTGGTCTCGTATTCCGGACACTTTGACAACATGGCTACCAAAGAGGAGGTGACTCATGAAGAACTGGAGTAAAGACGGATTTTCAAAATTACTGAAGCTGCCTGTAAACGACCAACTGCGTTGTTGCAGCATCTCTTCTCGCAGAAGGTTGGCGACATTCTTCAGGTGACCAACTATCTCATCATCATTCATCATTGAGGACCTGTAATCCATGGCCATCGTGACTGCAGTGGAGAACACAAGACGGTCAGGCTCATTCCGTCTTAGTGATGTGACAAACTTCACTTCTGGAAGGCGCTCGCTGATGAGTCTTTTGAGGTATTTCCGATAGTTCTCACTCTCATTTACATCCACACGGTATCTTTTCAAAATTGACAAGTAGGCATCATTTACCTCAGCCATGCTCAGTGTAACATCCTCGTCACTCAAGGTGTTTTGAATAGCGAGGACCAATTGTGCATCACATACTGAGCGAATGAGTGGCACATTACTGTGATCTGTCCTCGTTGATATTCGCTGTGCAGAGCGCAAACATGTCCGATGATAGTGCTTTTCAAGAGCTGATGCGTCGCCGGGTTCTTCAAGGTCCGCTACTGAAACTCTAACATGGTCATCTGGGGTTTTCTGCTTGATCTGTAGGAGTGTTTTACCCATTGAGTCAGTAAGAACACGGTGCAGTGGCTCTGAGTCATTCTTGGGACAGAAGTCACAGTTGGAAAATAGACACACTTGTTCCTTTGGAATAGTCTTTGACCGCTTTGGCCGAACAGATCCCACAGCACTTGAAGGTCGCCCCGGTCCTCGTGGAGCGCAGACAGGTGAATCGGTTCGGGATCTCTTCCTAAGACGTTCAATCTTGTTCTTGTTGACGATAGGTTTCCGACATTCACTATGATACCGAACGTACTTGAGTTCTCCTTCATTTAAACCTGACAAGTAATTTAGTAGTCTATGAATGTCACTTTCAGTATCACCAAGAGACACTCTCTCTTGACAGTGTTGTAAAATTTCATCTGTCATGACCGGATTGTTCACCAATCGCTTCTTTGATGTGGCACCTTCTTTACAGATCACGCAAACTCCGTCCTCCTCCGACATATTGGCGATACTACCACGATCTCAGTTCACAGGGTATATCTGACTGAGCTCAAAACTGCTTCTTCAACATGCCTGAAAAAGAAAAAATGGAGTTAGACCCTATACTCTGAACCGGAAGTGCTAAATCTGAACCGGAAGTGCTATAAGGACACTTCCGGTTGCTTTTTGAGTGCTATAAATCGACTCGGCATACCTGAAAACCTACAAAAGGATACTCAAAGGATGAAAATCGGTCAATTATTGGCGGAGATAGGTGCATGGTCAGTGCCGGGGGGCCCCAAAAGGGAAGTGACCCCCAAAAGGGGGGTAAGGGGTCTGAAAATTGGGACCCCATCTTCTTTCTGTTATCTTATACCTATAGAAATGCCCCAAGAACTGCAAAAAAGTGGATTCAATTTTAGCACAAGAAATCCTAAATAACGGGAATCCCATTTTGATCCTAACATTACATAACCCGCACTATCTGGCGAGGCAGGACGCAAGCGAGAGAGAAACTAGGCTCTCTCTGTCGGCTTCCTTCACCAAAATTTCGACCTCAATATTGTTTTTCTCTTCTCTTAATCCTTTTCTTATATCTAACAAAAATAAAACAGAATTAAAATCTCCCGTGTCAGAACTTTTTACAAATTTTAATTTTGAAGTTTTGAAAATGAAAACATAGTTTTGAGTTACGGTACTCAGTTTTCTTACATAATAAGTCATGTAGCAGTATTATTACCTCATAAATGAATACTGTATGCCTATATACTCTCAGTCCCAGAATACAGTATGTATTCTGGGACTGAGAGTGCTGTGAAGTGTGGGGCAGGTGTATCCAGCTTCTTTCCACCCCCCCTGTGAATCAGGAGTGAGGCAAGGGTGCGTCCCTTGCCCCAATCCACTTGTTCAACAACGAGCTTGATATGGACTGGGTATTGGGACAAGTTGTAGATCAAAGTGTTGTGGAGCAATCCGTCGGCAACACCAAGATCACTGATCTTGTTTTGCCGATGATGTATGACAGTAATCTTTGCTGATCGCTGGAGGCTCCTGGTGATGGCTGCTCAAAAAAGATGCTCTTCACGAAGGAGACGAAGCCTTTTTGGGACTTGAGGTCTCCTGGCTCAAGACCAAGGTCCAGGGTGTTTGGAGACTTACTATATTGAAGCAGTACAGTCTGTTCATCGGAATGGGTGGAGCGTGTGTGGGCAGGACGATTGATATCTTGGAAAGTTTTTACATACCTTGTATCGCAGTCCATAATGGACGGCGGGTCACGTCAAGAAGTCTTCGTGCTGACTGCTGGCATAGCCCCCACACAAAGGTGGTATTATGGACTCGCTCCAAGGTGAGGACGGAAAGTATTTGAACTGCGTTGTCGGTACCTGTGCAGAAGGACTAAAGATAGATCCGGATCTTCAAGTCGCTTGTGATCCCTAATCTTAACTCTATGGGTTGTGAGACCATGAGAACACTAAATAGTGACTTGAAGAGACAATCAATGCTTTGGTAATAAGTGTCTTCGCAGAATCATGTGGTAGATCGCTGGGATGATACGTGTCAAATCAGCGATTGCATGCCGTGAGACTGAGAAATCGAGGGCCTAATTACCATACAGAGTCCGCAGCTCCAACGTCGGCCTATTGACATGTGGCACGCTATACCCTGAAACCGATCCTTCCCATCGGGTTTTATCTGTAAGTGACAAGCCCGGCGTGGAGGAGCCCAAGGGGGGCGCCCACAGGTTCGTGGCTGTGGCAAGTTTTTTGATGTTTCTTGTCGAGAGCTGCTTGTATGGGGAAAGGACCTGCATGGGAAACTCGGCCCGTTGGTGACCCCACGTGAATGGCTGTCTAGGGTGGTCGGAGGCGACGCGCCCCCGGCTTATGCCCCCAATGATTGTGGAAAGCTATACGTTCATTGAAGTTTACAAACAAACATTCTAGCACAGGTTGGTACTTTATGCACTATTACTAGTGCCCTTGCAATTGTGCTTACCACGAGTAAAACACCGTCGCAATTAGAGAGAACTGCAACTCACGAAATGCCAGTGGTCCGCTGGCCAGTTTTAAACTCACTTTTTGGATAATAAGTTGTCTACTGGAAATCAAAAATATGGGCTTATTTCCACTGCCCTTAAAACAAGAAGTATATTATTAAGACGATTTTCTTCTATATGTATTTGTATACAGAAGCCTGATGCTGTAAAACCATGTATTAACCAAATAACCAAGGAGGTTTCAGTTGAGGAGGCAATGGAAATGTTACTACTCTAGATATTATATAGTCAATAACGAATGTTTAGAAGTTAACTATAGCTTAGGCAGTCATATTTTCCTGTTATTATTGTGTATCAATTAGATAAAAGCCTAGAAGTGCAATGCGTAGACGCGTGAAGAACGCATGTTTTTTTATTCAATCTCCCGCCACCACCCAACCGCCGCGGGCATGTCGCCTCTACAATTATAACCTACATTGTCGTAGCAACAGACCGATTCCGGGCATTCTATTTCTTCTTTTTTCCAATGCATAATTGCTTAATTGTATTTTGAACAACATTTGTCCAGACGCAGCAGTACTGGTCGTAGAAAAACAGTGTGCACATCGCCCTCAATAAAACATGCTACAATATACATGTAAACAAAATAATTAAGAATGACTCGAGGCGAGTAATTTGCATAAATTTGCTATTATAGAACGTTCCATCGTAAGGCAAGTCATCCTGACAATTAGTAGAACACACCCCAAAAGAACTATATTTTTTGGTTTTCAGATGCGGTGCATCAATATTTATCGCGAAATTGATTTATGAAAATATTAGTCGCGGAGCCAAAACACAAGTAGACCAGTTTAACCTTTGAGTTAAAACTGCCAGCAACCACTGGCATTTCTCGAGTTGCAGTTCATTGGAATTGCGATCATCAAATATGACGATGGTATCTCTAGTCATCGAGAAGGGGCGGAGCTTAAATGTAGTGGGCAGGCCTGAGGCAAGATTACAAACCGATGCGGAACATGCACAATTGCACATGGAAGAGGAAAATATTTCATAAATATTCTCCTTACCGCAGTTCTAACTATTCAATGATGCTAAATTTCATATATACGAATATAATATGTAGATTTTGGGGTCTCACTGTTTTGTATCGATACATTCTAAATTATAATGTATCAACCGTGGGTGACAAGCCTGAAATTATTCGCTCTGCTCGCAGCAGCGATACAAATGATAATATATATACATGGATTTTGTGAGGATATTTTCTTATATCACCAAAAAGCTTCTATACCTTTGATTGGCATTATTATATGTATTTATGAATCATATACATATCGCCTACCCCTTACATATACAATACATGTATTTGGTATGTTGCCGTACGAACCGCTCGCTTGTAACGCTGCTCGATATGTAAACAATGCGACAAGCTGTATTTGGTTAAATACATACCCCGGGTCCCAGCGTACCTGTTGGTACTCTCGTCTACCGAAATTCTCGTCCCCACACAAATCGGGAACTCTGGCCGATAGGGGAACAATCGATACATTTCTAGCGTTTGCTCATACTCTCCCCCTTCCCCCAAACAAGCTTGGGGACCAGTGGGAATTCGGGGTTTTCGGGTGGGGAACAAATAATGCGTCGGAAACTTATGGAAAATTTACAAATTTAAGATTTAGGAGTTATGTAGGAGAACCATAAATCCCTAGAGCTAAGGAAATTTACCCAACCAGATTTAACCTAACCTCCAAGCGGCGTGGCTCCGCCCAACCTCGATCCCCCGGTAACCTAACAAAAGTTTACCTTACCTGTTAGTGGGAGTGGTGGAGGGGTTCTCGACACTCTGGTCTTCATTCTGTTTTGGGAGATTGTCAGTTCACGATCACACGGTCTCTGGATTTAGCAGAAATCCAATCAATTTTGACTATCTAGGGAAGTTTTAAACGCAAACCCTAAACTCAAACTATGTGGTTCGCGACAACAACTTTTGTACCACGCAGATGGTAAAGCAATTAAAAATTGGACGCTGACTAACCGGATCATTTTTCCTTAGACACGGACTAGTTTATTTTTAACCTACCGAAGCTTACTAACTTCGTAATGGGTGGGGGGGTGGGCCTGCAGATGGGGAGGGTGTGTCTGTTGCTCTATTAGACAACTAATTAATTTCTTCGAATGTGTATATAGTTTAAAGGTTACGCAGACGTGATTGATACACGAGTATACTGTAAAAAAACATTAGTACAAGAAACGTAAGTAGTAACGGCTGTAGCGACCACAGCGCAGTTCTCGTCCATTATAAATTTCCCAGCCAAATACCCCGCTTTCCCCCACGTCCCCAATCCTTTAAAACGTGTTTTGGTGGGGAAAGATGGGAGTATGGGCAAACCTAGAATAATACCGAAAATCGCCGACGTGGACCTGGTTCCGCCAACAGTTCCACTTGTGAATAGTTGAAAGCAAGAATAAAAAGGTTTTTCATAATTGGCCCCCACATTTTTCGAAGACAGTCATTATTTTTTTATTTAGTTTTGATGTGGTTTTTGAATTAATTTACTCAGTGCTTATATGCGGGAAGTATATAATTTTATTATACAGCAACCATCATACCGGCCAGGCCAATTATAATTCTTTTCTCCAGTGGACTGTTCGGGTAGGTTAAGGTCAGTTTAGGTTAGGTATACAGAAGCACAGGTAAAAGCTTATTAGGTATATGGTACTTTTCGGGTGGGAACAAATAATAATCGGGAAACCAGGTACTTTTTTTTAGTTGTGTAGAATGTAAGAGTCAAAATTCCCTAGATCTAGGTTAATTGTTTTCCCTAGATATAGGGAATTTTAAAATCAAATTTTACCTAGAACCTCCTAGCGGATATAACCTACTCCGATAACCTAAGCCGGGGGCTCGGGGCCTCCTCGACCCCCATTAATCATAACCTAACCTCCTAACCTTAATCAAATTTAACCTAACCCGCTAGCGGAGGCTCCCTTCCCCTTCAGCCCCTCGTAACATGACAAACATTTTCATTCACCTACCTCCCTAGCGTGGGGGGGAGGTCCCCTCGACACTCCGTTTATCATTATGTTGTGAGTTCGTAAGGTTCACGTACGCTCTGAACTTAGCAGAAATCCAATCCATTTACCCTAGATCTGGGAATCTTTACACACTCACTTAAAAACTATGTGGTTAGCGACACCATATGTTGGTACCACCAGCCAAATATCCTGCATTGCCTTCTGGGGGTCCCCAAGCTTTTTTGGGGAAGAGGGGGGGAATATGGGCAAACACTAGAATAATACCGATACTATTATATATATCTTATATTATATATATATAATATATATATAAATTATTATATATATATATATATATTATATATATATATATATATATATATAATATATATATATATTGAGTCCTAGAAAAAAAGTAATACTGCGACGACGTGAAAAGTTTGGAACTCTCGGCCGATGGGAACGAAAATCCGGTAGACCAGAGTACCCAGTACCATAAACTTGACCCAAGGGGTAAAGATTAGTTTTGGTGACCCTCGTCTTTTTCAGATAAAACTATTTTTCCGTAGATATTGAATGTGTTTTTTGAAAAATCTGACCTTTGTTTTTTCTTGGTAATCACTAGTTTAGTTATTTTACCCCTTGACAGAAGCAACAATTGTTTGCTTTGAAGAGTTTGATTAAAGAGTCATCCAATGGGCTAAATCAAGAATGCTCGCAAATCCCGCAGGTGTAGATTCCCGACCGGCGGGACCTCCACCGGTGGGAGTATACAAGAATTATTTTCAAGAGCCCGGCCACTGGAGATTTGGGCATTCGTACCAACGACAAGCGAGTCCAGAGGGCGGCATCAGTATTTTGACTGTTTTACACCTATCTAATTCCTTTTAGACTAGCCTAATTTATCATTTCTGCCATTAAAATAATAGCTTTGTAGTGTTCGGCACTTATCTAAGCGTTGATGCAGAAAAAATGGGCTTGAGTGATGCTTGTGCGTACATTTAAACTTCCCCCGCTGTCGCCACAAAGCAATATGGCGGACAACACCTCCGACCACCCGCCGCTCTCCCTCCTCCAACCACTTATCACAGCAATATAAGGCTTCCTGCAACTAATTTTCTCCTTAATGATGACACGTGTGCTTTAACAGTATAGAATGTCCACCTCGGTTATGTTTTGAAAATTCCCCTGTAATGGTTTGGGAAGAAATATGAATGGAATAAGGCCATTGGCCAAGGGATTTACAAAACGCAAACCAGTGGAGCAACGCAACCATTGGCAACGCACACGGGTGGAGTGTTTCAAAATGATTCGTGCCTTTCCGAACGCGATGGGCAACGGGTCCGAAGAGAAAATTTCTTGCATATTGGCCAATAAAGGATGGTAATCGTCAAAATAAGTTACATATCACCGGGTGAAGCCTGAGGTTTTTAAGGTTGGTTAGGTGTAAGTTTAAGGAAAGGGGGTTCTTCGGGATCATGTCCCCCCCATTCTAGATTAGGTTTAGGTTTTCTGTTTTAAATTCGTAACCTATTATTTTTCTGGTTGATTTGAAGGTATTTTGGGAACAATCTAGAAACTGTGTTTCTGACATTGGTTACTAGCCGACTTAACTGAACTAGTAAACTTAGTAAACTAGTGGGGGCCACTAGTTTACTAACCTAACATAGACATTAGTTACCCTAGCCGGATCAAGTTAATTGTTGACAATTTATATCACTTAATGCAGAAAACACCCGCTAAATTGATCAAATGTGTAAGACTCTATAACTGTAATATCAAGATTCAAGAACTAGAACTATTTCCCGCATATTAGAAGTCCGCAGATTATGTGAAAAATTGGAACACCCTCCGACGAGATCCTGCTGAACCTGACCTAACTTGCTTGCATTTGGTTTAGCAGCAACAGTCCGCTAAGTCCGAAGTAAAGCCTAAGGTTTGATATTTGGAACATATGCAAATAATATTGTTTAACTACTTCTGTATTCAACCTTTGGTTCTAATTATTTGGTAGCTACACCCCATCAACTAGTATTATACGGTGACCCCCCTTGCAATTACTGTCATCATAAACCTACAGCACATGATCTAAATACCAAGCTACATAATTATCAATCACGATATAATACAGGTAAGAAACGTCAGGAAGATGGCTAGTATATTTTCCGGATGCATGAGCTAGATTTCTGAGATAAGATAGCTTCGCCTACTTCCTGCTAAGGAAAAAATCACGTTATAATCTAATCATTCAAACTATTTTGTATGTGAGCAGTAATGTGGACGATATAAGCTGAGTACAGTGTTTACGTAAATCTACTTAGAGGCGGAGTAGCCAGCTCGGCTAAGATTTTTACGGTATCATAAGTTCTTCTATGCAACGATAAACATTCCACAACGAACGCATCAAAGACTTCATTTAAAGTCTGATACATATTTTTGGATTTGATTTACATCAAATAGCAAATGAACAAAAACTCAAAAAAATCAAAAAATTAACTTTTTGTTGATTGTAAGGCTACATCTCATGGGCGGTAACATGCGATCATCATCCTGCATCGTTCCAATGATGTATGCGAATACTACGGACTAGCAATACCCGTTTACCATCATCATTTGCATATAAATAGCTAGGGATATCAGGCTATGTCCCCTTCTGTTTGGATGGTATTACAAAATATTATATCCATCTAGACTCTAGAAGGATATAATATGTTGTAATACCATCCAAACAGAAGGGGACATAGCCTGATATCCCTAGTTATTTATATGCAAATGATGATGGTAAACGGGTATTGCTAGTCCGTAGTATTTGCATACATCATTGGAGTCTAGATTCTAGACTCTAGAGCAGTGGTTCTCAACTGGTGGCCCATGGTCCACTGGTGGTCCATGATAACTTTTTTAGTGGTCCACAGGACGCTCACGATATTTGGAAATGAGCTGAAATATATATGAAACCAAAATGTTAGCTGTCTAATATTATTTGATTTTTTTTTTTTTATTCCGTTTACTTTATATTTACAGGATATATATTTATAACCAACCTTTTACCTACCTTTAAAATCTACCCTTCTCATCATATCTCTAAAGTCAAAAAGATGGTCCATGGTATTTTTTTCAATTGGACTAGTGGTTCATGACTTGAAACGAGTTGAGAACCACTGCTCTAGAGGGTCAAAATTGCCTCGGAACAAAAACTTGCGCCTTGGCATTTGTTTACCCATACCCGATATACTCATACTGATTCAGTAGCGAGTATAACAAGATCATGCACACGTATTCGGGGAAGCTCCACTTCTTTCCAATGATTTAAGTCTCAAATGCTCCCTTCTGAACTGTACTTTGAGGGCTTTGATCTAACATTTTGTTTCACCTACGTTTATAGAAAGTGTATCATCAATTTCCTTCCAAGCATTCACCTTCTTCGGTTTTTTTTTATAATCTAGAGCAGTTCGATCCCATAATGTCGGTAAAGAGTGAAGTAACTCAATAAGTTTGAGTTTTCTCAGTCTGCCACAGAATGCTAACCAATGGGCCCCAGACATAACTACGTCACGGTTTGTTTACATCGGTGCATTGTGGGGATAAGGCGGGGTCGCCGCGGGTGGACCTACGAAGGGAAAACTACGGCGATGGAAGAATTTCGAGCTATTTTGCGCGAAATTGATATTCCAGGTGCTATATTACTGTGCTCTGTTCTCGCTGACAACACTATAGAGAAGACCTGAGGTAATGGCTGATGTGCAGAGGCTTCTAAACCAAGAAAACAGAGTCATAACAGAGCCTCGTCAAAAGGTAAGCAACTGGTAGGTACGTAATGTGTCCCTACCACTTGCTTACTTCTTAATGAGACTCTGCTGTGACTGTGTTCCTGGTTTAGAAGACTTCGCACATCAACCATCACCTCAGGTCTTCTCTATGTTGTCAGCGAGCACGGAAATATAGCACCTAGAATATCAATTTCGCCCAAAACAACTCGAATTTTTTTCATCGTCGTAATCTTCTCTTTGTAGGCTGTACATATTCATGGTTATGATAGTATTAAAATACCTTATTAATTGAGTTCCTTTTATTGTCTTTCCTCATAATAAGTAGTGCTACATCATGGTTTAAGTGTTACTTGACGAGCCAATGAATACTCTTGAGTCTATACCAACATCACCAACCTTTGCTTTGATTTATCTTATTACTCCATCCATAAACAAGTTGCATAACCACGGTGACATTACCCATCCTTGCCTCATGGTACCTGCATGGTACTGTCGTCTACCGATATTTTTGTCCCTACACAAATCAGGAAAACTCGCCGACAGTAATGGTTAGGTTGGTATCCGGTCATTTCGCCCACATGCCATTTCGCCACACCATAGAGTCATTTCGCCCACAGGTCATTTCGCCCACACTATGGAGTCTATAGGAGCTAGGAGGTTAGGTTATATTTGTTTAGTGTGTCGAGAACCCCCAACCCCCCGCTAGGAGGTTAGGTTAGATTTGTTTAAGTTAGGTTAGGGTAGGTTAGATTTGGGTAGTTTAGGTTAGATTTGATTAGGTTAGATTATATTTGGTTAGGTTAGGATAGGTTAGATTTGGTTAGGTTAGGTTAGCTTAGGTTAGATTTGGTTAGGTTAGGTTATCGGTGGGTCAAGCCCCCTGCTAGGGTAGGTTAATTTAGGTTAGGTTTATTTTGGTTAGGCAATTTTCGTCATTTCGCCCACAAGACATTTCGTCCACATGTAAGTCAATTCGCCCACATATATAAGAGTCAATTCGCCCACTCTAAAGTCAATTCGCCCACTCTAAAGTCAATTCGCCCACACGATCCATGTCACGGAGTCATGTAACTATAGATATATCTTCCTCTGGCAGAAATGGAATAAACCACCAGTAACCTTGGGCGAAATGACGGTAAATTTCTAGTGTTTGCCCATACTCTCCCACTTCCCCCAAACAAGTTTGGGGACCTGTGGGAATGCGGGGTTTTCGGGTGAGGAACAAATTATGCGTCGGAAACACGTAATTAAAGAGTCGTGTAGGGTGGGTAAAATTCCCGAAATCTAGGGTAATTTCCTTATATCTAGAGAAAATTACCTAACCAAAATAAACCTAACCTAACCAAAATTAACCTACCCTAGCAGGGGGCTTGACCCACCGATAACCTAACCTAACCAAATCTAACCTAACCTAACCAAATCTAACCTATCCTAACCTAACCAAATCTAATCTAACCTAACCTAACCAAATCTAATAGGTTAGATAGGTTAGATTTGGTTAGGTTAGGTTAGGCTAGCTTAGCTTAAGTTAGATTTGGTTAGGTTAGGTTATCAGTGGGTCAAGCCCCCTGCTAGGGTAGGTTAATTTTGGTTAGGTTAGGTTTATTTTGGTTAGGCAATTTTCTCTAGATATAAGGAAATTACCCTAGATCTAGGAAATTTCACCCCCCCTACACAACTCTTTAATTACGTGTTTCCGACGCATAATTTGTTCCCCACCCGAAAACCCCGCATTCCCACAGGTCCCCAAACTTGTTTGGGGGAAGTGGGAGAGTATGGGCAAACACTAGAAATTTACCGTCATTTCGCCCAAGGTTACTGGTGGTTCATTCCATTTCTGCCAGAGGAAGATATATCTATAGTTACATGACTCCGTGACATGGATCGTGTGGGCGAATTGACTTTAGAGTGGGCGAATTGACTTTAGAGTGGGCGAATTGACTCTTATATATGTGGGCGAATTGACTTACATGTGGACGAAATGTCTTGTGGGCGAAATGACGAAAATTGCCTAACCAAAATAAACCTAACCTAAATTAACCTACCCTAGCAGGGGGCTTGACCCACCGATAACCTAACCTAACCAAATCTAACCTAAGCTAACCTAACCTAACCAAATCTAACCTATCCTAACCTAACCAAATATAATCTAACCTAACCAAATTTAACCTAAACTACCCAAATCTAACCTACCCTAACCTAACCTAAACAAATCTAACCTAACCTCCTAGCGGGCGGTTGGGGTTTCTCGACACACTAAACAAATATAACCTAACCTCCTAACTCCTATAGACTCCATAGTGTGGGCGAAATGACCTGTGGGCGAAATGACTCTATGGTGTGGCGAAATGGCATGTGGGCGAAATGACCGGATACCAACCTAACCATTACTGTCGGCGAGTTTTCCCGATTTGCGTAGGGACAAAAATATCGGTAGACGACAGTACCATGCAGGTACCATGAGGCAAGGATGGGTAATGTCACCGTGGTTATGCAACTTGCTTATGGATGGAGTAATATGATAAATCAAAGCAAAGGTTGGTGATGTTGGTATAGACTCAAGAGTATTCATTGGCTCGTCAAGTAACACTTAAACCATGATGTAGCACTACTTATTATGAGGAGAGACAACAAAAGGAACTCAATTAATAAGGTATTTTAATACTAGCATAACCATGAATATGTACAACCTACAAAGAGAAGACTACGACGATGAAAACATTTCGACTTGTTTTGGGCGAAATTGATATTCCAGGAGGGATATTTACCATTTCTTGCGAACGTTCACAACAGGCTTGCGAATTCACAAGCCTTGTGAATGTTCAATTTCTTAGGACATATTTACTAAGCTTGAGAACGGCTGTGAACGTTCGCAAAGTGTTCGCAATCTGCGAGTGCTCCTGACCACTCGCAAGGCCTTGCGGACACTAAATAACTCAACAAAACCGAACCCAAACATAGCCTATACCTAACCAAAACTAAACCTATACATAACCTAACGAAACCCTTTTGTAATCTAACCTACCGTCAATAGTAGCCTATTATTTTTGTAGTGGGCTTTCAAAAGTCCTAGGGATTCTTACCTACATCATCGTGGAGATTTGTTCATTCTGAGTATTTTAAAACACATTTCCCATGCCGCAATTGAATAATAATGGCGTTACATGTATACTACTGAAAATCTATTGTTATTTCAGCCAGGAATGGTTAAGTTAGGTTAAATTAGATTAGGTTAGGTTAGAGATTGGGTTTGATTTAGTAACAATTGATATCAAGAAAAAATGAAAGCTATCAATACTATGGCAATGCGAAATAGAGCAATGTTTGCGGGGCGGGCCGGGAGGGGCGGGTTGGGCACCCCCTACACATATAAACAAACAAAAAATTTCCGACAAAAACGAATGACAGATTAATTTACTACACGACTAGTGTTATTGATGGTAGAGATACGGGCCATAACTATAGCCACCGCGGTTAGAGATACGTTTCATACCTATAGCCGTCGCGGCTAGAGATACGGGTTCATACCTATAGCCGCCGCGGCTACAGATAAGTTTCATACCTATAACCACCGCGGCTAGAGATACGTTTCATACCTATAGCCGCCGCGGCTAGAGATACGGGTTCATACTTATAGCCGCCGCGGCTAGAGATACGTTTCATACCTATAGCCACCGCGACTAGAGATACGTTTCATACCTATAGCCACCGCCGCTAGAGATACGTTTCATACCTATAGCCACCGCAGCTAGAGATACAGGTTCATCATACCTATAGCCGCCGCGGCTAGAATTGTTCTTGGCGCTCCATAATAGTAGATAAATGCGTACATAGACCACTATATACCTGGACTGCGCACGGAATATCGGCCTGTCGCGCAAGGGCCCGAAGTCGGAGGGCCGCTCGGATTCATATATATATATATACGGATCATATAGACTGGTTTATCAGTATATATGATATACTGTAATCTTCGTAAATGTTTGTTCTATAATATTATCAAATAAAAAACAGTAAAACAGGCTAAAGAAATGCCATTACGAGACTATGAAGAAATATGCATGAACTTAGATTCACTTCAACTCTTCGCCATTTAAAACTTTGCGAGTCAACTTTTATCATGAAGGGTATCAATAGAAGCGCAATTTTATTAGCTTTCCATTGATGTATTTTGTTATCTGGTAAATAAATTAGAACCATGCATAAATTACCGTTAAATAAAATAATAAAATCATCAATCGGGTAATTTTCCCGATTGATGATGTTATTTATGCACTTATATATTTCGTTTTCTGATAAATGTATTAGTACCATGTATAAATTAGCGTTGCCTAAATAAATAACCTCATCAATCGGGAAAATTACCCGATTGATGATTTTATTTATTTAGTTAACGCTAATTTATGCATTGTTCTAATTAATTTATCAGATAACGAAATATAGCAATGGAAAGCTAATAAAATTGCGCTTCTATTGATACCCTTCATGATAAAAGTTGACTCGCAAAGTTTTAAATGGCGAAGAGTTGAAGTGAATCTAAGTTCATGCATATTTCTTCATAGTCTCGTAATGGCATTTCTTTAGCCTGTTTTACTGTTTTTTATTTGATAATATTATAGAACAAACATTTACGAAGATTACAGTATATCATATATACTGATAAACTAGTCTATATGATAGTCCATAGACAACTATATCTCTTTGTAGGGGCGCCCCGCGGGCCCCTATGCAGCCCCGCAATTCAAAACATTGTCGCGTGAACAGTCCAGGTATACAGTGGTCTATGATGCGTAGTATGTAGATAAGGTGCTAGGCAGTGGTAGAAAATGTACACACTGCTGTATTCCGCCCCAAAATATGTAGTAGTATAAACAAAATTCCTTTATATTGATATTTATTGCTGCAATAATACATTTCTTACAAGAATAAACAATTCTTCTACGGTTTTGTGTCAACAATATATCCTTTGTATTTGTTATTTGTAGTGAAAGAATTATTGGGGTGGCGTTACTTTCACTGTTTGTTTTGATCGCAAGGAGCGGAGGATTCCTAGCTGGGAGCTATTCACAAGACTTTGATAATAGTTCGCAAGGATAGCTCCCAACATTGAACAGCCCTCTATTCTGCGAACATAAATTTGCGAACGTTCACAGACTTGTGGTAAATATCCCTCCAGGTGCTATATTTCTGTGCTCGCTGACAACATAGAGAAGACCTGAGGTGATGGTTGATGTGCAAAGGCTTCTAAACCAGGAAAACAGTCGCAGCAGAGTCTCATTAAGAAGTAAGCAAGTGGTAGGGACACATTACGTACCTACCAGTTGCTTACCTTTTGACGAGGCTCTGTTATGACTATGTTTTCTTGGTTTAAAAGCCTCTCCACATCAGCCATTACCTCAGGTCTTCTCTATAGTGTTGTCAGCGAGAACAGAGCACAGTAATATAGCACCTGGAATATCAATTTCGCACAAAATAACTCGAAATTCTTCCATCGCCGTAGTTTTCCCTTCGTAGGTCCACCCGCGGCGACCCCGACTTATCCCCACAATGCACCGATGTAAACAAACCGTGACGTAATTATGTCTGGGGCCCATTGGTTAGCACTCTGTGCCCTGTGGCAGACTGGGAACACTCGTGAACATATTATTGAGTCATCGACATCTTCACCGACATTATGGGATCGAACTGCTCTAGATTACAAAAATAAACTGAAGAAGGTGAATGCTTGGAAGGAAATTGATGATAAACTTTCTATGTACATAAACGTAGGTGAAACAGAATGTTAGATCAAAGCCCTTAAAGTACAGTTCAGAAGGGAGCATTTGAGACTTAAACCATTGTAAAGTGGAGCTTCCCCGAAGACGTGTGCATAATCTTGTAATTTAAGCCCCGTCCACACTACCACTCACCACCGTCGGCGCTTCCCGTCGAACAGTGTTCGTCACTCAAAAGTGGCAGTGTGGACAGGATGCCGACGAGCAAAATGTAACCGTTGGCGCTGCCCGCCAACATTCAGCAGGTTTAATATTGGGCGGGCATGCCCGTCACTCACGGGTCAGCGCCGAACATATGCTTCAAGTTATCAGCAGTTTTCACCATCTAGGTATTTTTGTATTGCTATGTACCGTATACCATCAGAACCAAGAAAGTCAGCTGATTACGAATATGTGATCAAAAATTGAATGGGAGAAATAGTTGAGAAATTGCAGCGAGTTGAAGACAAAAAAGTGAGAAAAATGTGTGGACACAACACTGGCTGGCATCGGCGCTTGCCGTCGGCAAGCGCCGACGGTGGTGAGTGGTAGTGTGGACGGGGCTTTATACTCGCTACTGAATCAGTATGAGTAAGGGTACCGGGTATGGGTAAACAAATGTCAACGCGAATTAACTCCTTCACGGCACAGTTTATGTTCTGAGGAACTTTTGACCCTCTAAATATTTTCACATCGAGACGTATCATATATCTATAATAATTCACTGGTCAAAAAAAAAAAAAAAAAAGTTCTGGCATGGAATTTAAGAACAGTTTTAGACTAATTTGAGGGTGCTGAATTCAAATCTGATCTTTATTTTCTCTATCACATCACGTTTTTGCGCTATAGGTATATATTCCATTTTCATGAATTTCAAGAAAAATTTATCCTTCTATTGAGTAGTGTAGAAAAAAGGGCCGGATTATAGGGTTTATTTTTAATTCAGTCTCCCAATAACTGGAGAATATCTTCGTTTTCTTTGAACATGCATAACATTCCCATTCTTTATGATACGAAAGTAAACAACACATTTCAACTTGCACAGCAATCGTCCGCAGGTAGTGTTTTATTATTGAATTTTACATTGAATTGAGTTATTTATTGTATTTCTCCTGTTGTTTCTTTTTTGTGAAACAATGCCTAAGGTGTGGGTTGGGTAGCAAATTCAAGGAACAACTCAGGTAGCTAACAACTCTTTTTCTTTTATTTGTCCGCAGTTGGTGTTGCTGCTCTAACAATGGCCTCTACATCTCACAGAAGAAAGTGCTCAAATGATCCAAAATATTTTGCTACATCTGTGGAAGCTTTACTTTGAAGACTCAGAGGCGCAACATTACTGACTTTGTTAAGAGCGTGTATTTTGCGTACTTCAAAGTACCACTTGGAGACCAAGACAAGCATTGGGCTCCTCACAAAGTGTGCAAAACCTGTGTTGAGACTTTGAGATCATGGTCTCAAGGAAAGAAGGCTAAACTTAAGTTTGGAGTGCCTATGGTTTGGAGAGAACCAAGCAATAATTTAGATGACTGCTTTTTCTGCCTTGTCAATGTAAAAGGTTTCAATAAGAAAACAAGAACTATTTGCAATACCCAAGTATCCCTTCAGCTATTCGACCAGTTACCCATAGTGAAGAAATACCTGTACCAATATTTACTGAGCTTCAAAAAAATGATGAAACAGATCTCTGCTCACCTGCTCCCACTGATGAAGAAGACACTACAGATATTTTTCAGCCATCTGATGAAGATTGTGACAAACCAATTCTGTTTACTCAGTCTGCTTTGAATGATTTGGTTAGAGATCTTTATCTACCAAAAGAGTCTGCTGAACTGTTGTCTTCAAGACTACAAGAGATCGAATGCTGAAACCCGGCACAGGTGTCTCATTTTATCGTAACAGGGAAGCAGAACTGCGTAAGTACTTCCATTCAGATGGCCAGCTTGTCTATTGTACTGATGTAGAAGTGCTACTTCTTTTTATGGGACTGCTAGCATATGATTCAAGGATTGGAGGCTTTTATTGACAGTTCCAAAAGAAGTTTGAAATGTGTTCTGTTACACAATGGAAATAAGTATGGCTCTGTACCAATAGGTCATTCTGTAAAACTTAAAGAAGAATATAACAACATCAAGATTGTCCTAGAGAGGTTGCAATATCATGTTCATGGGTGGTTAATTTGTGTCGATTTGAAAATGGTTAACTTTCTTTTAGGTCAGCAAGGAGGGTACACAAAATACCCCTGTTTTCTGTGTTACTGGGACAGTAGAGCTACAGCAGAGCATTGGGTGAAAAAAGAATGGCCTCAGCGACAGAGTTTGGCATCTGGCGATAAGAATGTCATCAATGATCCTCTAGTGGATAGGAAGAAGATTGTCTTTCCTCCCTTGCACATAAAACTTGGATTGATGAATCAGTTCGTCAAAGCTCTTGATCACAGTGGAGAATGCTTCAGCTATATATGTTCAACTTTTCCTGGTCTTAGTGAAGAGAAGAAAAAGGCTGGAATATTTGATGGACCTCAAATAAGAACACTAATGAGAGATCCAAATTTTATCACATAAATGAATGAGACAGAAGAAAGAGCTTGGAATGCATTTTGTAATGTGGTGAAGAATTTTCTAGGGAATAAGAAAGCAGACAACTATGAAGAGATTGTGGAAGAGCTACTAATGAGCCTGCGAGATCTTGGATCGAGTATCAAGGTTCACTATTTACACAGCCATTTGGACAAGTTTCCGGAGAACCTTGGGGATGTGAGCGAGGAACAAGGGGAGCGTTTTTCATCAGGACATTAAAACATGGAAGAACGGTATCAAGGCCGGTGGGACTCACATATGATGGCGGATTATTGCTGGAGCTTGATGAGAGACAACCCAGAAGCTGTACATCAGAGATCAGCCAAGAAAAAAAAATTCACATAACTGCTACTTGCCATTGATCTGTGCACCATATATATGTATTGTTTATATTTTCTATTTCAATTCTGTCACTATATTTGATTTACTTGTACATGGACTTCGTAATCTTTGTAATTCCTTGATTAAGAATATACAAAATGTTATTACTAAAATCACGTGTTTTTATCTTGAAACCTTCGATATATAGGCTGATGAGTCATTTTCATCAAAAATTGAAAAATGCTATATCGCGAAATCCTGATGTGATAGACAAAAATTGAGTTCATATTCGTAATCAGCAGCCCAAATTCAGTTAGAATTTGTTTTAAAACCTTTTGCCAGAAATATCGTGTTGACCAGTGATATAATATAAGCGAAAGTGTGTCTGTCTGACTGTCTTGTCTGTGTGTGTGTGTGTGTGTGTGTGTGTGTGGTATAGGTTCCGCCCCCCGTGGCGCAATCACCTCATATGGCACATTTTTTGGAACCAGGTCGACCAGGGGAAAGGGTTTTAAGCCCATTTATGAGATGAGCCGACCCACTTTTTTTTTTTTTTTAGCAGCCTATTAGCGGAATTGTGGAAAAAAAAAGTGGGTTGCGAGAATTGGGGAAAACCCTTGATGTAGGGTGTTTGGTAATGGATGAGTGAATGGGTGGGGTGAGGGGTAATGGGTGTGGGGTGTGGGTGAGTGAAGGGTGGGGGTGATGGGTGATGGGTGAGGAATAGGTGGGGGTGATGGGTAATGGGTGAGTGAAGGGGTGTGTGGTGATGGGTAATGGGTGAGTGAATGGGTGTGTGGTGATGGGTAATGGGGGGGTTTGAAGGGGGTGGGGGGTGAGGGGTAATGGTGAGTGAATGGGGGGGGGGAATACATACATTTCTACATCCATGATTTCAGGAAAGTTAGAAGGGGCTATCGGGAGAGTCCGTGTTTGGGTGGGCCGCCGAAGGCCCACCAATAGCCCTCCGCAGGAGCTAGCCAAAAAGTCCGCCCGGAGGCGGCTAGGTTAGGGCTAGCTCGGGGGGGTTTGGCTAGTACCAACATAATCAGGAAAGCGTGTAGATTCAGGAACCGTGTTTATACAGTTTTAAACGATGAAAATAGCTGAGCACAAGGCGTTGAAGGAAAAAATTGTAAAAAAATGTTTGCGGTATTAAAATTGCCGTTTTTTTCGTATATTTGATTTTAAATTGTTGCATATTTATGCTCATGTGATGCAGAAGCTTTACAGGAAGACGATGGTGACCCAAGTTATTTTTCAATATCAAATGGGGGGACGAAAACGGGTTGGGAATAAGGTGGGGGCGAAGAAGCCAGATGTCACCGTGCTAGGCTGCGGGCGTCACTCTCACAATACAGCGAAAATGCGGGACTCGCTCGCAAAGTATACAAGCCCTGTGGTATGCTTACATTCACATTATTATGTTTAAAGACGCAGAAGGTATTTTTAATAAAGCAGTGATGGTGAGAAAAAATGTACAAATAGTGAAACTGAAGTTATATCTACCGATATTATCTACGGCCGAAAAAATCAGACAAAACATCCCCGACGATGGGGTAGCCAAGATTTGGGAAAGCTCTTCCCTGTACGCGAGTCGGACCAGGGATCCAGGTGCTCCACAATAGTTGCGACCAGTTTTCCCCAAACTCACAGCCAAATCGGCCAAACATTTTCATGTTCCGGCCAAATTTCAAAAAAAATTCGTCTAAATGCAAAAAATGAAATGTTGTAGACAGTAAAACACTAGACTTTCATCGCAAAATATTTTTAAAATAATGGTACGGAGGGGCTATAAACCCCCAACACAATATAGCTATAGCTAATTAATCAAATAAAAATGATTTACCTTTAGTAAGACTTGAAGATGGGTTTGTTGAGGTATGCGATAACATTTGTTTCATCATTGGTCTGTAGCGCCATACATGTTCGCAGCGTTTGACAGCTACAACCATATGTGAGTTGTTACTTATAGGCCCTACCCGTACTTGGCTTGGAACTGAAGACCAATAGCACTAACTAATGTTGGAATAAAATTTATGATGGCTGTAATTAGAATAGTCTGGAGGATCATATTGGATAAATGATTAGGGAGACACACAGGCAGGATTCACAGAGGGCAGTAGAATATAAAATAATATATTCATATTAAGATATTTTATTGAGAAGTCCTTTAAAACTAAAGAAACTGTAGTGTGACCACCTGGCTGATCACCTCCCAGGCCATAGAGATTATCACTCCCAGGCCACTTGAGATTTTCACCCCGAGGCCACGCCTCTACCTCTTAATGTATTTCACCCAGGGCTCGCCTCCCACTTTCCTGTGATCAACGCCGACACTCCCATTAAGAGATTAGACGTCCCAGACTAAATATACAGGGAGTTTCAAGTAGACAGCACTCACTAGGACATGATCACTGTACCAAACATACAACTTCGTCCCCAATAAACCTCACAAGCAAACTGTGTTTGCCATCACCACCATGCTCACCAAATACCACTACAAATGGTGACCCACGGAGTGACCTGAACATCCAGCCAGGGGCGAGGGCCGACAGCCCTCGCCCCCCATTCACCCAGCCACGGTGTGCAGCCCCGCTGCCTAGGCTCGCCCCACAGCCACCCTGCCTCATCTCACCGGCGCGCCTGCTCGCCGCCCATCTCATCCCTCCACGCGCCCATGTAGCGGTCCAGGAGGTTTGGTTATCCAGAAGGTTGTGTTTTCGGATGCCATGTAGGGCGCCAGAGGTACGATGATTACTTTTCATTTCATCCCCCCGCGCGGAGAGGCAACAGCTTGCTCCCGGCTCCTGCCTCACCCCAGCCGACCCCCCGGCCGGAGATTTCCGTGGCGGATTAATTCGCCGTAGGATACTCTGGGTGGATTTACCCACTCATCTTCATCATTTATACATTTTTTCTCATCTTCACTGTCTTTCTTAAGTATATCTTTTGCGTCGTATTACCCAGTAATGGATATATATAAGCACACTCGATGAGAGACGAAATCTTCTTGTAAATCAAGGAAGCGTAGCTTTGCTTGTTACGGTTGCATGTATACAGGGCGTGGCGTTCTGTCAGGAGGCCTTGCCTTGCAACCCTCTGTCACCGGGCAGCGCGGTATCTCAACATGTAACGGCAGCATGTTATTTCTCCGTCAGGAGGCCGCCTGACACACCTCAGTCCACGGGGAAGCGAGCCCAGCTGAGGCAGCGGCCTCTCTCAACTGCCTGTTGTTCTTCGTCAGGTGGCAGCCTGTCTTCCACAATATCGGTGTAATGCATCTCACCAGTAGCGACATGATTTGTTCTCCGTCAGGAAGCAGCCTAGCTGCCATTCCTCAGTCAAGAGGCAGCTCGGCATATCTCACCATGTAGCGACCTCATTTTGTTCTCTTATTTATACATTATTTACATTATATACCTTCAGTGTCACTCGGCAACAGCGAAATATCGCAAAGACATGACCCACATACTAGTGTTATGTAGTGATAGGTATGTCCACATTGTGTTCATGGCATTTGTAGTCTGTGTGTAATAAATAGCACGCGGCGTAAGGGCTTTCAGCTTATGTCTCGACACACGCGTATTGGTGATGCTTCACAAAGATGCCTTCTTCCTTTACTAGATGAAACCTCAACAGCTCCCTGCTGCTCCACCACCAGGCTGCATGCTGCTTTCAAACACTACTATCCTTTGAAGAAAAAGAAACATTAGAAATGCAAGCAAAAATAGATATTACTCAAACATGAGCATTAGAAGTGATTTCCTGATATCTTTGGGAATGACAAGGAAAACAATTGTTGAGTGGAGACTTAATACCCATTTACCATTGGACTGCTGGTGATTACTCAATTACCTCAAAAAAAAAAAAATCGTTCTGGGGAGCCTTCCTGTTAAGTGTGTCTCCAAGGATGAAGAAACACTACACCAACACAAAAATGGTTGGATAAGAAGGTATACAGAGACACGATGCAAACATGCAAATCAGTAGGAGGAGGAGGAAGTTGACATGAGATGCCACGTTGATGTGCAAATCCGTAGGAGGAGATAGATTATATACATAAGGATGAACAGACACCATGGGACCCATCTGTCTATGAGGGTATAGGAGAAAAAACACAGACACTATGCTGATAGGCAAATGAGTGAAAAGTACGGAGGTAGCAGTGTCATACATAAAACGCTGATCAAAAAATAAGGAGGACAGAAAGAAAGTGNCTTTTTAAATCTACGCCAATAATATTGGCCCTGTGACGTCACGGAATGGAGTAAGTACGCTTGCTGGATCCAGCCAGGGGGGTTGGCGCAGACTTGCACCGAGGGGTAAAGTCTGGCGTTGTGACGTCATCGATTTGGCGCAGATGTAGCTCCTGATCCAAGAAAGTTTTCGAAAGAGGAGTATCTCAGACTTACACTGACATACACCGGCGTATGTGTTTGCTGGATCTGGCCCCAGGAGGTTTGGTTATCCAGAAGGTTGTGTTTTCGGATGCCATGTAGCGCGCCAGAGGTACGATGATTACTTTTCATTTCATCCCGCCGCGTGGAGAGGCAACAGCTTGCTCCCGGCTCCTGCCTCACCCCAGCCGACCCCACGGCCGGAGATTTCCGTGGCGGAATAATTCGCCGTAGGATACTCTGGGTGGATTTACCCACTCATCTTCATCATTTATACATTTTTTCTCATCTTCACTGTCTTTCTTAAGTATATCTTTTGCGTCGTATTACCCAGTAATGTGAATATATATAAGCACACTCGATGCGAGACGAATCTTCTTGTAAATCAAGGAAGCGTAGCTTTGCTTGTTACGGTTGCATGTATACAGGGCGTGGCGTTCTGTCAGGAGGCCTTGCCTTGCATCCCTCTGTCACCGGGCAGCGCGGTATCTCAACATGTAACGGCAGCATGTTATTTTTCCGTCAGGAGGCCGCCTGACACACCTCAGTCACGGGGAAGCGAGACCAGCTGAGGCAGTGGCCTCTCTCAACTGCCTGTTGTTCTTCGTCAGGTGGCAGCCTGTCCTTCCACAATATCGGTGTAATGCATCTCACCATGTAGCGACATGATTTGTTCTCCGTCAGGAAGCAGCTATGCCATTCCTCAGTCAAGAGGCAGCTCGGCATATCTCACCATGTAGTGACCTCATTTTGTTCTCATTATTTATACATTATTTACATTATATACCTTCAGTGTCACTCGGCAACAGCGAAATATCGCAAAGACATGACCCACATACTAGTGTTATGTAGTGATAGGTATGTCCACATTGTGTTCATGTGCATTTGTAGTCTGTGTGTAATAAATAGCACGCGGCGTAAGGGCTTTCAGCTTATGTCTCGACACACGGCGTATTGGTGATGCTTCACAAAGATGCCTTCTTCCTTTACTAGATGAAACCTCAACAGCTCCCTGCTGCTCCACCACCAGGCTGCATGCTGCTTTCAAACACTACTATCCTTTGAAGAAAAAGAAACATTAGAAATGCAAGCAAAAATAGATATTACATCAAACATGAGCATTAGAAGGTGATTTCCTGATATCTGGCAACTGACAAGGAAAACAATGGGCCCCAGACATAACTACGTCACGGTTTGTTTACATCGGTGCATTGTGGGGATAAGGCGGGGTCGCCGCGGATGGACCTACGAAGGGAAAACTACGGCGATGGAAGAATTTAGAGTTATTTTGCGCGAAATTGATATTCCAGGTGCTATATTACTGTGCTCTGTTCTCGCTGACAACACTATAGAGAAGACCTGAGGTAATGGCTGATGTGCAGAGGCTTCTAAACCAAGAAAACAGAGTCATAACAGAGCCTCGTCAAAAGGTAAGCAACTGGTAGGTACGTAATGTGTCCCTACCACTTGCTTACTTCTTAATGAGCCTCTGCTGTGACTGTTTTCCTGGTTTAGAAGCCTTTGCACATCAACCATCACCTCAGGTCTTCTCTATGTTGTCAGCGAGCACGGAAATAGGCCCTATAGCACCTGGAATATCAATTTCGCCCAAAACAACTCTAATTTTTTTCATCGTCGTAATCTTCTCTTTGTAGGCTGTACATATTCATGGTTATGATAGTATTAAAATACCTTATTAATTGAGTTCCTTTTGTTGTCTTTCCTCATAATAAGTAGTGGTACATCATGGTTTAAGTGTTACTTGACGAGCCAATGAATACTCTTGAGTCTATACCAACATCACCAACCTTTGCTTTGATTGATCTTATTACTCCATCCATAAACAAGTTGCATAACCACGGTGACATTACCCATCCTTGCCTCATGGTACCTGCATGGTACTGTCGTCTACCGATATTTTTGTCCCTGCAAAAATCGGGAAAACTCGCCGACAGTAATGGTTAGGTTGGTATCCGGTCATTTCGCCCACATGCCATTTCGCCACACCATTGAGTCATTTCGCCCACACTATGGAGTCTATAGGAGCTAGGAGGTTAGGTTATATTTGTTTAGTGTGTCGAGAACACCCAACCCCCCGCTAGGAGGTTAGGTTAGATTTGTTTAGGTTAGGTTAGGGTAGGTTAGATTTGGGTAGTTTAGGTTAGATTTGGTTAGGTTAGGTTAGATTAGATTTGGTTAGGTTAGGATAGGTTAGATTTGGTTAGGTTAGGTTAGCTTAGGTTAGATTTGGTTAGGTTAGCATATCGGTGGGTCAAGTCCCCTGCTAGGGTAGGTTAATTTAGGTTAGGTTTATTTTGGTTAGGCAATTTTCGTCATTTCGCCCACAAGACATTTCGTCCACATGTAAGTCAATTCGCCCACATATAAGAGTCAATTCGCCCACTCTAAAGTCAATTCGCCCACACGATCCATGTCACGGAGTCATGTAATTATATCTTCCTCTGGCAGAAATGAAATGAACCACCAGTAACCTTGGGGGAAATGACGGTAAATTTCTAGTGTTTGCCCATACTCTCCCACTTCCCCCAAACAAATTTGGGGACCTGTGGGAATGCGGGGTTTTCGGGTGGGGAACAAATTATGCGTCGGAAACACGTAATTAAAGAGTTGTGTAGGGGGGGTAAAATTCCCTAGATCTAGGGTAATTTCCTTATATCTAGAGAAAATTGCCTAACCAAAATAAACCTAACCTAACCAAAATTAACCTACCCTAGCAGGGGGCTTGACCCACCGATAA
The DNA here is from genome assembly GCA_016584305.1 of Chionoecetes opilio. NCBI lineage: Eukaryota > Metazoa > Arthropoda > Malacostraca > Decapoda > Majidae > Chionoecetes > Chionoecetes opilio. The sequence goes on from JACEEZ010019694.1 coordinate 145,461, forward strand.
CCAAATCTAACCTATCCTAACCTAACCAAATCTAATCTAACCTAACCTAACCAAATCTAATAGGTTAGATAGGTTAGATTTGGTTAGGTTAGGTTAGCTTAGGTTAGATTTGGTTAGGTTAGGTTAGCTTAGGTTAGATTTGGTTAGGTTAGGTTATCGGTGGGTCAAGCCCCCTGCTAGGGTAGGTTAATTTTGGTTAGGTTAGGTTTATTTTGGTTAGGCAATTTTCTCTAGATATAAGGAAATTACCCTACATCTAGGAAATGTTACCCCCCCCTACACAACTCTTTAATTACGTGTTTCCGACGCATAATTTGTTCCCCACCCGAAAACCCCGCATTCCCACAGGTCCCCAAATTTGTTTGGGGGAAGTGGGAGAGTATGGGCAAACACTAGAAATTTACCGTCATTTCGCCCAAGGTTACTGGTGGTTCATTCCATTTCTGCCAGAGGAAGATATAATTACATGACTCCGTGACATGGATCGTGTGGGCGAATTGACTTTAGAGTGGACGAATTGACTCTTATATGTGGGCGAATTGACTCTTATATGTGGGCGAATTGACTTATATGTGGACGAAATGTCTTGTGGGCGAAATGACGAAAATTGCCTAACCAAAATAAACCTAGCCTAACCAAAATTAACCTACCCTAGCAGGGGGCTTGACCCACCGATATGCTAACCTAACCAAATCTAACCTAAGCTAACCTAACCTAACCAAATCTAACCTATCCTAACCTTTCATTAGAACCTCCTACAAAATAACTTGTATATCTCTCAGCACTGTACCCTTTTTTCACACCCTCTCTTACCTCGAATTAATCTTCCATCGTAAAGTGCCATATGACCTCCGATGTCTGGCACATTTTCCCTTTTTTAGCATTGAATCAATCTTCCATCGTAAAGACCTCTTGTGTGCATGTGATACTATAATACCTCTTGTAGCATACAGGGCCCTGAGCTATTCTCGTTGTCGTGGTGTATATGATTGATCAATTTATTCCTTAAATTGATGCACACTTTGCCACTATCACTTCTAGGCCATTCCAGGTATCTAAGTTTCTATTGGGAAAGCTGTACTTGTGTTACTCCTACCGTAGATAACACTAAAGTCGCCAGGACTGTTTTTTTCTATGTACAGACGTGTAGTGGCGTTAATACTTACATTTCTACATCCATGATTTCAGGAAAGTTAGAAGGGGCTATCTGGAAAGTCTGTCATTTTGTGTCTGCATCTGTGTCATAAGAGATATGGCTATAAATGATCAAATTACAAAAATATCAACAGAGTAGCGACCAACAATAAGGTCGCCATCTAGGGTTTAGTATTTACTGAGTGTCCTCCCGACGTCGTCGTCGCGCGAAAAAAAAAAAAATGCAAAATTTGAAACCGTACATACATGCAGATACAAAGCATAAAACAACGCTGAAACAGGGTAGATTATACAGTCATGATATAAACTACTGTGTATTATCTTTAGTGGCACATACAAATTAGTAGCGATGCTATAATTCGTAATATTTGGCGGCTGGCCAACTGTTATCTGTACTGTTATCTACGGTACATGTTTCTTTTCTCAACTTTTCCTTGTGTCCCTTCAAATACCCCGACTTTTTCTTCTCTTACCAGCAGGTTATTTCTGTCAACTTCTTCCAAGCCATTCATCTGTTAATACATATCTTGTTGTTAGGTTTTCCTCTCCCATTGTTCTTTTCCAAAGGTTGGCAGTTGTCTTTCCTCCTAGGTTAAATATTTCAACTAGACACCATCTTATTGCTAACCTTTGTATTTTTTTTTTTTTTTTTTACGTTCTTAATTTTGATGGGAAACCACAAAATTTATTTAAACTTCATAGTTTTAGTACCGAGTAGTTGGGAGAGCTGCCGCTTGTTATCTTTGTTCTTCATGATGGCTGCGTGTCCAGGTAAAGGTGAGGTCAAAGTCAACTGGTATGCAATTGATCCTTCCCCGGTTCTTCTGTGCCTCTCATGATCCTTTGCACTGATACCATCATACCGATCAAAAAGGACATCTCTACTTTGTAGTTGACCAGACGATTTTTCATTATTGACTCAAGTCAGACCATTTCCACGACAACTCCATTGTGCACAGTGCTAATTGTTGATTTAAAGAACAAATATGTTGATTTAGAATATTAAATTCAAAACAGATTTTTGCTTTGATTTAGAACATATGCTATGTCAAATAGGGAATATATTCGTAATTTCGTGACATACCTAATCAATATGCTAATTAGACAATTTATGGACAAAATAAAAATATACACAGTAGCATCTTGCAGTTTTACATCATTGAGAACTTAAAACTTAGGTCTAGACACCCATAGGAACTCTATAGGCGGCTTAATAAGGAAGATAATACGAATATGCTAATTAGGTTAATTATGCAAATTGCTCAACAAATGCAAATTAGCATCCGGCAGTTTCTGCATCCTTAGGATGTGTACATTACATTTCAAGCATAAAACCTTACTGTACTCAACAGTTCCAGGTTCACTATAGGGCATATAGGAACGGCTACCGTAGTCTAGACTAAATTTAAAGTGATAAGAGTCAGCTAGAGCAGATTTTTTTACTTCCACCAACTAGCTGCTCACCATATATGCATGGTGCATTTTGTGTGAGAATGAATTTCCATTCTAGATAAGCTCAAGTTAATTATAGCCTATATAGTAGGCTACTATGAAATACCAGCTATACCGATGACGACTTCAATACAAAGATTTCCTCAGATAAGAGGAAGTAAATATATAAACAAATGCAATCACTGAAAATTAAAACTTCATTCATTTAGAAAGGGGAACAAACGGAAAGCCAGAACCTGTCATGCCCTGCCACCTATAGCTACATGTACTAGGTAGACAAGGAAGGCCAAATTTTAACAGCAAAGCTACGCTACCTTTATTTACAACTATAGGATTCGTACAGTAATTAAGTATCTCATCGAGTGCGCTTATATCAATTCACATTACTGTGTAACGAGACGCAAAAGATATACGTAAAAAGACAGTGAAGGTGAGAAATAATGTATAAATAATGAGAACAAAATGAGGTCGCTACATGGTGAGATATGCCGAGCTGCCTCTTGACTGAGGAATGGCAGCTAGGCTGCTTCCTGACGGAGAACAAATCATGTCGCTACATGGTGAGATGCATTACACCGATATTGTGGAAGGACAGGCTGCCACCTGACGAAGAACAACAGGCAGTTGAGAGAGGCCGCTGCCTCAGCTGGTCTCGCTTCCCCGTGACCGAGGTGTGTCAGGCGGCCTCCTGACGGAGAAATAACATGCTGCCGTTACATGTTGTGATACCGCGCTGCCCGGTGACAGAGGGATGCAAGGCAAGGCCTCCTGACAGAACGCCACGCCCTATATACATGCAACCGTAACAAGCAAAGCTACGCTTCCTTGATTTACAAGAAGATTCGTCTCTCATCGAGTGTGCTTATATATATTCACATTACTGGGTAATACGACGCAAAAGATATACTTAAGAAAGACAGTGAAGATGAGAAAAAATGTATAAATGATGAAGATGAGTGGGTAAATCCACCCAGAGTATCCTACGGCGAATTAATCCGCCACGGAAATCTCCGGCCGTGGGGTCGGCTGGGGTGAGGCAGGAGCCGGGAGCAAGCTGTTGCCTCTCCGCGCGGCGGGATGAAATGAAAAGTAATCATCGTACCTCTGGCGCCCTGCATGGCATCCGAAAACACAACCTTCTGGATAACCAAACCTCCTGGACCGCTACACCGCCGGTGCCGATACGTACCCGACACAAGCCGACACAGGCCCGCATAGCCAATGTTTGCTGGGATCCTCCATGTACTGCGTCAAATAGCAGGTTTCAATGATGGATATTAATTCCTTTGCTTGCTGCACATGTTTATCTTCCCTGGATCCTTCGTTGATTTTCATTGAAGGCCATGCAATGCAGGGCAAGTTAAAGTCCCCTGTGATTATGACTTCTGTAGAGGGAGTTGGCAGATTTTGCATGAGTGCCCATATTTTTGTTGTGACCTCCCTAAACTTTCCTTCGGTTGTATTTGGGGGCCGGTATAGGGTTATTAGGATTTGATCCGTTTTCTTAATGAACACTGCAAGTAATTCTGTTGTGCCGTTAGAGGAAGATATCAGAGTTTCCGCATTTGCTGCCATGTCTTCCCTAAAGGCCCCCATCCACGGTACGATTGGTCGTACGATCTGATCCGACAGACCTGATCCGATGGATTTCCTACCACCCACTAACGATCCGACCGCACCTCAAGACCAGTTCAGTTGGTGATAGAAACGGTGGAGAGTGGTTCTCATGATGGGTCTATGCAACGAGGATCGAATTACTTGTGATGGAATCTGATACCACAACTTAGGAGCGTAAACATCCGCGTTCACACTAAATTTCACAGAGGCAGTTATTTTCTTAATATATTTCCGGCACACACTTCTCATATAGTTTTTTTTTTTTTTTTTACTGTTTCAACATTAGCCTCACTCGCTCACTGTCGCTCCTCGAGTTTCTCTACCAATAGGTGTCTTGCACTGACGTCACGACCTAGCGTCTTCAAGCCAAATGCCGCCGTCTTCAAGCCAAATGCCGCCGTCTTCAAGCCAAATGCCGCCCGTCGGAGCGAGCTGGATGACCAACAAAATCCACTTGCCGCCCGTGTTTGCCAGCTTATGATAATTTTCCCCTACCAAAGATATGTTTATCAGTATAAAAGATATACTGTTGTCTTCGGAAATGTTTTTACTATAATATTATCAAATAAAAAACCGTAAAACACACTAAAGAAAGGCCATTATGAGACTCAAGAAATATGCATGAACTTAATTAATATTCATCAGCGCCAGCTCCCATTTAATATTTTGCTCGAAAACATTTTACATGGACAATGTCAATAGAAGCGGAATTTCATTAGCTTTCCATTGATATATTTCTTTATCTGATAAATGAATTAGAACCATGTATAAATTAGCGTTAACTAAATAAATAACCTCATCAATCGGGAAAAATTACCCCATATCATGATGTTATTTATTTAGTTAACGCTAATTTATGCATGGTTCTAATTTATTTATCAGATAACGAAATATATCAATGGAAAGCTAATGAAATTCCGCTTCTATTGACATTGTCCATGTAAAAAGTGTTCGAGCAAAATATTAAATGGGAGCTGGAGTTGGTGAATATTAAGTTCATGCATATTTCTTGAGAGTCTCATAATGGCCTTTCTTTAGTGTGTTTTTACGGTTTTTTTATTTGATAATATTATAAAAACACATTTCCGAAGAGGGACATTTATATTTTTATACTGATAAACAAAATTTTTGGTAGGGGAAAATTACCATAAGCTGGCAAACACGGGCGGCAAGTGAGTTTGTTGGGATCCTCCACCCTCGCATTTCCCGCGCCTGTCGCAGCCAAAACAAACAAGGGCTGTGATGTCACGTGCAGGACACCTATATACTCAAAAGTTGCATTTTTCTTAAATTTATCCATTTACCTTTGCTTTTTTTTTCCCCACAAACATTCAGTTTCTATATAATTGGATGAATTCTGTCCAAAAGTGCTTCTCATTAAAGAAACAATATTCATCTTGGTAGTCCTCTCGCGACGCTGTCAGTGGCGAAACTGACGGCTGGCCTCACGATCAGCACACTCACGGTGCGATCCGGTCTGAACCGGATGATCTGTCGGATCTAAAAACCAAACACTGCTTGGTCGCATCCGACCAGCTGTCAGTCGGTCGGACAGACCAAAATCACCCCACTCACGATCCAATCTGGTTGGATCCAACCAGATCTGTCCGATGGTCGTACGACCAGATCGCACCGTGGATGGGGGCCTTTAGGTAAACAGCTATATTAGCCAGGCGGATAAAGAGAAAAGATGTTCCGTTTTGGAGGAAAGCATGAAAATTTGCATATAGGGGTTTTAAAATATGCTGAATTCGAATATATCAGGATACATTTGATCCGAGGAACGTAACCTCCTCAAAATCCAAGATGGCCACCATTGATATTCGGTATACCCGAAAATCGACTATAACCTTAATAGAATAATATATGAGGATACATTTTATATCTACACATGTTTCACATACAGTGCATGTGGTGGAAGTGTCTAAAGCTGACGATGATAATTGGGGATGTGCTTGTATCATCTGCTTACGCCAGTCTTGAAAGTTCAGACCCTCTTCTGATGCTACGGGTAATGATTCCTGGTACAGCTGAAATGCCCGTGATTGTAGCATGTGTAATGCTGCGGCTGTCACTTGGTGTGCCCACTGACCCCTGGAGACATGAGAACCCTTTTCAACAGCATCTGCTCTACCTTCGGTCATTACGTTGGCAGCAGCCAACACTGATGACCAACCACTACCTTCGAGCCAATCACCCATCACTCGCAACAGAGACATTTCTATGTGAAGTCCCCCGAGTAATACCACAACCTTATCTTCACCATAGAGGTCAGGCCAAGACCATTGGATTTTCTTACCAAGGGCATACAAAGGCTGGTCCATCGTGACCACTGGCACTTGTCCAGGGTTCAGGTGCTCTGTGGATTTAGATATCAAGTCAAAGCCATGCTTCACCATAGGCAATGAGTGAGCACTATCGCGAAACAGTGGCAAGAGACCAGTGATGGCAGGTGGGTGACGTACATAATCTTGCAAGTTCGTAAAGTGTGCTGACCATGACACGTTTTCGTGGTCGGTCCCCTCATCTGTTCGACAAACATCGGTGACTTTGTCGAGCCAGAGATTTTCTGCTGTGTCGTTCTTGACGAGGGCGTCTGCGGGGATCATCGGATTAGTCACTGTAACTGGTAGAGGGTTGTTTTTTGGGAAGGTAGTTGGTTTGCCTGCAGTGTATGCTTCAGGCAGTGACTGAATTCCTTTCGGCCTAGGCTTGTCTCTGTCATCTGCCAGAGGTGTGAATGGATGACGTGGTACCCCTTGATTATCATTGGAGCAGTGTTGAGACAATGATATAGCTGTCCCATGGAAAGAGGTGAGCGCTGAGGTGGATGTTGAATCATGATCTATGTTGTACAAATTACCAGTCGTGAACAGTCCCGAACGAAGCTTGGTCGGACAGACAACTCCATCTCGTTCGAAAGTGTCTATTACCTTGTTGCTGATATCCGTTGATATCTGTAAGATGCGGTCATAGGACACAGACATACCAAGGCCAAACAATCTGTCGACTAGCTCCCGCTTTCTCGTCTTTCCGTGGATCAGAAAACCCTAGGTATAGTGGAAGCAATTTTTCCCGATTTGACAGTGACGACTTCCGGCTTACTCTTTGATGTTTTTTCACCGAATTAAAGATAAGTAGTTGTGTATTGACGAAACAGCACCTCTTGTTTGTGGGTGTTGTTATCTTGTTGGCTTTGAATGTTGGTACCTCCGAGTATCATCTCTATCATAGCTAATAAAGACGGTGGAATGACATCATACTGTTCATCGTCCAGCGATCCTTTGAACTGGTACTTCGTTTGAAGCATCTCTGTGTGTATTATCTGAGCAGCACGCATCAAGACAACTGCATCGTCATCATCATTCTTCTCACTCGCCAACAATAAGTTGCCCCCGATTTCGTCCTTGAAACTAATTATAACCTCATAATTAGTTTTGTTTGCTTCAACATCAGGCATGTGCTGAAGTATTCTCTCTTTCAGTCTTGTTGAATGAACCCGACTCGAAATGTCACCACCAAGGTGCTTCAAACGCTCAGTGTAGAGGTTCACCAAGTGCGACAGTTTCTGTATACGAGACGGATGTTCAGCACTCCGTTGGTCTTCGATGTATGACAACAGTTCAGCAAATGCTACTGATTCTGGCTTAATCTCAGTACAGTTCTCAGAGTCACTTTTCCTCAAACGAGCCTTGTGACGGTTGTGTAGTGCTGTGAGACACTTTTTATGGTAGATGGCATCCAGTGAAGTCAAATCTCCAATAGCCAATTTTGCTAGAAGTTTTGTGTCCCTGAGTTCACTTGCCATCGTTTGCACATGTTCATTACAGTTTGGGGTAGATGCTTTATGGCCTCCATCTTCGACTGGTTCGTCACAAAAAAAACATAGTAGTTGGTCGTCATCTCCCACATTCAACACCGGGAAGTTTGATCTCAGTCGGCCTTTTATTGGCGAGATGTGTTCTAAGACAGGCTGCTGTTTCTCCTTACGTTTACGTGCTCGATCTATTTGAGAGCTGTTACATAGAAGACAACATGACTTGTGCCATTTTGCCTTATTCTGCATAAGTGTGTCCTCAATGCCAGCTCCATCGTCGAAGCGCAATAAGTCGATATCTAATGGGAGGGCGTTGAGAAGATATAGTTCTTCTAAGTTTGCGGCAAGCGTTGAATAACCCTTGGGTCGTTCATTGTGTGTGTCTTTCTGTGGATCTACGAGATGAGAAGTTGATGGTACTTGACACAAGACACATTGCTCCCAGTTTGTTGTTTGCGACCTCTCAGCTTGATTCGTTGAAGATTTCAATTTCTTGGACATCTTGCTTGCGTTATTTTAATACCTGAAATTATAGAACGAGTACTACATTAGGATATTCCAACAGTAACCACTATAACGTAAATAAATGTGCTTTTGGAAATGTCTGTGTTGCACATATTCAGTCCGCACGCAATGCATATAATATCCTGTAGGATCAAAAGGAAAAAAAATTGGTTTAAAATCATACTTGGCTAAATCTGTTGTTCGGACATGACGACTAGCTTTGGTGTCCATGGTTACCAAGTCTGCACTGTCATCTGTGAAAGGGTTGCCATACTCTTCCATCACTTCCACTACGCATTTGATGTTTGAAGCAAATCTCTTCTGAGTACTTGGTACTTGCTCATGATGTTTGTCCGGTTGGTATCCGGTTGGTATTCCTAAAAGAAGAGCTACTTTAATAATGATTTAAACTTAACTATTTTATTATATAGCATTCGATGACAACTGTCTGTGTCAGACAGAATTAATAACAATTATTCATAATTGGAATTTCATACATTTTCAGGCCTCTTCCATTTGTGCCCAAGTTGCATGAACCAGGGTTGGGTTCTGGGTTTTAGGGTTGGGTTCTGGGTTTTAAGGTTGGGTTCGCGTGTCACAAAAGGAACGCAAAAACCCGTTTTTTGTTACAAACATACTCAGCTGGCGAGGGAATTTAAGAGAGATGAGAGAGAGAGAGAGAGAGAGAGAGAGAGAGAGAGAGAGAAGAGAGAGAGAGAGAGAGAGAGAGGGGAGAGAGGAGAGAGGGGAGAGAGAGAGAGGGGAAGAGAGAGAAAAGAGAGAGAGAGAGAGAGAGAGAGAGATACGAGAGAGAGAGAGAGAGTAACGGGGAGAGAGAGAGAGAGAGAGAGAGAGAGAGAGAGAGAGAGAGAGAGAGAGAGAGAGAGAGAGAGAGAGAGAGATAACGAGAGAGCGAGAGATAACGAGAGAGAGAGAGATAACGAGAGAGAGATAACGAGAGAGAGATAACGAGAGAGAGATAACGAGAGAGAGAGATAACGAGAGAGAGAGATAACGAGAGAGAGAGAGATAACGAGAGAGAGAGATAACAAGAGAGAGAGAGATAACGAGAGATAACGAGAGAGAGAGATAACGAGAGAGAGAGATAGCGAGAGATATAACTCAGCTATAGCTGCTATGTGAAGGGATCATATCAAGTTTAAGATCGCGGGAACGCATGGCCCCCACCAGCCATGCATGCCTCTTTTATGCCGTCTGACATCCTCTCCGACTCGTGCATGCGGAAAACCCTTCACGATAAGAGAAATAGGGCCCAAGGCGACCATTGTTTGTTATGAACTGAAAACTCTACCCAAGCTACCCACCTCTCAATGTGAGTAGAGAAAGTTCACGGGTTTTGCTGAGTCACTACGCGCTTTGCCTCGGACCCAGGTTTTCGTGGCCAAATGGAACGCCTGAACTCTTGGGTTCCGTGAACTGGTTCTTGAAATGTCGCAAATGGAAGAGGCCTTTCAACAGCTTATGCTTTTGCGCACTTGTGTGTTCCATTTTGTGTACCTTTTTGTGTGCCTCGTGTGCCTTTGTTTGTGCCTTATGTGGATTTTGTGCTTAAATATGTGTGCACACGTTGTTATCACTGATAATAACAACATTTGGTATTTTCTGCATTAAATGCAATATGTCGAAACATTTAAAATTATAATATTAAATTGTCAAAGTTCAACGAAAACACTTATTTTTATTTTCAGAAGGTCTCGACAGACCCCCCTCTGTGAAAATCACGATTTTTAGGAGGTTACGTTCCTCGGATCAAATGTATCCTGATCGATTTGAAATCAGCATACTCCAATCCCCTTATATGCAAATTTTCATGCTTTCCTCCAAAAGGGAGCATCTTGCCTAAAATTCGATGTTTATCCGCCCGGCTATATACGCCTCCATGGCTCCTGCCTATCCTGTCTGCTCTGAACAGGGTAAAGTTTTGCATATGAACTTCTGCATCCAATATGTTATTATTAAGGTGTGTTTCTGTGAGTGCTATAAAGACTGATCTCTCTTCCTGCATGATTTCTTCTAGCAAGGGAATTTTACACTGGTTATTCTGTGGGTAAAACCCTCTAATATTTCCCACGTAGAACTTTTCTAGTGGCAATATACGGTATTTATATAATGATTAAAGAATACATCAACGCTATGCAGGGTTCACAATGGCCTTGAATATATGTAGAAGCTATATATTATTCGTGCATTCCTTATTGGTTACGAGTTTCCTTATTAAATCATGTTTTGTATGATCAGAGATAATTTTACCAAACAGACATGGCCGGTGTTTTGTAGTATTTATATACAGATTAAAAGATAAATAACAGATATGCAGGGTTCAAAATGGCCTTGGATATATGTAGAAGCTATAATGTATTCGTGTGTTCCTTATTGGTGAAGAGTTTTCTTAATAAATCAGGATTTGTATGCTCGGGGATAATTTTCCTCTACAGACACGGCTGACATTTCATATTTTCGTTAAGTAACAGGAACTACCACGTGTAGGTCTCACGGCCTCTTGTAGCTTCCTTATGTTCTTAATGACTTGTTATTGTTAATTCACTGATGTGTCGCGTGTGTGTGTGTGTGTGTGTGTGTGTGTGCATGTGTGTGTGTGTGTGTGTGAGGGCTGATGTCACGGAGATGAGCACCGAGGCCACGCGTATGCCCCATTTACCTTTTACCTAATATAATCCAATCCCCTACAGGTATTCAAGTATTAGACAGACAGACAGACAGAGAGACAGACAGACAGACAGGGAGACAGACAGATAGACAGACAGAGAGAAATAGACAGACAGACAGAGAGACAGACAGACAGACAGAGAGACAGACAGACAGACAGAGAGACAGACAACAGACAGACAGAGAGAGAAATAGACAGACAGACAGACAGACAGACAGACAGAGACAGACAGACAGGCAGACAGAGAGAGAAATAGACAGACAGACAGAGATAGACAGACAGACAGACAGACAGACAGAGAGACAAATAGACAGACAGACAGAGAGACAGACAGACAGACAGAGAGACAGACAGACAGACAGAGAGACAGACAGACAGACAGACAGAGAGAGAAATAGACAGACAGATAGAGAGACAGACAGACAGACAGAGAGACAGACAGACAGACGAGAGACAGACAGACAGACAGACAGAGAGAGAAATAGACAGACAGACAGACAGAGAGACAGACAGACAGGCAGACACAGACAGACAGACAGAGAGAGAGAGTCGCAACTCGTGCTCGTGCTCGCGCCTTCCCACAGCCACCAAGATGGCCGACCCACAACAAATAGACGTGGACAATAGTTACAATTCGGACGATGACGACGTAGTTATCATCGAAGACACCACAATACCTAACGATAGAGTACTATCATACACTCCCACACCTTTATAGCGCGTAGTTAACCTTGTGTCACCTTTAATTAAGGGTCTATTAAGGGTTATGTAAAGACGTGTTTGTGGCTCCATATTTCAGGGTGTTTTGGTGGATTTCTGTGGGAATTATCGTTTTTTTTGTGGGATTTTGATTGTTTTGTGGGATCTTTGGTGATGGGGGTGGAAAGAAATTTGTCCGAATTGACTTTTTGTGACGATTTTTTTTCCTTGTGTTAGTTTTTTTATTATTATTATTTTACACTAGGACCAGAAGGGGTGGAGTCAGTTCGTACACAAGTTGTTTCGGTCAATTTCTACGGTAGTGTTTGCCCATACTCTCCCCCTTCCCCCAAACACCACACACACACACACACACACACACACCCACAGACACACACAGGGTACTCCGTAGTGTAGTGGTTAACACGCTCGGTTCACAACCGAGAAGTCCCGAGTTCGATCCCCGGGCGGAGCGGAAACAGTTGGGCTGTTTCCTTAAAACCCGAGCCCCTGTCCACCCAGCAGTGAATGGGTACCGGGTGTTAGCCGGGGGTTTGTGACCCGCCTCCCGGGGTGCTGGCTTCCCCCAACACTAACCACTAAGGAATGATATCAGGAATGATAAAAATGTTGGGTAAAACTTTGGAAGAAGTCCTTCACCCCTATCATTTTGTTCTTCCCCCTCTAGCCAACAAGCCTGGGGAACTGGCGGGAATACGGGGTTTTTGGGTGGGGGAAGCAAATATAAGTGATTTATGGCTCCCCAAAAAATCATCAAAGTCACTATATGTAAAAATCTAACCTAACCTTAACCACAAAGTATACCTAACCTAACCTTAACCACAAAGTATACCTAACCTAACCTAACCTTAACCACAAAGTATACCTAACCTAACCTTAACCACAAAGTATACCTAACCTTAACCACAAAGTATACGTAACCTAACTTAACCTAACCTAACCTTAACAACAAAGTATACCTAACCTAACCTAACCTTAACCACAAAGTATACTTAACCTAACCTAACCTTAACCACAAAGTATACCTAACCTAACCTAACCTTAACCACAAAGTATACGTAACCTAAACAAACCTAACTAACCTTAACCACAAAAATACCTAACAAAACCCAAACCCAACCTTTAACCCCAAGTATACCCAACCCCAAAACCAACTTAAAAAAAAAACCAA
>JACEEZ010019695.1:0-5000 GCA_016584305.1 Chionoecetes opilio
GCACACACACACACACCACACACACCAACACACAACACTCACACAGACACATACAACACGCAGTCACACACAGACACACACACACACACAAAAAAAAACACATACAAAAGCACACACACATACACACACGCACGCACACACGCACACACACACACACACACACACACAATATATCACAATAACATTAATTTCAACGAAGTAAATCGAGCCATCGGAAGAAAAAGAAGCCAAATAAAGAAGGAAACTATGGGGGGGGGGGGGGGGCACTCAGTAGAGCGCATACCTCCGCCCGAAATTTAATCAAATATATATATATATATATATATATATGCACTCAGTATGAGCGCATACCTCCGGCCGAATATTTCATCAATTGGTTGCCATGGCTACACTTGTGAATAGATTTCATCCAAAATTAAATCAGTTCTTCCTTATACCAAATAGACTTGGTATACCGAGTTTGGTCCAAATCTATTCGTAACTTTTCGAGAAATCCTGTACACTAACAGACAGACAGACAGACAGACAGATCGGGGTGAAAACATAACCCCTCCAACTTCGTTGGCGGAGATAAAAATGAATAAAAGAAAAAGAAGAGAATTGAAGAATGGAAAATATAAGACAATGAAGAAAAGGAGAGAAAGACAGGAAGAACAGTGAAGAAAGAAGACAATGAAAATTAGAGTTGGAAAGAACAACAAAAAGAGAAAAGATAAAAATAATAAAACACTTCGTTACTATAATAGCGTCTCTGTCTCTGTCTCGGTCTCGGTCTTGGTCCCGGTCTCGGTCTCGGTCTCTCTCTCATTCTTTCGTTGTGATTGACAGTTTTTTACTCTTACATATTTCATTCGTAAGACTCTCGTTCTGCACGGATCCATTAGGAAATCAATAAGTATACAGCTGCCTGACTACTTAAATAACTCAAATATATACTTATATACTATGAAGAGAACAGCTACAATAACCCACCTCCCCTTCCTCTTCCTCCTTCCTAACCTGACCTGACCTGACCTGACCTAACCTAACCTAACCTAAACTAACCTACCCTAATCTAACCTACCCTAATCTAACCTAGCTCACCCTAATCTAACCTAACCCAATCTAACCTAACCCAACTAATCTAACCTAATATAATCTAACCTAATCTAATCTAACCTAACCACAGCTGTAAATCGATCATGAAAGTACATAATTACCTTAAAAATCATGTGTGTGTGTGTGGTTTTTTTTTTAACATCTTGGCCTATAGCGTCTGTAAGCAGTGACCTCCAGGGGTGGGGGATGGTAGGCCCTGGAGGCTCACTTGAGGGCTGTGATGGTTGGCCCTCGCCCGTGGTGGCGCAGGCAGGTTTTTTTATAGTGACGCCTGTGATTAGAGGCTCATGCCGCCCCCTGTGTCCTCCGATGCACTCGCAATCGAAGGTAGAGTTAATGGGCAGGGCATGTGGATGTTCTTAGGCCACTCGACGGTACATAAATATTTCAAGTGGATTTATGGGTCTCACTCGGGATCGAACTCGGGTCTTCGAGAACGCCACCCGGTGACGCTAACTACTCTGCTACCGTCTTCCCCGGTTTGTTTTGGTTTACCTTTATCACTTTTATAAGGTATGATCTATAAGTATGGTGTATAAAAAGTCAGATTTCTTACCCACTTCCATTACTTTTCACTCTGTTTTCGTGGTAATATACATCCATTTTATCTCGCCGAGTTGATTTTAGTTTCAAATGTTTTTTTCACGTCGATTTGGTAATAATAGAAAAACACTTGGTCACTGTCTCGTCTCAAACAACATTTTCTGATTTCCTACCCTATTTAATTACTTTTTACTTAGTTTTCATAGTAATAAACATCCATTTTATTTAAGAGTCGATGTTACAGTTTCATATGTATATTTTTTCACGTCGATTTGGTAATAATAGAAGAAAAAAATATCTGTCTCGCCTCAAACAAAATTTTCAGATTTCTTAGCATATTCAACTACTTTTTATTTTGTTTTCGTAGTAATAAACATCCATTCTATTTAAGAGTCGATGTTACAGTTTCATAATGCATGTTTTATCTCGTCGATTTGGTAATAATAGAAAAAAGGTCTTTGTCTCCTCCCAAACAACATTTTCTGATTTCTTAGCATATTTAATTACTTTTTACTTTGTTTTCGTAGTAATATACATCTATTTTATCGCGCTGACTTGATGTTACAGTTTCATAATGCATGTTTTATCTCGTCAATTTGGTAATAGTAGAAAAAAAGTCTTTGTCTCCTCTCAAACCACCTACAAATACGTCACTTAAGAACCTCGCCCTCTTATTCTTTCCTTTCCAATCCTTCAATTCCTTTCTCCTATTGTTCCAGTTTCCTAGCTTGACGCCTTACACTACTACTTGTTACGGCAGGTCACACACGCACACATGCACACACACGCACACATTCTCATCACAAAACACATGACATATTGTGGAGGGAAGCCCTGCAACTTTTTTTTCTCTGTTGTTGTTAATCTCTCTCTCTCTCTCTCTCTCTCTCTCTCTCTCTCTCTCTCTCTCTCTCTCTCTCTCTCTCTCTCCTCTCTCTCTCTCTCTCTCTCTCTCTCTCTCTCTCTCTCTCTCTCTCTGTACCTCTCCTGCTTCTCTTCCTTCCTCCTCGTACCTCCTCTCTCCTCTCCTCCCCTTCCTTCCTCTCCCCCTCCTGTACCCTCCTCCTCCTCCTCCTCCTCCTGTACCCTCCTTGTCCTTCCTCCTCCTCTTCCTCCTATACCCTCCTCGTCCTCGTCCTCCTCCTCTTGTACCCTCCTTGTCCTTTCTCCTCCTCCTGTACCCTCCTCTTCCTCCTGTACCCTCCTCTTCCTCCTGTACCCTCCTCCTCCTCCTCCTCCTCCTGTACCCTCCTCCTCCTCCTCCTCCTGTACCCTCCTCCTCCTCCTCCTCCTGTACCCTCCTCCTCTTCCTGTATCCTCCTTGTCCTCCTCCTCCTCCTGTACCCTCCTTGTCCTCCTGTCCTTACTCTTCCCCCTCTTCCTCCTCCTCCTCCTCCTCCTGTACCCTCCTTGTCCTCCTGTCCTTACTCTTCCCCCTCTTCCTCTTCCTCCTCTTCCTCCTCCTCATACCCCGGGGAAAAGTGTGGTTCCGTCAGACGTCTTAACATCCGCTGTTTAGTAGTTAAGTCTGTCACCCCCCTTCCTACCCCCTCGTTCCCTTCCACCACCACCACCACCACCACCACCACCACCATCACTCTTACCCTTCAACCCTTTGTACGTAGTTCCCTAAGGGCGTCGTCGTCTTAACACTCAAGAGGCGTGGAGTGAAGGACGAGGTATATAGTGGATTTAAAAAAGGGTTTCTTGTCTAAGGATCTTCGCTGAAAACTTATATAGATTCGAGATATTCAAAGAAGAGGAAGCAGAGGAAGCAAGTTGAAAAGGGACAGAGAGAGAGAGAGAGAGAGAGAGAGAGAGAGAGAGAGAGAGAGAGAGAGAGAGAGAGAGAGAGAGAGAGAGAGAGAGAGAGAGAGAGAGAGAGAGAGAGAGAGAGAGAGAGAGAGAGAGAGAGAGAGAGAGAGAGAGAGAGAGAGAGAGAGAGAGAGAGAGAAAAAAAAGAGAGAAAGACAGAGAAAGACAAAGAGAGAGAAAGACAAAGAGAGAGAGAGAGAAAGAGAGAGAGGGAGAGAGATAGATAGATAAATAGGCAGAGAGAGACAGAGAAAAATAATAAGGGGGAGGGAATTTGAACATAAAAACACTAAGTGGAAAAATTTACTGGAAAAACAGTTGAACCAAAATAGATGAATAGAAAAAAAAGCTAAATAAAGAAAATAAAAATATACAAATACTGGCGGAGGCAATAGCTGGCGTACTCTCAAGGTAAAGGGTTTTGATATAGCCGTGCGAGATATATTATAGCGTCACCCGGATCGATTATAATTAGTGTTAGTAGTACATCAGTTAGCATACTTCAGAGCCTTTCATTCTTCACTATGAAACTTCCATGTTCCTATCTTCTTTAGGGGCATGGTATCATTTTCCAACTGTTCCTCTTACATGTAGTTGATAGTTAGTAGTATGTAGTGCAGCAGATACCCTCGTTATAGACTAATAGGTCTCCTGGTATTTGTTCTTCCTATGTATTACTATGTATGTATTCCTCCTCCATCTCCACTACGCATTTTTCCTCCTTTTCTTCTTCTTCCTCCTCCACTTCTTACTCCACCACCACCACTATCTCCTCCTCCTCCTCCTCCTCCTCCTCCTTCTTCAGCGTTACTCTCCCCTTCCTCTTCAGTAGCAGGAAGGAGTACACACACCACTTCCTGAAGACACAACCACTACCAGGGTCACGGGGGGTCACGGGGGGTCACGGGGGGGCGGGGTCAAGATGGGGGGCATGAGTCAGGTCAGAGTCGCGATGATCACCCTTTGTTTTTAGTTCTTTTTCTTTTTCTTTTGTTGTCACGTCTTTTCGGTATTACTATTCATGGTTCTTATTGCACGCGTCTGTTCTTTATAATATGTTGTGCTTGTTCCTTTGCCTGTCTTCTTGTTCTTCTGGTTGCTGCCTTTGTTCTATCACTCCAGTTCCTTAAGTGAGTAACGTACACACACCCACACCCACACCACACCCACAACACACCCACACCCACACACACCCACACAACACACACACACAGACTTAATTAATAAACCCTCTTTCAGAAATCTCTTACTATTAACTATACGTGGACTAGCAAGAATCAGGTTTTTTTAAGTTCTTTTTTTCTCTCTCTACCCTTGACACAGCGGAAAAAATAGTGGTGAAATATAGTGGTGACTGGTGAAATATAGAAATCTCAAATTATAATAGTAACACATATATTGTACAAGTATATTAAGTTCAATTAGTAGTGGAATAGAGAAATATAAAATTAGAATAGTAAAACGTTAATAGTATGGTTACTTAATAATAGTTAGTAACAAGTGCTTGTGGGCCCTTCGGACCCATGTATTGATGTTTGTAGTAG
>JACEEZ010019695.1:10000-25000 GCA_016584305.1 Chionoecetes opilio
GCTTCGCCTTTTTCTTCTTATTCCTTTCTTTCAGGAACACTTGTCTGTCTCTCCTTTCCTCCATCCCTTTCGCATGTTCCTTTCCTTCAGAACTCAACCGAAGATCCTCTCTATTTCAAAAATTGTTTATAGTTGCAAGTGTTCCCTAGTCTGCTTACTCTGCTTACACTCCATACCAAATCCTGAGTCACTCTCTCTTATCTTGCTTTTGCTTCATTGAGGATTGTTCTGTCGACACCACAAAGGCACGAGTATGTATTGGAGAGTATCACTCCAATACCTACCTAATAGATCTACCTCCCTACCCCTTTCTCCCCCTCCCCCATCACACAAAACCATCACCCTATACACTAAGAAAAAAAGGTGCAAAATGTGTCACAGATTTTGCACCTTCAATAAGGGTGCAACTGTGCACCCATAAGGGTGCACAGTTGCACCCCTAAGGGAGGTTGCACCTTAAAAGGTGCAACTATGCCCCCTTATGAGTGCAACTTTGCACCCTTAAAGCTGCAAATTATGTGATACCTTTTGCACCTTTAAAGGTGCAAAGTTGCACCTTTTTTTCTTAGTGTGCACTTATTTTCCCCAAAAGCAAAGTATACTCCTTCCCTTCCTCCTAACTCAACCCCTCTCCTCCTCCTCCTCCTCCTCCTCCTCCTCCTCTCTCCTCCTCCTCCTCCTCCTCCTCCTCCTCCTCCTCCTCTCCCTACACCCACCTGCTCTACCTCGGACCTACCCAGACACCTTCCTGCCCCCACCCGCCACAATCACCACCACCAATGCCCAGTCGCGCCCTTTTGTCAGGGTGGAACAACGACCCCAACAAGCCTCCCTACCCCCCAAGACAACCTCCCCCCCAGACCCCCTCCCCCCTTCCCCCTACCCCCTACAACCTTCCCCACCACGGCCTCACTGCCATTGCTGGGCCCTGACGACTGTTGTACACGAACCTTGCGGTGTGTGTGTGTGTGTGTGTGTGTGTGTGTGTGTGTGTGTGTGTGTGTGTGTGTGTGTGTGTGTATATGTGTGTGTGTGTGTGTGTGTGTGTGTGACTGTGTGTGTGTGTGTGTGACTGCGTGTGTGTGTGTGTGACTGCGTGTGTGTGTCTGTGTGTGTGTGTGTGTGTGACTGAGTGTGTATGTGTGTGTGTGTGTGTGTATGTATTCATCTAGCTGTATTCATCTAGTTGTATTTTACAGGGCCTGAGCAACGCTCGTATGGCACCGTCTCCATATCAACATTTTTATCATTCAACCTTAGTGGTTAGTGTAGGCCGAAGCCACCACCCCGGGAGGAGGGTCACAAACCCCCGGCTGACACCCGGTACCCATTCACTGCTGGGTGGACAGGGGCTGGGACTTTAAGGAAACAGCCCATATGTTTCCGCTCCGCCCGGGGATCGAACCCGGGACTTCTCAATTGTGAACCGAGCGTGCTAACCACTACACTACGGAGTACCCCATGTGTATGTGTGTGTGTCTGTGTGCGTGTGCGTGTGCGTGTGTGAGTGTGCGTGTGCGTGTGCGTGTGCGTGTGCGTGTGTGTATGTGTGTGTATGTGTGTGTGTGTATGTGTGTGTATGTGTGTATGTGTGTGTTTGTCTGTGTGTTTATGTGTGTTTGTGTGTGTGTGTGTGTGTGTGTCTGTGTGTGTATGTGTGTGTGTGTGTGTGTGTGTCTGTGTGTATGTGTGTGTGTGTGACTGTATATGTATGTGTGTGTGTGACTGTATATGTATGTGTGTGTGTGTGTGTCTGTGTGTGTATGTGTGTGTATGTGTGTGTGTGTCTGTGTGTGTATGTGTGTGTGTGTGTGTGTATGTGTGTGTGTGACTGTGTATGTGTGTGTGTGTGACTGTGTATGTGTGTGTGTGACTGTGTATGTGTATGTGTATGTGTGTATGTGTGTGACTGTGTGTGTGTATGTGTGACTGTGTGTGACTGTGTGTGTGACTGTGTGTGCGTGTGCGTGTGTGTGTGCGTGTGTGTGTGTATGCAAAGGTCTGTCGGCGCTTCCCCCTCCCTGATAAAGGTGAGGCTGGAATGACGTGTCTTCTATAAATGTCACATGTGAAATATTTAGATACCCAGTGTGTGTGTGTGTGTGTGTGTGTGTGTGTGTGTGTGTGTGTGTGTGTGTGTGTGTGTGTGTGTGTGTGTGTGTGTGTGTGTGTGTGTGTGTGTGTGTGTGTGTGTGTGTGTGTGTGTGTGTGTGTGTGTGTGTGTGCGCGTGCACGCGCGCCACGACCAGAAAAAAGACTGCATGGACTTTATTTTATATTTGACAGTCATTGCTTCACCTCTACAGCGCGTGAATGATGCATCAAACACTCCCGCGGCCTTGTGACAAATTGTACAATACTAGCGTGGTGCGTCGTCACGACCCACCACGCGCCGACGATGATCACGCAGACCGGTGTTATGCGAAATTGCTGAGCTGCGAGATTCCTGGCGAGTTGGCCTTCTGTGCATGCGTAGTGCCGCGTCAACACAGCAGCAGATGACTGTTATGTTAGGTAAAGGTCAGGCTAGGTTAGGTATACAGAAACAGGTAGAAGCTTATTAGCCTTACCTAACCTGACCTTTACCTAACCTAACGGTCACTGCTGCTGTGTTGACAAGGCGCCGCACATGCGCAGAAGGCCAATCGTCAGGAATCTCGCAGCTCAGCTCTTTCGCATAACAGTGGCATCTCAACCAGCGACCGTCACTGTCCAGGCTTATTTAATATGAAAGCGGCACATCAATGCGAGTCCAATCAATTCAGATTCTCGATTTGATATAAAGTTCATTTTGATTCTAATTCACAAAGAAAAACATTGACTCTGACTTACTGATACATTTATTAGATTGAGTCAATTTGATTCGCTAGTTTACAATATCTCTTTTTTTTCAATTTGGTTTTTTAATTATGCCTTATGGCATTTTCCTGGTCAATATTATATTAAAATGTATCTCGTTAATATTCAAATGAACATAATATTATGTATTTCACTGTTTCTGAGTCAGTATTTTCTGACAATATTTTATTCAAGAGACAATATTTTTCGCCAACCTATTTTCTCTCAAAACTTTATACTCAAATCATAAACATAAATGATATAATTATTAAGTTCAATATCATAAACAAACATGAAAATCAGAATCCTCTTCCTTAATTCAAAGTAAAATAGCTTCTTTAATTACGCTGATTTGCCTAACGCGATTAAATCAACGTATGTGTACAGAACAGTTATACAAGATCTAAATAGAACACATAATGATAAGGCTGGCTAAATGCGTCACAACAAATGAACTCAGACGGGACCTCCACCACCACTGCCACCACACCACCACCACCACTGCCACCAGAACCACCACCGCGGGAGAGACAATCGATCAGTCTTGGTAGGCGCGGCGAGAAGCAGTGGCGGTTCTAGCACTAAAACATTGGGGGGGGGCAACTTGGGGCCAAGGTAAATGTGGGGGGTCAAAACCAAAGTTTGGAGGGTATGTAACTGGGAGACGGGACGCTGTGGGCACCACACAATTTTTGAAAGTTGAGCACTTTCCAGGGTCAATCTGAGGCCTATGGAGGGATATGTTAGACTATCAAAGTGATATTCAGTTAGAAAAAAAGTATTTTCAAAAGAACATTGGGGAAGAATTAAACGAAAGTTCATCTGAGATTTCAGTCTCAGGTCCATTTTCTCTGCTGGTGAGTATAATAATCCAAGCTGGAAATGTGAAAATTCGTGCTCTCAGGTACGTTTTATTGAAAAGAAAAGACCAATAATAATACCAAACATACTGAACAATTAAAATACAAAAAATATGGCAGTTGTTTATAATCACATCAACATAAATGTGTTATGTACGTACCTTAGTCTACCTATAACCTCATACGTTGAAAATTCTGTATACACAAATAGCTATGATTTTCAGACATGCAGCATGCAAATACTACATAGACACAATGGTGATGATACCTTCATTCGGCAGCAATATATTTAGTGCAGCTTAATCTTACGATTATCATGCCGACTGTCAAATTCATCAACAAAGCAATCTAAATCAATTCCCTCAGCAAGTGCACTTTCAATCGACAATAGTGCAATGTTACTCAGTCTGTCACTTGTCATAGAATTTCTGAGAAATGTTTTCACTAATTTCATTTTTGAAAAGCTCCTCTCACATGAAGCGCTGGTAACAGGAAGAGTTACGGCTATCAACAATAACTTGTATAAACAATCAAATGCAGCCTTGTACGGACATATGAATGACAGGAATTGTGCAATTGATGTAGATTGTTCAGGTTCTTTCATGAGTAATTTTTTCACTAGAGGTATCTCATGTTTTAAATCACTTTAATTGACTGAGTAGGCCACTGCAAATGCCTTCAAATTTTGTTCAGACAAGAATGTCTGTCCTCCAGAACAGAGAGCTGAAACACCACAGAAAATCGCAGACGTGTCTTTGGTAAAACGACGGTCTAACTCGCTAATCAAACAGTCTAATCTATATATATAAATCTCAAAATTTGTCTGCCTGTCTGTCTGTCTGTGTGTCTGTATGTTCGTTATAGACTCGGCTACAGATGGCCAAAACCCCACATGCCGCACATATTTGGAATCCTTATGACCCAGCGGAGAACATAGGCTATGTTTCGATGGGCGTGGCCGACCCTGGTGGGCGTTGCCAGCAAAAACAGCCTAAAAACGGCTGTGGCTGCTAAACCGTGCGAGATACACGACCGATTTTTCAAACATGGACTTAGGCTAACCTAAGACTAACCATGGCCTTAGACAGACATTTCAGTTTCTTAAACATTTTTCCGGGGGGTTATATAATGTCATTAGACTTGGATCGGGGACAGGGTCGTGGGTGTCTAACAATTCCAATACGATTTTCGTTAGTCTTCGACCAATCTGAGACTAAACTCCCCTTAAAAAACTGATATGTCTGTCTAAAGCCATGGTTAGTCTTAGGTTAGCCTAAGTCAGTGTTTGAAAAATCGGCCGACAGACTTGATACTGTAGTCCAAAATTGTTGGCCGTGATCGACTTGGGGGGATGGAAGATGTTTTGAGGGGCGTGTCCGACCCCCGGTGGGCGTGGCAAGCAAAAACAACCTAAAAACAGCTGTAGTGGTTAAACCGTGCGATAGAGACTTGACTTTGTAGTCCAAATTTGTTGGCCGTGATCGACTTGGGGGGATGGAAAAGTTTTTCTCACTTCCTTCACTAATTTCGGCTCAAAACCGTCTTCAAATGTGACGTAATTATGAGAAGTCAGCATTCCTAATGGAAACCCTTTTCAGGGTAAAGAAAAACCCTTTTCAGGGTAATGGCCAGAACGATACCCGGGTCCTCGTCCCTCTGGCTGGGTAATGCTAAGAGGTATCAACATAACACAACATGGCCGCAGGCCCCCTATTGGGCCCAGTGGGCCGCAGGCCCACAGCCCTCCGCAGGAGCTAGGAAGAAAGGTGCCCGGAGGGCACCCTTTCTGCTAGTACTGTTGCGTTAAATATAATAAATATATATATATAATATATATATATATATATATATATATATATATATATATATATATATATATATAATTAAGTAAAAAAATTAAGTAATCGGAGTCAGTAATCTTTTTTTACTATTACTTAGAAATAAAAAGTGCTTAGATTTGTTTATTATTATTATTGCACTTGAATCATAAATATTACAGTCATTTATCGGTATGACGTTCAAAATTGCTAATATAATGACTTAGAGTAATGAAGTGTCACAAATGAACTGAAGATGCAGTAGATCTCGATAAAATCAATAAGTCTCACCTTGAAAAAATCATCCTCTTCGTCTTCATCTGGGCTGCTGCCTTCTGAGGTATCCAAGACAGCCTGCTCCTCGCCTCGCGAGGCGAGAGCTTTGCGATGACCTCGCATAGCAGTCTTGATTTCTCGGCATCCACCTTCTCAGAGTTAAGAAGGCGCGGCCCACATGCAGCTTGAAGAGGGGGTGGATTGCTGTGGCCATCAAAAAGTCCATTTGATCAAAGAGGGAGTCACTGGTGGGCAAGCAGTGTTTCCTGGACGGTGCGCGTAGCCGCGCAGGTATCGTGTTCAAAAGTGGGAACTTGCAGACCTATTTGCCTTTTGCCGAAGTACTTCCGCAAACACAAATCTGCAAACATTTACACTTCCACACATCCGCAAACGAATTCGGACGGAAGTTGCGGAAGTGTTTGCGGAAGTGCCCACCTCTGGTGTGTGTGTGTGTGTGTGTGTGTGTGTGTGTGTGTGTGTGTGTGTGTGTGTGTGTGTGTGTGTGTGTGTGTGTGTGTGTCCTTGAACTTGCACAAGTGTCGGCGTCACTCAGGCCGGGACGGAGGTCGCGGTATTGATTGTTACACAACCTGGCGGCCCCTCCTTCCCGGAAGCCGTGACTCACGCACACACACACACACGCACACACACGCACGTATACATACATAAGTACATACATGAATGATGACGACCAAGATGATTTATTCAGGTCAGATTTAAGTCGCACGAGTGTATAAACATTATATGTTTCATGCATGCAAATAGATGGTTCATGCGAATAGAAATTGTGTTATTGGTTCCCTCTCTCTCTCTCTCTCTTTCTCTCTCGAACCCTCAAATTTTGCAATAAACCTTACACGAAATAAAACGACGATAAAATACACACACACACATACACACACACACACACACACACACACACACACACACACACACACACACGCACACGCACACATACGATCATTAGGACAATTGCCTCATTACCTGTCGGCCACATGCTAGCGGGGCACAGTTGTACAAGGACAGGTGCCGCTGCGGGGGCGTCACAGCCTGACAGGTGAGGCTACACAGGTACACGGCATTGCATTAGGGGGGAGAATTGCCTTAACCCCTTGAGACCCAGAATGTAATTTTCATTGTAATTTGGGTACCATTAGACGAATTTTAGTGAATATAAGTAATATTTCATAAATATAACCTGTTTAGTATCCTTGTCCACCATAGGAAATTTGGTATATTAAGTTACTTTTCGTAATTTAATGGCTAACAACAGACGATTTTTTATAGCAAAGGAAAGATCTGGGCGTGAAGAGGTTAATTAAAACGAACTATGGTTGAGACGATTGTTGTCATTAAGAAAACATTTATCTACCTAATCAATAATTGTTTAGATTAATTGTTTTGATAGTTGTCACGAACTACATCTTTTTTTTCTCGGCCTGGGAATCATTTGTTTTTCTCTTTTCTCTATCTGTATTTTAAGATGGTATTCTAAAGGGAAAGATAAGCTAACTATCGTATATATATATATATATATATATATATATATATACATATATATATATATATATATATATATATCCTCCTTTGTGTGTGTCTGTGTCTGTGTCTGTCTGTGTGTGTGTCTGTGTCTGTGTGTGTGTGTGTGTGTAGAAATAAGTTTTCCGCGATTTTTTCTCCCTCTTTTATTTATTTAATTTTATTTTAATTTGTTCTGTTTCTCTTTTATTATTTTTATCTTTTTATTACTATTATTATTTTTGTGGGAGGGATAGTGGTGCAAGGTGGTGGTCAGCTTTCTATCGAGACACTCTTGGTTGTATATAGCTACTAAAAGCCTGAGCGTGTTTAATATTTCATACACAGAACATAACCTGTGTTACAAAATCAATTCAATTCAAGTGCGTTTGGGTGAGCTCAAACACACGTACTATAGAGAGGTAGATCGTAGATATAGATATAGATCGTAGATAGATACAGATAGATCGTAGATAGATAGATCATAGATATAGATAAGATCGTAGATAGATAGATAGGTAGATCGTAGATATAGATATAGATCGTAGATAGATATAGATAGATCGTAGATAGATAGAGATAGATCGTAGATATAGATATAGATCGTAGATAGATAGATAGATCATAGATAGATAGATAGATCGTAGATAGATAGATAGATCGTAGATAGATAGATCATAGATAGATAGATAGAGATAGATAGATCAGATAGATCGTAGATAGATAGATAGATAGATCGTAGATAGATAGATAGAGATAGATCAGATAGATCGTAGATAGATAGATAGAGATAGATCAGATAGATCGTAGATAGATAGATAGAGATAGATCAGATAGATCGTAGATAGATAGATAGAAAGAGAGATCGTAGATAGATAGAGAGATAGATCGTAGATAGATAGATAGATCGTAGATAGATATATAGATAGATCATAGATAGATAGATCGTAGATAGATAGATAGATCATAGATAGATCGTAGATAAAGAGAGAGAGAGAGAGAGAGAGAGAGAGAGAGAGAGAGAGAGAGAGAGAGAGAGAGAGAGAGAGAGGAGAGAGAGAGGAGAGAGAAGGAGAGAGAGAGAAAGGGAGAGAGAGAGAGAGAGAGAGAGAGAGAGGAGAGAGAAGAGAGGAGAGAGAGAGAGAGAGAGAGACAATAAACACAATTCATCTGTATATAATACGTACTTACGAGAAAAAAAAATCAGTACACTCAGTCGTCCGTTTTATCCACTTTTTACTTCGCCTCTACGGAGTACACACGCGTTGTAAAATGGACGCAATAACATTAACACAAGAACAATAACACAATAATTATAACATGACAATAAACAATAACAATAACATCAATAGCATCAATACAAAAACAATAACATTAACAGGTCTGGGATATGATGGGGTGGCGGCAGGGAAATTAATGAATCGCAATGAACTATATTTAGCGGTATTGTGCATGTCTGCGTGTCGCGTCGCCCCCCCCCCCCCCCCCAACGACAGCTCCATACACCCCCTCCCGCCCCCCCTCGCCCCCCACCTGGAAATTGAACCGTCATTCCACAGACATATCCCCCCCTACTCCTCCCTCCCCTACCAGTGCCTCCCCTCCCCCTTCCCTCTCCTGCCTTCCCCTTCCCCTTCCACATACTCCCTTCCTCTTCCACTTCTCCTCCCTTCCTCTTCCCTCCCCCTACCAGTGCCACCCTCTCCTTCCCCCTCCCCCCCTAAACATAAGCGCAGTGGCCCTGTGCCAACCATAAATCAAGACACGACCGGCCCACAACCTGACATTATTCCGTATAAATTATAATGACTGCTATAATGGCCACCTCACACACACACACACACACACACACACGCACACACGCCGACGCAGCAGGATTATAGGAGAAAAAACTGACTATACCATTTTTATTTATCGCACTACTCCTCAAAATATCCTGCAGCCCGCGTCAAACCGTCAAATTTACACATTTTCAATCTGGTATCCACAGTGTTGACCGCTTAGTGGCCGCAACGAGGAGGCAACAAGGAAATAAATATGAGTTATCGTACGTATACCAGCCGGCGTTCCCTTCCCCCCGCCCCCAAGCCTTCCCCAGGGACAAAGGCGCCCTTCCCTTGCCCCGACGGTGCCTGATATACGATGCTCCCTGCCACACCACCCTCGGCAGCCACACCACAGTCACCACACCACCACAACACCACCATTGTCCCCACTCCCTGTGCCGTGCTCCTACCTGCCACCCCTGCTGAGGTCGATGCACCTTTCTTTTCTTAGTCTATTCAGAGCAACGTCTCATAGAAACCAAATTGAATAAGAAATGTGTTGGAAAGATGGGTGGCGGTAATCCAATGAGCCGCGCGCCACGATTGGCTGGCGGACTGGCGGGCTGACATGACGCGCGCCGCCTAGAAGGTTACCTCGTCGCCTGCCACACACACACACAGATACACACACACAAACAGTTATTTCTCGTGACTCCTCAGATCTGTATAGTGATTCATATGACGGGCAGACGAGGCATGGCTTTTTTAGGGGGCACGACAAGGAATGACGCGTGCCTCCACTACGGTAGGCGACGTGACAACACACCACGTCTTGTTCTAGGTCTGCGGCAGGCTCTTCTTCTTGTGACCTTTGTCGCTTAGTATCGCTTCATAGGTCCTCTTCAACTTCCGTCTCCTTGTTAACAAACTTATCAACTCTTCCCTTGTTTATTTCACCTGGGATACTAAGACATTTTCATTACTTTTCGATCTTGAGACTATCATCCTAATTCATTGTCTCCTTTGTGTTCTTATTTCTTGTTCGAATTTCTTATCTCTTGTTCATTTCTTGTTCGAGTCTTGTGTCTGGTGTGAGCGAAGTGATCCGGATTGTCTCACTCACTCACTCAGCTCGGGTCGTGAATGAGTCATGAGGCTTCGGACCAGGTGAGCAGTGTCCGAAAACATCAACCTCAAGCCGGTATTTTTTCAATCAGGTGAAGCAGAGTAGTATTGATGCGCCATTGTCAGTGCTGTACAAAAATTAATCAATGGACAACTAACACTATAACACTAACACTATCACTTTAACTATAATACTATAACACTATTAACACTTTATCTACCCCTTCACACACAGATCTTTCCCTTGCTATATAAAATCATATGTTGTCGAGCCATAAAATTACGAAAAGTCACTTAATATACCAAATTAGTTGTCGACAAGGATACTAAACAGGTCATATCTATAAAATATTGCTTAAATTCACTAAAAATCGTCTAATGGTACCCAAAATACAATGGAAATTACGTTCTGGGTCTCAAGGGGTTAACTATAATACCATAACACTATCTATCACTAACGCTTTTTTCATAGCTTATTCAATCCCTGTTCGATCCCCGCTCACTCCTGCTTCAGTTCATTCTGCAGGGGTGGCAATTTGTATCCTTTTAACTTGATGGTGATAAGTGCTAGTTGTCTAAATAGGAACAAAACTATCTTATCATATCTTAGCCTTTACAATTCACAATAGCACGCCGAGATATGGACCCTACAAATACTGCTACGGTGAGTCTAATGCCGCGTATCACCAAAGTTAAGTAAGGTCCGAGAACGCAATCAACTAACAATGAAACAAAAATCATATCTCAAACGTTGGCTAATTAACCCCTTCGCGCCCAGATCTTTCCTTTGCTATAAAAATATTGTATGTTGTCGAGCCATAAAATTACGAAAAGTGACTGAATATACCACATTAGTTAGTCGACAAGGATACTAAACAGGTCATTATCTATAAAATATAACTTATATTTACTAAAAGTCGTCTAATGGTACCCAAATTACCATGGAAATTGCCTTCTGGGTCTCAAGGGGTTAACAAAACAACCGAATGACAACCGTGTCATTTAGCCTCGTTGTGAAAAAACCCGAAAACACATCAAAAAGATCGATGGTAAAATTAACTGCATATGTTGATGCGCGCGCGCGCGCGAGAGAGAGAGAGAGAGAGAGAGAGAGAGAGAGAGAGGAGAGAGAGAGAGAGAGAGAGAGAGAGAGAGGAGAGAGAGAGAGAGGAGAGGAGAGAGAGAGAGAGAGAGAGAGAGAGAGAGAGAGAGAGAGAGAGAGAGAGAGAGAGAGAGAGAGAGAGAGAGAGAGAGAGAGAGAGAGAGAGAGAGAGGAGGAGAGAGAGAAGAGAGAGAGAGAGAGAGAGAGGAGAGAGAGAGAGAGAGAGAGAGAGAGAGAGAGAGAGAGAGAGAGAGAGAGAGAGAGAGAGAGAGAGAGAGAGAGAGAGAGAGAGAGAGAGAGAGAGAGAGAGAGAGGAGAGGAGAGAGAGGAGAGAGAGAGAGAGAGAGAGAGAGAGAGAGAGAGAGAGAGAGGAGAGAGAGAGAGAGAGAGAGAGAGAGAGAGAGAGTGTGATGATGATAAGTTCCGGTTAAGAAGAATCTATAGTTGGGTCTTCAGCGAAGGGTTTTGATTTAGTTATGAGTTACAATGTTGTGGTTATGATGGTAGTGTGTAAGTAGAGGGTGTTATAGCTATTAACATTGTTGTAGCAGTTGTAGGGTAGTAAACAAGGCAGGATAATTGTGTTATGTGTTAGGGTAATGATGGTTGTGATATAGTAAAATGTGTTAGTTATTAATAGTGTTGTAGCAGTTGTAGGGTAGTAAACAAGGCAGGATAGTTGTGTTAAGTGTTGTGATAATGATGGTTGCGATATAGTAAAAGGTGTTATGGTTATTAATAGTGTTGTAGTAGTTGTAGGGTAGTTTATCAAGGCAGGATGATTGTGTTAAGTATTGTGGTATTGATGAGGATATAGTTGAGGGTAGTTAAGTTAAGGAAGTAGCATTGAAATCAGGGTATACGTTTTGGATCTTGCAATAATGTGGTTTTAAAAAGATGCTACAGAGTTATAGACTTGTTGAAAACCTGTGTTAAGCTAATCAGTGCAATAAGGAGGTGTTGCAAATTTGTGTTGTCTTAACCCCTTCACGCCCATCAGATCTTTCCTTGGCTATAAAAAATGTATGTTGTTAGCCATGAAATTACGAAAAGTAACTGAATATACCAAATTAGTTAGTGGACAAGGATACTAAACAGGTCATATATATTGAATATTGCTTATATTCACTAAAAATTGTCTAATGGTAGCCAAATTACAATGGAAATTACGTTCTGGGCCTCAAGGGGTTAATGTTTAGTGTCGCAATGTAAGAAGGTCTAAAGCACATCCCTAATACATTTTTTTTACCCTCACATTTTGCTTCCTAGCGTGTGGCTGCTTTTCGTTTTTTCTGCCAAGGACAATCTTTTCGTGGTGTATGCCGCTGTTTATTGGTTTTACATCCTGCATCAGTATTATATTTCTTTTCATATGAGTTGCCTTGCATTAGCACACACACACAGACACACACAGACATAGACACAGACACAGACAGACACACACAGATATAGGACAAACATAGATATTGACAAACATAGATATTGACAGACATAGATATTGACAGACATACAGACACAGACACACATACAGACACACACAGACATATACAGACAGAGACATACACACATACATGACACACACACACACACACACACACACACACACACACACACACACACACGCACACGCACACGCACGCACACACACACACACACTTCGCCTTCTTCCTCTTCTTGCAACCTCTACTTTTATTCCACTTTACATGTCCACCTTTCTTCCATTCCCTTCCTTCCTTGACCTGCATAGTGTAGCAATTTAAGAACACCTTCCTAGTCATGCCGCTGTCTCGTAAACTAAGACAAAGCACCAGTAACACGTCTTCCAAAACATAGCCTCACGCCACACATTATGCAACAACTCACAGGTATGAAACACGTCTTAGAAGTGTGACCCACGCTCTGCTCTCCTAACCACCACCCTTCACTCTCCCTTCCCAGCGTGCATGCAGAGTCACACGCTGAATCAGGCAGAGTGAAAAGTGTTCCAGTGTGTACTTATGTTGTGGAGGCAAGGAGACGTAGAGGTGAGGGAGGAGGGAAGGGTGGTGGTATAAAGGGGAGATTAACGTTCTAATTTTAGAGTTTCTTCCTGTCTAACGCACTTGTGAGCGAGCATAACCGTCGTCTGGATGTCTATAATATACGCTATTGGTATGTTGCAAATAATTCAATGAAAATATCCCTTATACAAATCAACCTGCGTTCTTTTTCCCCATCTCCGCATTCATATATGGAGTATTCAGATAAAACTATGTTAAGTAAGGTATTGATAATGTGGTAAATATGCAGTTTGAACCAATACTCCCTATTGACCAATATCGGAGAATATCGGAATGGAAATAGGTCGTTAGGAAGAGTTGAGGCGAGGCATGCGAGGTGTAGCTTTGAAGATGATGGATGGCAATTTTTTTCCAGCGTTGTCGTCACCCGAAGCCATGGAGGCATTGTGCGGCGGCTGTGATATTGATTTATTGGATTGAAGCAGCAAGACGTGGCGTATGGTTGAGTTTGAAATAATTTTTTTAATCACGCACGCATCATTGTTCCTGACAAGGCGGGGGGGGGGGGTATAGGAGGACAAGGAGCCCCCGGGTAGGAGATAAGGTCATATTAAATTAACCAAGGGGATTGATTAAGCTGCAGTTTAAGATATTAACTAATTTCTTCTCATCACAAATGTACGTGTTTCGAAATGGTTGACTTTTCTGAATTAGTGTTAACGACGCACTAAGAGATAATAATTATTATGAGATTAGTTTCTTTACACTTCGGGGATTTCATTGCTTGCGTGGTTTACAATTTGTTTATTACAGCTTGATATTTGTTTTCAATGAGTCTGGTTATAATCTTCACTAAATACCACAAATTTTTGTGTTGGCGGAGTCTTAACAAAAGTAGTGAGTGATTCGCGACGGTATTGCTCACTATAGATTCACCTTAAGAAAAAAATCAATAAAATGAAACTGGAAAAATAGTGTTTTCTTAAGTTGAATACATGCATGGGTCTACAAATTTACTGAAACATGATTGACCAAAACAGATTTTTTCTATGCAACATCGTATTGCAACATCTTACATTCACAACTGAGCAACTTCGTGACAAACTTTGTGACAACCAACTTTGTGACAAACCCAAGAAGTATTTACATGGATACAACACAAGAGGCGACCCAGGGGACCACAAATAAGCAATGTCTCGTCCACAACGCATCAGAATAGCAACATGAAATTTGTCTTACACGCCACTTAGTTGCCACGCACACAACACCAAGGCAACTGTGGCATCTTCAACTCCACGCACAGACCATGAACACCATAACATTACTAACACCATAACATT
This sequence comes from Chionoecetes opilio, assembly GCA_016584305.1. Lineage (NCBI taxonomy): Eukaryota > Metazoa > Arthropoda > Malacostraca > Decapoda > Majidae > Chionoecetes > Chionoecetes opilio. The sequence continues at coordinate 24,646 of JACEEZ010019695.1, forward strand.
ACTAACACCATAACATTACTAACACCATAACATTACTAACACCATAACATTACTAACACCATAACATTACTAACACCATAACATTACTAACACCATAACATTACTAACACCATAACATACTAACACCAATACATTACTAACACCATAACATTACTAACACCATAACATTACTAACACCATAACATTACTAACACCATAACATTACTAACACCATAACATTACTAACACCATAACATTACTAACCTCACCACGTCCAAGTAGAGCAGAATCAGGAACGTCCACGACACACACACATGCACAGACACAATACACCTCGACTACCACACACACACACACATACACATACACACACAGA